>JAQQAF010000002.1:2201790-2247638 GCA_029747655.1 Ensete ventricosum | reverse complement strand
ATAACTTGAGTCATCACATAAGGTTGCGATAATTTCCACATTAACAATCTCAATTATAATAAAAGGTCAATTTTATAATTTTAATTTTTATTTAAATAATTTTTTTAGAAAAAATGCACGTAAGGACAGCGAATAAAATTATTATTTTGAATAAGCATATCACATTATTAGCATTGTTTACAATGCTTATAATAGAACGATAGTAACATCGTTAATGGTGACACAAATTATTCTCTCATGCTGATGGAGGAACGCGACAACTTTCGATGGGGTTACAACCACGATTGGGGGGGTTGCCATTGCTTTGTGGGTGACAATTAGATTCATGGCTTTTATCACAGGGGATAGGCTCAGTAACTATGAAGCTGATGCTGATGTCATTGGCGGGCTCAGTTACCATTCGCGCGGCCTCAATCTCTCGACCAACAAGGATTATGATGAGCAAAAGGTATAAGCATAAGAAAAACTATAATCATGTTAGTATTATATAAAAAATCAATCCTATAATTGAAGCCAAATAATGATAGATCTATATCAGGATTACATACCTTTTGATGTCATTTTGAAAATCTTTATCTAATCGATAATTATAAACGATCAAAATATGAACTATGGAGAGGTGAGAGCAGATTTGTAATCTTTCTTTTGTATATTATTATGTGTTAGTCATGTCCTATCTATTTATAGGCGAGAGTAAAAGGTCTAAAATGATTCATTAGAAAATGTAGCCGAAACACACAGCTCAAGCGAAGAGCAATTGGGCAGACCGAGATACACAACTTGGGCAGAGATATGCCAGACCGGTTGAAATATACAACTCGGACGAAGATTTGCTAGACTGGCCGAGATACACAACTCGGGCAAAGATTGATTAGACTGGCTGAGATGTACAACCTTGATAAAGATTTACTAGACCAACCGGTACCCAACTCGGGCAAAGATTGAATGGACTGGTCGAGATGTACAAATCAGACGAAGATTAGCTGGACTGGCCGAGATACACAACTCGGGCAAAGATTTGCTAGACTGGTCAAACTATACAACTTGGAGTCTAACTATAAAGTACTTTATCTCTATCTCAATATTCTTAAAACCACTAAAGTACTTGTTATTCTTAGAGAAGAAAACTACTATGATATTATTGTAAAATATTTTTTAATGACAAAGCAATTAAGTCGACCACATCGTGAGATGAAATTTTACAATCACAAAGTGTGATTTGTGGCCTCAAGTATGTCACAAATTTAACTTTCATTTTTGATGATGTAATAAGTGATTGATTTATATTTTTTTCAAAAATTTATCCCTCAAGCTAACATGAATATGGATCTAAAGTAGACTTCTCGCTATCAAGATAATTTACAAAATTAGTATTTGAATATTCATTCACTACCTGACCTTATCGCGTTTATGTGAGCATGTAGCCTTTGGTTCCCTATAGGTATATCATGTTAGGTATATACACTTATCAATAATATTTTTTTTGAATTTGAAAGAAGTAATGATATTATAAAATTTTATTTACCACTTTTCTTTTCATTTTTTATGAATTCTTTAAGTTATTCCACATAGATTTTCTTATCTAGATATTTATTCAAAAATATTATTATTGTATTTATCTAGTGTAATTCAAGATAATAAATAGCTACTAATGTCATAACAATACTTAACGAATCCTTTTTAGAAACTAGAGAAAATGTCTCTTTATAGTCAATGCTTCTTTCTGAAAAAAAAATATTTCACTATAAGTCTAGATTTATATTATTAGATTTTGTCCTATGTAATCCTTTTTTATCCTAAAAATACTCATTTACAATTAATTTTTTCATAGTTATTGGATAATTCAATAAGTTCTCAAACTACATTCAAACTACATTCGAATCCATTGTTTCCAACTCTTCTTTCATTAGATCATATCATCTTTTAGAATTATTACTTTTTATGTCTTGTGAAAATGATAAGAAGTATTTTCTTAAATATTCTTATAAATATACATATAATCTTCTTAAAATATCAATTGTAGCTCTTAAACGATAAGATAATTAGCGATCATATAAATATCATATGAGAGTTCGTCTATATTATTTTGTTGTTCAACTTCATCAATTCGATTAGTGACATGAAGAACAACTTCTTGAATATGAAATGATAAAGGAGAATCAACCTGTATCTCCTCTATATCAAAATAATCTTTTAATTTTTTTATTCCCATTGATATTATTATTTTATAGATTCTATTATCCTTGTACTATGATTGAGAATAGTAAGATCTATGTCCATTGAAAATTTCAAGATAACCAAAAAATAATTTTAACTTTATTTTTTAATATGAATTGAAGACTCTTTTCTCTATAAGATAATATAAAATATCTAAATATCTCAAATTAGATTTTTTATTAGTCTATAACTCAAATAGAGTTGATAAAATTAACTTACTGGAAACCTCATTCAAAATATGTATATATATATGAGTTTCGGTCAATATTGACTTAGGTACAAAAGAAAAACTCATCATGCTCGTAATCTTGTCGATAAAAGTATGATTTTATCTTTAAATAATGTTATTTTATTATCGCACACTTGAAAACGCATATCGATAATAAATAACTTAGTATTTAGGAATATAATAAAAGGATTAAGATTCTTATCTAACTCATCATATTTGTCATAAAATTCATCACTCCTATCAAATTTCATAATCTTAACTTTTTTTTATCTAATTGTCTCTTAACTTTATTTATATACATCCCAAGAAGTCAACAGCTTTAGATTTTTCATATATTCGATCTATAACCATATCTTGATATTTTATCTATAGATATGATTAAATATCTCTCTTCACTAAACTAAGAAATATGAAATATTTCACAGATATTAGTATTAATAATCTCAATAAGTTCCTTATTTATTTTTTATATTTTTATGTACTTAGTTTACTTTCCCTTAATTTAATCTATGCATACATAAAAATTGGTGAAATATAAAATTTTTAAAATATTATCCTTCACCGATCTTTTAATTTTTTCTAGAGATATGCCTCATATATGCATAATATATAAGATTTCTCATTATTGAAACTATATTTTAATCCAACATTTGATTGTAGAATCACCAATATCTTTAAAAACTCAAGATTCAAATTAATTCTTTATAAAACATCATATAGAATCATAAATTATATTAAGTTTATCATCACTAAAAGAAATATAATATATTAACTCATCAATTCTATATAGAGAAACTAAATTTCTAGAAATAATAAGAATATAATATGTATTTGCCAAATCAATTAGATGATTTATCTCTAGGCATAGGCAATAATTTCCCACCATTATCATTTTCACTTAAGATGATTCCACATATTGATGAATCTTTTATGTCCTTTTGATTTTTGGGTTATAATAAGTTCATACATATTATTAGTAACATGAGTTAAAACATCAAAGCCTATAAAATAAATTCATAATTTATATTTTTTTTTAATTTTAGATAAGATCCTAAATTCACCCTAGTCAACCTATTTAATTGGATACACCAAAATTGTGCCAAAATGAATTGGGCCGTATAGAGTTTGATCATTCAAATTCAACTCAATAACTATCAGTCAAATTTAAGTAACACTGGTCAAATATAGAATTTGATCAAAGTCCGACTTAAGGAAGCCAATATAATTTAACTCATTTAAAAAAATTTATTTTGATCAAAATTAAGCCAAGTGAAAACCTAACTAAGGCAATCAAGTTATGGTTTTCACTCAAGTCAGAATTGGTGGTTCAAGGTCAAAAATATGATATTGACTGAGGTCAAAATTTGATCAAAATTAAGCCAATCAAATTAGTTAAAATAAGGCAATGATCAGGTCAAAATTGAATTAGAAAAGTGCCTCCTCCTTTATTCCAATCTTTCACATGACTACTATTATAAGCGATGAAACAGAGACTAAGGGGAGATGAAAGTAGATATATAATTTCTCTTTATATATTATCATAATGAGGTCTTTCTATATGTAGATGAGAGAAAAAGGTCAAAAATAAGTAATTAAAAATTCTCCTATAACCATAATTAGAATCCAATCAGTTTTGTAAATTTTTTACAATAATTAATTTTTCTTTCTATTATTTGATAAACATAATAAAAATTCAATCAAATTTATAATATATCTTGCATAATTACAAGTTTTCCCTTAGCTTCTTCATATTCAGATAGAGTAATCCTTTGTTTATGCATTTGAAGGTGGCATAGCATGCCCCTATCTTCTTGGAAAAACTAAATATTGCACTTCACAATAGATCAATGTCATTATTGTACGAAATGTGATAAGTATTTTGCTTGCCATTATGAGTTTATTTCAACAAATTTTTTTATAAATTAAAACACACACACAAACAAGATCAGAGGTCGGGATGATTAAGTTATTCGATCAATCTCAAGCCTAGTGATAAAGAAAGCCTGCATACTAGATATAAAAGTAGCCCCCAGCTCAGACTGAATGGGGACAAACACAACCTATACCATTATAAACATTCTCTCTCCATCCATAGCTTATGCCACTATAATTTCTACTCTCACTTAAGCATCAAAGATGCCACAACGGGCAACCCTAGCACCAGCTTGACATGTAGGGTCGCTTGTTTACTGCCCAAGGATGCCGAGATGATTCAACCTTTGGAGGAGAAATTGAATAGCTCAGAGGACCACTGTCTTTTTTCTCAAACAGCTCTCAATCAGACCCCTTCTACAAGAGATGACCTTTATTGTATAATTACACCCGTGGCAAACCCCTATGTCAACAAGGAAGGAACACCATGATGAACTTACACCTTCGAACATATATATATATATATATACATATATATATATATACATATATATATACATACATATATATATACATACATATATATATACATACATATATATATACATACATATATATATACATACATATATATATACATACATATATATATACATACATATATATATACATACATATATATATACATACATATATATATACATACATATATATATACATACATATATATATACATACATATATATATACATACATATATATATACATACATATATATATACATACATATATATATACATACATATATATATATTTATATATATATATATATATATATCCTCGATATAAATTTTGCAAGTCTCAAGAATTATACTTCTGAGTCTAGAGAGAACTTCAAGCAAATGCTTGAAAGGTGTCACTTCATGATTATCTTCCAAGTTAGAAACTACTAAAATACGAATATCAAACATAATAAAATTTAATAAAATAAGATAACTTGAGTCATCACATAAGGTTGCGATAATTTCCACATTAACAATCTCAATTATAATAAAAGGTCAATTTTATAATTTTAATTTTTATTTAAATAATTTTTTTAGAAAAAATGCACGTAAGGAAAGCGAATAAAATTATTATTTTGAATAAGCATATCACATTATTAGCATTGTTTACAATGCTTATAATAGAACGATAGTAACATCGTTAATGGTGACACAAATTATTCTCTCATGCTGATGGAGGAACGCGACAACTTTCGATGGGGTTACAACCACGATTGGGGGGGTTGCCATTGCTTTGTGGGTGACAATTAGATTCATGGCTTTTATCACAGGGGATAGGCTCAGTAACTATGAAGCTGATGCTGATGTCATTGGCGGGCTCAGTTACCATTCGCGCGGCCTCAATCTCTCGACCAACAAGGATTATGATGAGCAAAAGGTATAAGCATAAGAAAACTATAATCATGTTAGTATTATATAAAAAATCAATCCTATAATTGAAGCCAAATAATGATAGATCTATATCAGGATTACATACCTTTTGATGTCATTTTGAAAATCTTTATCTAATCGATAATTATAAACGATCAAATATGAACTATGGAGAGGTGAGAGCAGATTTGTAATCTTTCTTTTGTATATTATTATGTGTTAGTCATGTCCTATCTATTTATAGGCGAGAGTAAAAGGTCTAAAATGATTCATTAGAAAATGTAGCCGAAACACACAGCTCAAGCGAAGAGCAATTGGGCAGACCGAGATACACAACTTGGGCAGAGATATGCCAGACCGGTTGAAATATACAACTCGGACGAAGATTTGCTAGACTGGCCGAGATACACAACTCGGGCAAAGATTGATTAGACTGGCTGAGATGTACAACCTTGATAAAGATTTACTAGACCAACCGGTACCCAACTCGGGCAAAGATTGAATGGACTGGTCGAGATGTACAAATCAGACGAAGATTAGCTGGACTGGCCGAGATACACAACTCGGGCAAAGATTTGCTGGACTGGTCAAACTATACAACTTGGAGTCTAACTATAAAGTACTTTATCTCTATCTCAATATTCTTAAAACCACTAAAGTACTTGTTATTCTTAGAGAAGAAAACTACTATGATATTATTGTAAAATATTTTTAATGACAAAGCAATTAAGTCGACCACATCGTGAGATGAAATTTTACAATCACAAAGTGTGATTTGTGGCCTCAAAGTATGTCACAAATTTAACTTTCATTTTTGATGATGTAATAAGTGATTGATTTATATTTTTTTCAAAAATTTATCCCTCAAGCTAACATGAATATGGATCTAAAGTAGACTTCTCGCTATCAAGATAATTTACAAAATTAGTATTTGAATATTCATTCACTACCTGACCTTATCGCGTTTATGTGAGCATGTAGCCTTTGGTTCCCTATAGGTATATCATGTTAGGTATATACACTTATCAATAATATTTTTTTTGAATTTGAAAGAAGTAATGATATTATAAAATTTTATTTACCACTTTTCTTTTCATTTTTTATGAATTCTTTAAGTTATTCCACATAGATTTTCTTATCTAGATATTTATTCAAAAATATTATTATTGTATTTATCTAGTGTAATTCAAGATAATAAATAGCTACTAATGTCATAACAATACTTAACGAATCCTTTTTAGAAACTAGAGAAAATGTCTCTTTATAGTCAATGCTTCTTTCTGAAAAAAAAATATTTCACTATAAGTCTAGATTTATATTATTAGATTTTGTCCTATGTAATCCTTTTTATCCTAAAAATACTCATTTACAATTAATTTTTTCATAGTTATTGGATAATTCAATAAGTTCTCAAACTACATTCAAACTACATTCGAATCCATTGTTTCCAACTCTTCTTTCATTAGATCATATCATCTTTTAGAATTATTACTTTTTATGTCTTGTGAAAATGATAAGAAGTATTTTCTTAAATATTCTTATAAATATACATATAATCTTCTTAAAATATCAATTGTAGCTCTTAAACGATAAGATAATTAGCGATCATATAAATATCATATGAGAGTTCGTCTATATTATTTTGTTGTTCAACTTCATCAATTCGATTAGTGACATGAAGAACAACTTCTTGAATATGAAATGATAAAGGAGAATCAACCTGTATCTCCTCTATATCAAAATAATCTTTTAATTTTTTTATTCCCATTGATATTATTATTTTATAGATTCTATTATCCTTGTACTATGATTGAGAATAGTAAGATCTATGTCCATTGAAAATTTCAAGATAACCAAAAAATAATTTTAACTTTATTTTTTAATATGAATTGAAGACTCTTTTCTCTATAAGATAATATAAAATATCTAAATATCTCAAATTAGATTTTTTATTAGTCTATAACTCAAATAGAGTTGATAAAATTAACTTACTGGAAACCTCATTCAAAATATGTATATATATATGAGTTTCGGTCAATATTGACTTAGGTACAAAAGAAAAACTCATCATGCTCGTAATCTTGTCGATAAAAGTATGATTTTATCTTTAAATAATGTTATTTTATTATCGCACACTTGAAAACGCATATCGATAATAAATAACTTAGTATTTAGGAATATAATAAAAGGATTAAGATTCTTATCTAACTCATCATATTTGTCATAAAATTCATCACTCCTATCAAATTTCATAATCTTAACTTTTTTTATCTAATTGTCTCTTAACTTTATTTATATACATCCCAAGAAGTCAACAGCTTTAGATTTTTCATATATTCGATCTATAACCATATCTTGATATTTTATCTATAGATATGATTAAATATCTCTCTTCACTAAACTAAGAAATATGAAATATTTCACAGATATTAGTATTAATAATCTCAATAAGTTCCTTATTTATTTTTTATATTTTTATGTACTTAGTTTACTTTCCCTTAATTTAATCTATGCATACATAAAAATTGGTGAAATATAAAATTTTTAAAATATTATCCTTCACCGATCTTTTAATTTTTTCTAGAGATATGCCTCATATATGCATAATATATAAGATTTCTCATTATTGAAACTATATTTTAATCCAACATTTGATTGTAGAATCACCAATATCTTTAAAAACTCAAGATTCAAATTAATTCTTTATAAAACATCATATAGAATCATAAATTATATTAAGTTTATCATCACTAAAAGAAATATAATATATTAACTCATCAATTCTATATAGAGAAACTAAATTTCTAGAAATAATAAGAATATAATATGTATTTGCCAAATCAATTAGATGATTTATCTCTAGGCATAGGCAATAATTTCCCACCATTATCATTTTCACTTAAGATGATTCCACATATTGATGAATCTTTTATGTCCTTTTGATTTTTGGGTTATAATAAGTTCATACATATTATTAGTAACATGAGTTAAAACATCAAAGCCTATAAAATAAATTCATAATTTATATTTTTTTTTAATTTTAGATAAGATCCTAAATTCACCCTAGTCAACCTATTTAATTGGATACACCAAAATTGTGCCAAAATGAATTGGGCCGTATAGAGTTTGATCATTCAAATTCAACTCAATAACTATCAGTCAAATTTAAGTAACACTGGTCAAATATAGAATTTGATCAAAGTCCGACTTAAGGAAGCCAATATAATTTAACTCATTTAAAAAAATTTATTTTGATCAAAATTAAGCCAAGTGAAAACCTAACTAAGGCAATCAAGTTATGGTTTTCACTCAAGTCAGAATTGGTGGTTCAAGGTCAAAAATATGATATTGACTGAGGTCAAAATTTGATCAAAATTAAGCCAATCAAATTAGTTAAAATAAGGCAATGATCAGGTCAAAATTGAATTAGAAAAGTGCCTCCTCCTTTATTCCAATCTTTCACATGACTACTATTATAAGCGATGAAACAGAGACTAAGGGGAGATGAAAGTAGATATATAATTTCTCTTTATATATTATCATAATGAGGTCTTTCTATATGTAGATGAGAGAAAAAGGTCAAAAATAAGTAATTAAAAATTCTCCTATAACCATAATTAGAATCCAATCAGTTTTGTAAATTTTTTACAATAATTAATTTTTCTTTCTATTATTTGATAAACATAATAAAAATTCAATCAAATTTATAATATATCTTGCATAATTACAAGTTTTCCCTTAGCTTCTTCATATTCAGATAGAGTAATCCTTTGTTTATGCATTTGAAGGTGGCATAGCATGCCCCTATCTTCTTGGAAAAACTAAATATTGCACTTCACAATAGATCAATGTCATTATTGTACGAAATGTGATAAGTATTTTGCTTGCCATTATGAGTTTATTTCAACAAAAAATTTTATAAATTAAAACACACACACAAACAAGATCAGAGGTCGGGATGATTAAGTTATTCGATCAATCTCAAGCCTAGTGATAAAGAAAGCCTGCATACTAGATATAAAAGTAGCCCCCAGCTCAGACTGAATGGGGACAAACACAACCTATACCATTATAAACATTCTCTCTCCATCCATAGCTTATGCCACTATAATTTCTACTCTCACTTAAGCATCAAAGAGGCCACAACGGGCAACCCTAGCACCAGCTTGACATGTAGGGTCGCTTGTTTACTGCCCAAGGATGCCGAGATGATTCAACCTTTGGAGGAGAAATTGAATAGCTCAGAGGACCACTGTCTTTTTTCTCAAACAGCTCTCAATCAGACCCCTTCTACAAGAGATGACCTTTATTGTATAATTACACCCGTGGCAAACCCCTATGTCAACAAGGAAGAAACACCATGGTGAACTTGCACCTTCGAAAGAGAACCGATCAAGTTGACACAGCAATCGATCAACATATATATATATATCCTCGATTTAAATTTTGCAAGTCTCAAGAATTATACTTCTGAGTCAAGAGAGAACTTCAAGCAAATGCTTGAAGGTGAAGGTGTCACTTCATAATTATCTTCCAAATTAGAAACTACTAAAATACGAATATCAAACATAATAAAATTTCACAAAATAAGATAACTTTATTTGTTACATAAGATTGATGATAATTTCCACATTAACAATCACAATTATAATAAAAGGTCAATTTTATAATTTTTATTTTTATTTAAATAAAATTTTTGAAAAAAAATGCACGTAAAGAAAGTGAATAAAATTATTATTTTGAATAAGCATATCACATTATTAGCATTGTTTACAATGCTTATAATAGAACGATAGTAACATCGTTAATGGTGACACAAATTATTCTCTCATGCTAATGGAGGAAAGCGACAACGTTCGATGGGGTTACAACCACGATTGGGGGGGTTGCCATTGCTATGTGGGTGACAATTAGATTCATGGCTTTTATCACAGGGGATAGGCTCAACAACTATGAAGCTGATGCTGATGTCATTGGCGGGCTCAGTTACCATTCGTGCGGCCTCAATCTCTCGACCAACAAGGATTATGGTGAGCAAAAGGTATAAGCATAAGAAAACTATAATCATGTTAGTATTAAATAAAAAATCAATCCTATAATTGAAGTGAAATAATGATAGATCTATATCAGGATTACATACCTTTTGATGTCATTTTGAAAATCTTTATCTAATCGATAATTATAAACAATCAAATATGAACTATGGAGAGGTGAGAGCAGATTTGTAATATTTCTTTTGTATATTATTATGTGTTAGTCATGTCCTATCTATTTATAGGCGAGAGTAAAGGGTCTAAAATGATTCATTAGAAAATGTAGCCGAAACACACAGCTAAAGCGAAGAGCAATTGGGCAGGCCGAGATACACAACTTGGGCAGAGATATGCTAGACCAGTTGAAATATACAACTCGAACGAAGATTTGCTGGACTGACCGAGATACACAACTCGGGCAAAGATTGACTAGACTGGCTGAGATGTACAACTTTGATAAAGATTTACTAGACCAACCGATACACAACTCGGGCAAAGATTGAATGGATTGGTCGAGATGTACAAATCAGACGAAGATTCGCTGGACTGGCCGAGATACACAACTCGGGCAAAGATTTGCTGGACTGGTCGAACTATACAACTCGGAGTCTAACTATAAAGTACTTTATCTCAATATGCTTAAAACCACTAAAGTACTTGTTATTCTTAGAGAAGAAAACTTCTATGATATTATTGTAAAATATTTTTAATGACAAAGCAATTAAGTCGACCACATCGTGAGATGAAATTTTACAATCACAAAGTGTGATTTGTGGCCTCAAAGTATGTCACAAATTTAACTTTCATTTTTGATGATGTAATAAGTGATTGATTTATATTTTTTTCAAAAATTTATCTCTCGAGCTAACATGAATATGGATCTAAAGTAGACTTCTCCCTATCGAGATAATTTACAAAATTAGTATTTGAATATTCATTCACTACCTGACCTTATCGCGTTTATGTGAGCATGTAGCCTTTGGTTCCCTATAGGTATATCATATTAGGTATATACACTTATCAATAATATATTTTTTGAATTTGAAAGAAGTAATGATATTATAAAATTTTATTTACCACTTTTCTTTTCGTTTTCTATGAATTCTTTAAGTTATTCCACATAGATTTTCTTATCTAGATACACCAAAATTGTGCCAAAATGAATTGGGCCGTATAGAGTTTGATCATTCAAATTCAACTCAATAACTATCAGTCAAATTTAAGTAACACTGGTCAAATATAGAATTTGATCAAAGTCCGACTTAAGGAAGCCAATATAATTTAACTCATTTAAAAAAATTTATTTTGATCAAAATTAAGCCAAGTGAAAACCTAACTAAGGCAATCAAGCTAAGGTTTTCACTCAAGTCAAAATTGGTGGTTCAAGGTCAAAATATGTTATTGACTGAGGTCAAAATTTGATCAAAATTAAAACAATCAAATTAGTTAAAATAAGGCAATGATCTGGTCAAAATTGAATTAGAAAAGCGCCTCCTCCTTTATTCCAATCTTTCACATGACTACTATTATAAGCGATGAAACAGAGACTAAGGGGAGATGAAAGTAGATATATAATTTCTCTTTATATATTATCATAATGAGGTCTTTCTATATGTAGATGAGAGAAAAAGGTCAAAAATAAGTAATTAAAAATTTTCCTATAACCATAATTAGAATCCAATTAGTTTTGTAAATTTTTTACAATAATTAAACTTTCTTTCTATTATTTGATAAACAAAATAAAAATTCAATCAAATTTATAATATATCTTGCATAATTACAAGTTTCACCTTACCTTCTTCATATTCAGTTAGAGTAATCCTTTGTTTATGCATTTAAAGGTGGCATAGCATGCCCTTATCTTCTTGGAAAAACTAAATATTGCACTTCACAATAGATCAATGTCATTATTGTACGAAAGGTGATAATTATTTTACTTGCCATTATGATTTTTTTTCAACAAAATTTTCATAAATTAAAACACACACACAAGCAAGATCAGAGGTCGGGATGATCAAGTTATTCGGTCAATCTCAAGCCTAGTGATAAAGAAAGCCTGCATACTAGATATAAAAGTAGCCCCCAGCTCAGACTGAATGGGGACAAACACAACCTATACCATTATAAACATTCTCTCTCCATCCATAGCGTATGCCACTATAATTTCTACTCTCACTTAAGCATCAAAGAGGTCACAACGGGCAACCCTAGCACCAGCCTGACATGTAGGGTCACTTGCTTGCTGCCCAAGGATGCCGAGATGATTCAACATTTGGAGTAGAAATTGAATACCTCAGAGGACCACTGTCTTTTTACTCAAATACCTCTGAGTGAGACCCCTTCTACATGAGATGACCTTTATTGTATAATTACACCCGTCGCAACCCCTATGTCAAAAAGGAAGGAACACCATGGTGAACTTGCACCTTCGAAAGAGAACCGATCAAGTTGACACAGCAATCGATCAACATATATATATATATATATATATATATATATATATATATATATATATATATATATATATATATATATATCCTCGATTTAAATTTTGCAAGTCTCAAGAATTATACTTCGAGTCAAGAGAGAACTTCAAGCAAATGCTTGAAGGTGTCACTTCATAATTATCTTCCAAGTTATGAAACTACTAAAATACGAATATCAAACATAATAAAATTTCACAAAATAAGATAACTTTATTTGTCACATAAGATTGATAATAATTTCCACATTAACAATCTCAATTATAATAAAAGGTCAATTTTATTATTTTAATTTTTATTTATATAAAATTTTTGAAAAAAATGCACGTAAGGAAAGTGAATAAAATTATTATTTTGAATAAGCATATCACATTATTAGCATTGTTTACAATGCTTATAATAGAATGATACTAACATCGTTAATGGCGACACAAATTATTCTCTCATGCTGATGGAGGAACGCGACAACTTTCGATGGGGTTACAACCACGATTGGGGGGGTTGTCATTGCTATGTGGGTGACAATTAGATTCATGGCTTTTATCACAGGGGATAGGCTCAGCAACTATGAAGCTGATGCTGATGTCATTGGCGGGCTCAGTTACCATTCGCGCGGCCTCAATCTCTCGACCAACAAGGATTATGATGAGCAAAAGGTATAAGCATAAGAAAACTATAATCATTTTAGTATTATATAAAAAATCAATCCTATAATTAAAGTCAAATAATGATAGATCTATATCAGGATTACATACCTTTTGATGTCATTTTGAAAATCTTTATCTAATCGATAATTATAAATGATCAAATATGAACTATGGAGAGGTGAGAGCAGATTTGTAATCTTTCTTTTATATATTATTATGTGTTAGTCATGTCCTATCTATTTATAGGCGAGAGTAAAGGGTCTAAAATGATTCATTAGGAAATGTAGTCAAGACACACAGCTCAAGCGAAGAGCGATGAGGCAAGCCGAGATACATAACTTGGGTAAAGATATACTAGACCGGCTGAAATATATAACTCGGACGAAGATTTGCTGGATTGACTGAGATACACGACTCGGGCAAAGATTGATTGGACTGACCGAGATGTACAACTTGGATAAAGATTTACTAGACCAACCGATACACAACTCGGGCAAAGATTGAATGGACTAGTCGAGATTTACAAATCAGACGAAGATTAGCTGGACCGGCCGAGATACACAACTCGGGCAAAGATTTGCTCGACTGACCGAAGTATATAACTCGAACTCTAATTATAAAGTACTTTATCTCAATATGCTTAAAACCACTAAAATGCTTGTTATTCTTAGAGAAGAAAACTACTATTATATTATTATAAAATATCTTTAACGACAAAGCAATTAAGTCGACCACATCGTGAGATTAAATTTTACAATAAAAAAGTATGATTTTTGGCCTCAAAGTATGTCACAAATTTAACTTTCATTTTTGATGATGTAATAAGTGATTGATTTATATTTTTTTCAAAAATTTATCCCTCGAGCTAACATGAATATGAATCTAAAGTAGACTTCTCACTATCGAGATAATTTACAAAATCAGTATTTGAATATTCATTCACTACCTGACCTTATCTCGTTTATGTGAGCATGTAGCCTTTGGTTCCCTATAGGTATATCATTTTAGTTATATACACTTATCAATAATATTTTTCTTAAATTTGGAGGAAGTAATGATATTATAAAATTTTATTTACCACTTTTCTTTTCCTTTTCTGTGAATCCTTTAAGTTATTCCACATAGATTTTCTTATCTAGATATTTATTCAAAAATATTATTGTTGTGTTTATTTAGTGTAATTCAAGATAATAAATAGCTACTAATGTCATAATAATACTTAACAAATCCTTTTTAGAAACTAGAGAAAATGTCTCGTTATAGTTAATGCTTCTTTCTAAATAAAAATATTTCACTATACGTCTAGATTTATATTATTCGATATTGTCCTTTGATTCACATTTTATCCTAAATACTCATTTACAATTAAATTTTTTTATAGTTATTGGATAATTCAACAAGTTCTCAAACTACATTCGAATCCATTGATTCTAACTCTTCTTTCATTAGATCATATCATCTTTTAGAATTATTACTTTTTATGGCTTGTGAAAATGATAAGAGGTCTTTTCATATATATTCTTATAGATATACATATAATCTTATAAATATATCATTCGTAGCTCTTCATCGATAAGATAATTAGCGGTCATATTAATATAATATGAGAGTTCATCTATGTTATTTTGTTGTTCACTTTCATCAATTCGGTCAGTGACATGAAGAACAACTTCTTGAATATGAAATGATAAAGGAGAATCAACCACTATCTCCTCTATATCAAAATAAGCTTTTATTTTTTTATTCCCATTGATATTATTATTTTATAGATTCTATTATCCTTGTACTATGATTGAGAATAGTAAGATCTATGTCCATTGAAAATTTCTATATAACCAAAAAATACTAAAAACTAATTTTAACTCTATTTTTTAATATGAATTGAAGACTCTTATCTCTATAAGATAACATAAAATATCTAAATATCTCAAATTTGTTTTCTTATTAGTCTATAACTCAAATGGAGTTGATGAAACTAACTTACTAGAAACCTCATTCAAAATATGTATATATATATGAGTTTCAAACTATATTGACTTAGGTACAAAAGAATAAATCATCTTGCTCGTAATCTTGTCGATAAGATTATGATTTCGTCTTTAAATAATGTTATTTTATTATGACACACTTGAAAAGGCATATCGATAATAAATAACTTAGGAATATAATAAAAGGATTAAGATTCTTATCTAACTCATCATATTTGTCATAAAATTCATCACTCCTATCAAATATCATAATCTTAACTTTTTTATCTAATCCTATAAAATTCATCACTCCTATCAAATATAATAAAAGGATTAAGATTCTTATCTAACTCATCATATTTTTTATCTAACTCATAATATTTATTTTAATATTTTTACATACTTAGAAGTGACCTGAAAGAGGAGAATAAACTGGCTTTGCATTGCTCATACTGAACTTATCCAATACATTCTCGATGTATTTCTCCTATGATAACCAAATCTTATTGTTTCTTCTATCACGAGAAATCTACATGCCTAATATTTGCTTTGCTGGTCCCAAGTCCTTCATTGCAAAAGACTCATTCAGTTTCTTCTTCAACCTATCAATTATAGACATATCTTTCCCAAGGATAAGCATGTCATCTCCAACATTTGATTTTAGAATCACCAATATCTTTATAAACTCAAGATTCAAATTAATTCTTTATAAAACATTATATAGAATCATAAATTATATTAAGTTTGTCATCACTAAAAGAAATATAATATATTAACTCATCAATTCTATATAGGGAAACTAAATTTCTAGAAATAATAAGAATATAATATGTATTTGCCAAATCTATTAGATGATTTATCTCTAGGCATAGGCAATAATTTCCAACCATTATCATTTTCACTTAAGATGATTCCCCATAATGATAAACCTTTTATGTCCTTTTGATTTTTGGGTTATAAGAAGTTCATACATATTATTAGCAACATGAGTTAAAACATCAAAACCTATAAAATAAATTCATAATTTATATTTTTTAAATTTCAGATAAAATCCTAAATTCACCCTAGTCAACCTAATTTAATTGGATACACCAAAATTGTGCCAAAATAAATTGGGCCGTATAGAGATTGATCATCCAAATTCAACTCAATAACTATCAGTCAAATTTAAGTAACACTGGTCAAATATAGAATTTGATCAAAGTCCGATTTAAGAAAGCCAATATAATTTAACTCATTTAAAAAATTTAATTTTGATCAAAATTAAGCCCAGTGAAAACCTAACTAAGGCAATCAAGTTAAGGTTTTCACTCAAGTCAGAATTTGTGGTTCAAGGTCAAAATATGATATTGACTGAGGTTAAAATTTGATCAAAATTAAACCAATCAAATTAGTTAAAATAAGGCAATGATCGGGTCAAAATTGAATTAGAAAAGTGCCTCCACCTCTATTTATATCTTTCACAGGACTACTATTATAAGCGATGAAACATAGACTAAGGGGAGATGAAAGTAGATATATAATTTCTCTTTATATATTATCATAATAAGGTCTTTCTATATGTAGATGAGAGAAAAAGGTCTAAAATAAGTAATTAAAAATTTTCCTATAACCATAATTAGAATCCAATCATATTAATAAATTTTTTACAATACTTAAACTTTCTTTCTATTATCTGATAAACATAATAAAAATTCAATCAAATTTATAATATATCTTGCATAATTACAAGTTTTACCTTAGCTTCTTCATATTTAGATATAGTAATCCTTTGTTTGTGCATTTGAAGGTGGTGTGGCATGCCCTTATCTTCTAGGAAACATGTTGAGCTCCAAAACTAAATATTGCACTTCACAAAAGATCAATATCATTATTGTATGAAATGTGATAAGTGTTTTGCTTGCCATTATGAGGTTTTTTCAACAAAATTTTTCATAAAGTAAAACACATACACAGACAAGATCAGATTGTTAGGTCAATCTCAAGCCTACCGATAAAGAAAGCCTACATACCAGATATAAAAGTAGCCCCTAGCTCATAGTGAATGGGGACAAACATACACTATACCATTATAAACTCTCTTTTTTTTCTCTCTCTCTCTCCATCAATAGCTTATGTCACTATATTTTCTATTCTCACTTAAGCATCAGAGAGCCCACGTCGGGCAACTCTAGCACCAGCCTGACATGCAGGGTCGCTTGCTTGCTGCCCAAGGATGTCGAAATTGAATAGCTCAGAGGACCACTGTCTTTTTATTCAAACAGCTCTGAGTCAGACCCCTTCCGCATGAAATGACCTTTATTGTATAATTGCACCCGTGCCAAACCCCTATGTCAACAAGGAAGGAGCATCATGGTGAACTTGCACCTTCGAAAGAGAACCGATTGAGCTGACTCATTAATTAATCAATATATATATATATCCTTGATATAAATTTTGCAAGAAGTCTCAAGAATTATATGTCCGAGTCAAGAGAGAACTTCAATCAAATGCTTGAAAGGGCCACTTCATGATTATCTTCCAAGTTAGAAACTACTAAAATACGAATATCAAACATAATAAAATTTAACAAAATAAGATTTGGGTAGTCACATAAGATTGATGATAATTTCTACATTAACAATTTCAATTATATTAAAAGGTCAAATTTATAATTTTAATTTTTATTTAAATAAATTTTTTAGAGAAAAATACACGTACGGAAAGCAAATAAAATTATTATTTTGAATAAGCATATCACATTATTAGCATTGTTTATAATGCTTATAATAGAATGATAGTAGCATCGTTAATGGTGACACAAATTATTCTTTCATGGTGATGGAGGAACGCGGTAACTTTCAATGGGGTTACAACCACGATTGGGGGGGCTGCCACTGCTACATGGGTGACAATTAGATTCATAGCTTGAATCACAGGGGATAGGCTCAACAACTGTGAAGCTGATGCTGATGTCATTGGCGGGCTCAATTACCATTCATGCGGCCTCAATCTCTCGACCAACAAGGATTATGATGAGCAAAAGGTATAAGCATAAGAAAACTATAATCATGTTAGTATTATATAAAAAATCAATCCTATAATTGAAGTCAAATAATGATAGATCTATATCAGGATTACTTACCTTTTGATGTCATTTTGAAAATTTTATCTAATCGATAATTATAAACGATCAAATATGAACTATGGAGAGGTGAGAGCATATTTGTAATCTTTCTTTTGTATATTATCATGTGTTAGTCATGTCCTATCTATTTATACGTGAGAGTAAAGGGTCTAAAATGAGTCATTAGGAAATGTGACCGAAACACAGCTCAAGCGAAGAGCGATTGGGCAGGCCGAGATACACAACTCAGGTAGAGATATGTTAGATCGGCTGAAATATAAAACTCGGATGAAGATTTGTTGGACTATCTGATATACACAACTTAGGAAAAGATTGATTAGACTGACCGAGATGTACAACTCGGATGAATATTTACTAGACTGGCCAGTACACAACTCGGGCAAAGATTGAATGGACTGGTCATGATGTACAACTCGGACGAGACTGGTCAAGATACACAACTCGGGCAAAGATTTGTTAGACTGGCCGAAGTATACAACTTGGACTCTAACTATAAAGTAATTTATCTCGATATGCTTAGAACCACTAAAATACTTGTTATTCTTAGAGAAGAAAACTACTATAATATTATTGTAAAATATCTTTAACGATAAAGCAATTAAGTCGACCACATCGTGAGATGAAATTTTACAATCACAAAATATGATTTGTGGCCTCAAAGTATGCCACAAATTTAACTTTAATTTTTGATGAGGTAATAAGTGATTGATTTATATTTTTTTCAAAAATTTATCCATCGAACTAAGATGAATATGAATCTAAAGTAGACTTCTCACTATCGAGATAATTTGTAAAATAAGTATTTGAATATCCATTCACTACCTGACCTGATCTCCTTTATGCGAGCATGTAGCCTTTGGTTCCCTATAGATATATCATTTTAGGTATATACACTTATCAATAATATTTTTCTTGAATTTGAAGGAAGTAATGATACTATAAAATTTTATATACCATCATCTAGAAGCTTGTTTAAGGCCATAAATGAATTTCTGAAATTTACAAGCTTAACTTTTCTTTTCCTTTTCTGTGAATCCTTTAAGTTATTCCACATAGATTTTCTCATCTAGATATTTATTCAAAATATTATTGTTATATTTTTCTAGTTTAATTCAAGATAATAAATAGCTACTAATGTCATAATAATACTTAACAAATCCTTTTTAGAAACTAGAGAAAAAAAGGTCTCCATATAGTCAATGCTTCTTTTTGAAAAAAAATATTTCACTGTAAGTCTAGCTTTATATTATTTGATATTGTCCTTTGATTCACATTTTATCCTAAATACTCATTTACAATTAATTTTTTTAGAGTTATTGGATAATTCAACAAGTTCTTAAACTACATTTGAAGTCATTGATTCCAACTCTTCTTTCATTATATCATATCATCTTTTCGAATTATTACTTGATATGGCTTGTGAAAATGATAAGAGGTCCTTTTTTATTCATATATATTCTTATAAATATACATATAATCTTCTTAAAATATCAATTGTAGCTCTTCATCGATAAGATAATTTAACGGTTATATTAATATCATGTGAGAGTCCATCTATGTTATTTTGTTGTTCACCTTCATCAATTTGGTTAGTGACGTGAAAAATAACTTCTTGAATATGAAATGATAAAGAAGAATCAACCTGTATCTCCACTATATGAAATAATCTTTTAATTTTTTTATCCCATTGATATTATTATTTTATAGATTCTATTATTCTTGTACTATGATTGAGAATAGTAAAATCTATGTCCATTGAAAATTTCTAGATACCAATAAAATACTCAAATAATTTTAAATCTATTTTTAATATGAATTGAAGACCCTTATCTTTGTAAGATAAAATAAAATATTTAGATATCTCAGACTAAATTTTTTATTAGTCCATAGCTCAAATGGAGTTGATGAAACTAACTTACTAGAAACCTCATTCAAAATATATATAGTTGTCTTAAGAGTTTCGTACTATATTGATTTATGTACAAAAGAATAACTTATCATGCTCCTAATCTTATTTATAAGAGTATGATTTCATCTTTAAATAATATCATTTTATTATGACACAGTTGAAAAGGTATATCGATAATAAATAACTTACTTTTTAGGAATATAATAAAAGGATTAAATATGATTAAATATCTCTCTTCACTAAAATAAGAAATATGAAATATTTCATAGATATTAGTATGAATAATCTCAAGAATTCTTTATTTATTTTTTTATATATTTTATGTGCTTAGTTTACTTTCCCTTAATGTAATCTATGCATACATAATAATTAGTGAAATATAAAAATTTTAAAATATTATCCTTCGTTGATCTTTTGATTTTTTTTTTCTCTAGAGATATGCCTCATAGATTTATAATATAGAAGATTTCTCATTATTGAAACTATATTTTAATCCAACATTTGATTGTAGGATCACCAATATCTTTACATACTCAAGATTAAAATTAATTCTTTATAAAACATCATATAGAATTATAAATTATATTAAGTTTATCATCACTAAAAAAAAGATAATATCTTAACTAATCAATTCTATAGAGAGAAACTAAATTTGACGATTAACTATTGGACGGTTTCAAATCAAGTTGGAATCGATTTTTGACGGTTCGATTTCAAATCTAATACACAGAAATCTAATACGATTTCTATGATCCAATTTATGCTTCAATTGTTCAAATAATTTGGATGCATGATTGGCCACTAATACATTGGACTTAACCTAATTAGATTGGAGGAGCTCATCCCCCGCTCTCTCATTGGAGTGAAAATTAACTTGTAAATATGACAGCCATGTAATGATGCATGTATAGGAAGGTTCTCAATAGCTCATGTAATAATGTTTGAGGATTTCTCTTTGTAATTTGTGTGGTGACCGGAACAGAGTGGATTTCTGGAGAAAAAAACAAAGGCCAATCTCTTTCAACGCTAAGGATGAGGCTTTGTCATTGCTTGAGGGATAAAGGAGGTATGAGCTCGAGCATATCAAGGTGGCATGGCATGCCCTTCTTGTCTTCTTGAAGAACTTGTTGAGCTCCAAAACCAAATATTGCACTTTACCAAAGATCAATGTCATTATTGCGCAAAATGTGATAAGTATTTTGCTTGTCATTATGAGTTTTTTTCAACAAAATTTTTCATAAAGTAAAACACACACACACATAAGATATAAAAGGAATCCCTAGCTCATACTTAAGGGGGGACAAACACACACTACACCAATATAAACTCTCTCTCTCTCTCTCTCTCTCTCTCTCTCTCTCTCTCTCTCTATTGATAGCTTATGCCATTATATTTTCTACTCTCCTAACTTAGGCATTAGAGAGGCCATGTTGGGCAATCCAGCGCCAGCCTGACATGCAGGGTTGCTTGCTCGCCACCCGAGGATATCCAGATGATCCAACCTTTGGAGGAGAAATTGAATAGCTCAGAGGACCACTGTTTGTTTACTCAAATAGCTCTGAGAAAGACCTCATCCCCACGAGATGATCTTTGCTACACCAATGCACCCGTGATAAACCCCTATGTCAACTAGGAAGGAGCAGCATGGTGAACTTGCACCTTTGAAAGAGAATAGATCGCGCTGACTCAACAATATATATATATATATATATATATATATATATATATATATATCCTCGGTATAAATTTTGCAAGAAGTCTTAAGAATTATACGTCCGGATCAAGAGAGAAGTTCAAGCAAATACTTGAAAGGGTCACTTCATGATTATCTTCCAAGTTAGAACATACTAAAATACGAATATCAAACATAATGAAATTTAACAAAATAAGATAACTTAAGTAGTCACATCAGATTGATGATAAATTCCACATTAACAATCTCAATTATAATAAAAGGTCAATTTTATAATATTTTAAAATTATTATTTCATATAAGTATATCACATTATTAGCATTGTCTACAATGCTTATAATACAACGATAGTAACATCGTTAATGGCAACACCAATTATTCTCTCATGGTGATGGAGGAATGCGGCATTTGTCGACGGGGTTACAACCACGACCGGGGGGGTTGCCACTGCGACCTGGGCGACAATTGGATTCATGGCCTGGACCACAGGGGATAGGATCAACAACTGAGCCGCTGATGCTAATGTAGTTGGTGGGCTCAATTACCGTTCGTGCAGTCTCAATCTCTCGACCAACAAGGATTAGGATGAGCAAAAGGTATAAGCATAAGAAAACTATAATCATGTTAGTATTATATAAAAAAATAATCCTATAATTGAAGTCAAATAATGATAGATCTATATCAGGATTACATACCTTTTGATGTCATTTTAAAAATCTTTATCTAGTCGATAATTATAAACGAGCAAATGTGAACTATGGAGAGGCGAGAGTAGATTTGTAATCTTTATTTTGTATAATCATGTTTTAGTTATGTCATATCTATTTATATGCGAGAGAAAGGGTCTAAAATGAGTCATCAGGAAATATGGTCAAAATACACAACTCAAGTGAAGAGCGATTAGGCAGGTCGAGATACACAACTCGGGCAGAGATATGCTGGACCGGCCGAAAATATACAACTCGGACAAAGATTTGCTAGACTGGCCGAGATACACAACTCAGGCAAAGATTGATTGGACTGGCTGAGATGTACAACTTGGACGAATATTTACTAGATTGGCCGATACATAACTCGAGCAAAGATTGAATGGACTCGGACGAAGATTTGCTAGACTGGCCAAAGTACACAACTCAGACTTTAATTATAAAGTACTTTATCTCGATATGCTTAGAACCACTAAAGTACTTGTTATTCTTAGAGAAGAAAACTACTATGATATTATTGTAAAATATCTTTAACGACCAAGTAATTAAGTCGACCACATTGTGATATGAAATTTTACAATCACAAAGTCTGATTTGTGGCCTTAAAGTATGCCACAAAATTAGCTTTCTTTTATTGATAATGCAATAAGTGATTAATTTATATTTTTTTAAAAATTTATCCCTTAAACTTACATGAATATGAATCTAAAATGGACTTCTCACTATCGAGATAATTTACAAAATCAGTATTTGAATATCCAGTCACTACATGACCTGATCTCCTTTATGTGAGCATATAGCCTTCCGTTCCCTATAGATATATCATCATTTCTTTTGTAACTTTTAATGTTTTATTTTTGGGTTACTCTGGTATCCACATAGTATTCCAACTACAAAACTGATATATAGTCTCGTATAGGTTTAAGCATATAATAGACCTCTAACTACATATGCATAAGGAATATTATTTATTTACTTCATTTATAAGTCATTCTTGGGACATTTGCTTTGACTGAGTCTTTCACATATAAAATCAAGATTACTACTGGCAAGTAAAATCTCATCCACATATAAAATTAATATAATAAACTTACTTTCATCGACCTTTAGGTATATACACTTATTAATAATATTTTTCTTAAATTTGAAGGAAGTAATGATATTATAAAATTTTATATACCATCATCTAGAAGCTTGTTTAAGGCTATAAATGAATTTCTAAAGTTTACAAGCTCAAGTTTTCTTTTCCTTTTTTGTGAATCCTTCAAGTTATTCCACATAGATTTTCTCATCTAGATATTTATGTAAAAATATTATTTTTATATTTATCTGGTGTAATTCAAGATAATTATTTTCTACTAATGTCATAATAATACTTAACGAATCCTTTTTAGAAACTAGAGAAAAGGTCTCGTTATAGTCAATGCTTCTTTTTGAGAAAAAAAATATTTGACCATAAGTCTGACTTTATATTATTCGATATTGTCCTTTGATTCACATGTTATCCTAAATACTCATTTACAATTAATTTTTTATAGTTATTGGATAATTTAATAAGTTCTCAAACTGCATTCTAATCCATTAATTCTAACTCTTCTTTCATTATATCATGTCATCTCTTAGAATTATTGATTTATATGGCTTGTGAAAATAATAAAAGTTCTTTTTTCTATTCCAATACATTCTTATAAATATACATATAATCTTCTTAAAATATCAATTGTAGCTCTTCGTCGATAAGATAATTAGCGGTCATATTAATATCATGTGAGAGTTCATCTATATTATTTTATTGTTCACCTTCATCAATTCGGTCAGTGACATGAAGAACAACTTCTTGAATATCAAATGATAAAGGAGAATCGACCTGTATCTCCTCTATATCAAAATAATCTTTTAATTTTTGTATTCCCATTGATATTATTATTTTATAGATTCTATTATCCTTGTACTATGATTGAGAATAATAAAATCTATATTCATTGAAAATTTCTAGATAACCAATAAAATACTCAAAGATAATTTTAAATCTATTTTTTAATATGAATTAAAGATTCTTATCTCTATAAGATAAAATAAAATATCTAGATATTTCAAACTGGATTTTTATTAGTCCATAACTCAAATGGAGTTGATGAAACTAACTTACTAGAAACCTCATTCAAAAAATATATAGTTGTCTTAAGAGTTTCGCCCTACATCGACTTAGGTACAAAACAATAACTCATCATGCTCCTAATCTTGTCCATAAGAATATGATTTCATCTTTAAATAACATCATTTTATTATGGCACACTTGAAAAGGTATATCGATACTTAATAACTTATTTTTTAGGAATATAATAAAAGGATTAAGATTCTAATCTAACTCATCATATTTGTCATAAAATTCATCACTCCTATCAAATTTCATAATCTTAACTTTTTTATCTAATTATATCTTAACTTCATTTATGTACATCCCAGGAAGATCAACAGCTTGAGATTTTTCAAATATTAGATGTATAATCATATCTTGATATTTTATCTATAGATATGATTAAATATCTCTCTTCACTAAAATAAGAAATATGAAATATTTCATAGATATTAGTATGAATAATCTCAAGAAGTTCTTTATTTATTTTTTTATATTTTTTATGTACTTAGTTTACTTTCTCTTAATGTAATCTATGCATGCATAAAAATTAGTGAAATATAAAATTTTTAAAATATTATCCTTCACTGATCTTTTATTTTTTTTCTCTAGAGATATGCCTCATATATTTATAATATAAAAGATTTCTCATTATTGAAACTATATTTTAATCTAACATTTGATTGTAGGATCACCAATATCTTTATAAAATCAAGATTTTAATTAATTCTTTATAAAATATAATATAGAATTATAAATTATATTAAGTTTGTCATCACTAAAAGAAAGATAATATCTTAACTCCTCAATTCTATAGAGAGAAACTAAATTTGACGATTAACTATTGGACGGTTTCGAATCAAGTTGGAATCGATTTTTGACGGTTCGATTTCAAATCTAATACACAGAAATCTATAATGATTTCTATGATCCAATTTATGCTTCAATTGTTCAGATAATTTGCATGCATGATTGGCCACTAATACATTGGGCTTAACCTAATTAGATTGGAGAGCTCATCCCCCGCTCTCTCTTTGGAGCGAAAATTAACTTGGAGGAGCATATCAAGGTGGCATGGCATGCCCTTCTTGTCTTCTTGGAGAACTTGTTGAGCTCCAAACCAAATATTCCACTTTACCATAGATCAGTGTCATTATTGCATGAAATGTGATAAGTATTTTGCTTGCCATTATGAGATTTTTTCAACAAATTTTTTCATAAAGTAAAACACACACACAGGATCAGAGGTTGGGATGATCAGCTTGTTAGGTCAATCTCAAGCCTACCGATAAAGAAAGCCCACATACGAGATATAAAAGGAACCCCTAGCTCATACTAAAGGGGAGACGAACTCACACTACACCATTATAAACTCTCTCTCTCTCTCCATTGATAGCTTATACACACTACACCACTATATATTTCCTCGATAAAATTTTGCATGAAGTCTCAAGGATTATACATCTAAGTCCAAAGAGAACTTCAAGAAAATGCTTGAAGGGATCATCACTTCATGATTATCTTCCAAGTTCGAACATACTAAAATACGAATATCAAACATAATAAAATTTTAACAAAATAAGATAACTTGAGTAGTCACATCAGATTGATGATAAATTCCACATTAACAATCTCAATTATAATAAAAGTTAAATTTTATAATTCTTATTTTTATTTAAATAATTTTTTTAGAGAAAATGCGCATAAGGAAAGAGAATAAAATTATTATTTTGAATAAGTATATCACATTATTAGCATTGTTTACAATGATTATAATACAACGATAGTAACATCGTTAATGACAACACCAATTATTCTCTCATAGTGATGGAGGAATACGGCATTTAGCGATGGGGTTACAACTATGATGGGGGGGTTGCCACGCGACCACAGAGGACAGGATCAACAACTGAGTCGTTGATGCTGATGTCTTTGGTGGGCTCAATTACCGTTCAGGCGGCCTCAATCTCTCGACCAACAAGGATTAGGATGAGCAAAATGTATAAGCATAAGAAAATTATAATCATGTTAGTATTGTATAAAAAACTAATCCTATAATTGAAATCAAATAATGATAGATCTATATCAGGGTTACATACCTTTTAAAGTCATTTTAAAAATCTTTATCTAATCAATAATTATAAACAATCAAATATGAACTATGAAGAGGTGAGAGTAGATATGCAGTATTTCTTTGTATATTATCATGTGTTGGTGAGGTCCTATCTATTTACAAATGAGAGCAAAGGGTCTAGGATGAGTACTTAGGAAATGTGGCTGAAACATACAGCTCAAGCAAAGAGCAATTGGGCAAGCCAAGATAACTCAGGCAGAGATATGTTGGACCGGCCAGAACATACAACTCGGAAGAAGATTTGTTGGACTGGCCGAGATACAAAACTCGGGCAAAGATTGACTAGACTAGTTGAGATGTACAACTCAGATGAAGATCTACTAGATTGGTCGATATACAACTCGGGCAAAGATTGAATGGACTGATCGAGATATACAACTCAAATGAAGATTTGCTGGACTGGCTGAAGTATATAACTCGGACACTAACTATAAAGTACTTTATCTCGATATGTTTAGAACCACTAAAGTACTTGTTATTCATAGAGAAAAAAGCTATTATGATATTATTGTAAAATATCTTTAACAACCAAGCAATTAAGTCGACCACATCATGAGATGAAATTTTACAATCACTATAATCACAAAGTCTGATTTGTAGCCTCAAAGTATGCCACAAATTTAACTTTCATTATTGATGATGCAATAAGTGATTGATTTATATTTTTTCAAAAATTTATCCCTCAAACTGACATGAATATGAATCTAAAGTGGACTTCTCACTATCGAGATAATTTATAAAATCAGTATTTGAATATACATTCACTACCTGACCTGATCTCCTTAATGTAAGCATGTAGCATTTGGTTCCTTATAGGTATATCATTTTAGGTATATACACTTATCAATAATATTTTTCTTGAATTTGAAGGAAGTAATGATATTATAAAATTTTATATGCCATCATCTTAGAAGCTTGTTTAAGGTCATAAATGAATTTATGATATTTGCAAGCTTAACTTTTCTTTTCCTTTTCTGTGAATCCTTTAAGTTATTCCACACAGATTTTCTCATCTAGATATTTATTCAAAAAATATTGTTTTTATATTTATCTAGTGTAATTTAAGATAATAAATAGCTACTAATGTCATAATAATACTTAATGAATCCTTTTTAGAAACTAGAACAAAGGTCTCCTTATAGTCAATGCTTCTTTTTGAAAAAAAATATTTTACTGTAAGTCTAGCTTTATATTATTCGATATTATCCTTTAATTCATATTGTATTCTAAATACTTATTATAATTAATTTTTTTTAGTTATTGGATAATTCAACAAGTTCTCAAGCTACATTCAAATCTATTGATTCCAACTCTTCTTTCATTATACCATATCATATTTTAGAATTATTATTTTATATAGCTTGTGAAAATGATAATAGGTCTTTTTTTTATTCCTACATATTCTTATAAATATACATATAATTTTCTTAAAATATCAATTGTAACTCTTCATCGGTAAGATAATTAGTGGTCACATTAATATCATGTGAGAGTTTATCTATGTTATTTTATTATTCACACTTGTCAATTCGGTCAATGATGTGAAGAACAACTTCTTGAATATGAAAGGAGAAAGGAGAATCAACGTGTATCTCCTCTATATCAAAATATTTTTTACTTTTTTATTTTCATTGATATTATTATTTTATAGATTCTATTATCCTTGTATTATGATTGAGAATAGTAAAATCTATATCCATCAAAAATTTCTAGATAACCAATAAAATACTCAAAATTAATTTTAAATATATTTTTAATATAAATTGAATACTCTTATCTCTATAAGATAACATTAAATATCTAGATATCTCAAATTGGATTTTTTATTAGTCCATAACTCAAATGGAGTTGATGAAACTAACTTACTTGAAACCACATTCAAAATATATATATTTGTTTTAAGAGCTTCACCCTACATTGACTTAGGTATAAAAGAATAACTCATCATGCTCCTAATTTTGTCTATAAGAATTATGATTTTGTCTTTAAATAACGTCATTTTATTATCGCACACTTGAAAAGGCATATCGATAATAAATAACTTATTTTTTAGGAATATAATAAAAAGATTAAGATTATGATCTAACTCATCATATTTGTCATAAAATTCATCACTTCTATCAAATTTAATTATCTTAACTTTTTTATCTAATTGTCTCTTAACTTCCTTTATGTACATCCCAAGAAGGCCAACAACTTGAGATTTTTCATATATTAGATGTATAAACATATCTTGATATTTTATCTATATATATGATTAAATATCTCTCTTCACTAAAATAAGAAATATGAACTTTTCCATAAATATTCCACGGATATTCCACTAAATAAAAGTTATTTATTTATTTTTTTATGTACTTTGTTTACTTTCCCTTAATGCAATTTATGCATATATAAAAATTAGTGAAATATAAAAATTTTAAAATATTATCCTTCACTGAACTTTTAATTCTTTCTCTAGAGATATGTCTTATATATCCATAATATAAAAGATTTCTCATTATTGGAACTATATTTTAATCCAATATTTGATTGTAGGATCACCAATATCTTTATAAACTAAAGATTCAAATTAATTCTTTATAAACCATCATATAGAATCATAAATTATATTAAGTTTATCATCACTAAAAGAAATTTAATATATTAACTCATCAATTCTCTATAGAAAAACTAAATTTCTAGAAATAATTAGAATATAACATGTATCTGCAAAATCTATTAGATGATTTATCTCTAGGCGAAGGTAATAATTTCCAACCATTATAACTTTCACTTAAGATGATTCCCCTTAATAAGGAACCTTTTATGTTCTTTTGATCTTTGGGTTATAAGAAATTTCTACATATTATTATTAACATCAGTTAAAATATCAATACCTATAAAAGAAATTTATATTTTATATTTTTTAAATTTCAGATAAGATATTAAATTGATCTAAGTCAACCTTATTTAATTGGATATACCAAAACTGTGCCAAAATGAATTGGGCTGCTTAGAGTTTGATTATCTAAATTTAACTCAATAACTATCAGTCAAAATTGAGTAGCACTGGTCAAATATAGAATTTGATCAAAGTCCAATTTAAGGAAGCCAATATAATTTAACTCAATCAAAAATTTTAATTTTGATCAAAATTAAGCCAAGTGAAAACCTGACTAAGGCAATCAAGTTAAGGTTTTCACTTAAGTCAAGGTCAAAATAGGGTATTGACTGAGGTCAAAATTTGATCAAAATTAAACCAATCAAAATTAGATAAAATAAGGCATTGATTATGTCAAAATTGAATTAGAAAAGTGCCTCCTCCTCTATTTCTATCATTCACATGACTACTATTATAAACGATGAAATAAAGATTAAGGGGAGATGAAAGTAGATATATAATGTCTCTTTATATATTATTATAATGAGGTCTTTCTATATGTAGATGAGAGCAAAAGGTCTAAAATAAATAATTAAAATTTTTCCTATAACCATAATTAGAATCCAATAGATTTGTAATATATCTTACCTAGGGTCAAGTTAAGAAAATACCTCATATCAAAATTATTTTTAATTTTTTTTACTATAATTTAACTTTCTTTCCATTATCTGATAAACATAATCAAAATTCAACCAAAATTATAATATATCTTGTATAATTACAAGTTTTACCTTAGCTTCTTCATATTCAGATAGAATAAACTTTTATTTGTGCATTTGAAGGTGGTGAGCTATGCTATATATGAATGAATACACATGCAGTGGCATTTGATTTGACTTGTAGTATTTGTCGGTCAAAATATTGCTACGATCAATTTGATGATTGGGATAAGATAAATTTATGTTATAATTATGATTTAGGATGATCTTAGTTAGGATTAACCTAATTATATTGGAAGAGCTCATCCCCTGATCTCTCTTTGGAGTGACCTGAGTCAGACCCCGTCCCCATGAGATGACCTCTATTGCACCACTGCACTCGTCCCAAACACCTATGTTAACCAGGAAGGCGCAACATGGTGAACTTGCACCTTCGAAAGAGAATCGATCGGGTTGACTCATCAAGGCTCTGGAGATAATGAAGTCGTGTCATAACTTTGACTCGACACTTTCCATCGAGTCTCTAATGATGATTCAGAAGTGCTTTAGCATTCCAGATGAGTATGCCCTGCATGCCCCTTTGCCCGGGCAACACCCATACCATGAGTATCCCGGGGGATTTAGCATCTCGACCGATGCTTTAGAAGCAGGATTAAGGTTTCCCCTTCACCCGGTAATAGGAGAGTGTCTTAGTCGGTGAACGGTCTCTCCTAGCCAGCTAGCACTGAACTCCTGACGTTATCTCGTAACTTTCCTCGAGGAATGTCGAGGGTCAAGAATTATCCCAACTCGGGATTTATTTTTGTCATGTTTCCGCCTATGCATCAAGGCGGGTATTATTTGACTGCTCGGACTGGTTTTAGGGTCAAGGTGCCCCTTCTAACAACAAAGGTTAAAAGATGTAGTTTTTATATATAAGTCATTCCTAGGGTTGGGACATCGATCTCGAATGGTCAGACTATCCTATAAGTAACGTGCTCCATACCTGACTGACGAGAAATCTATCCTAGTTGAGCGATTGAAGGATATTTTGTCCTCTTCTCGGGCAATCTGAAATCTGACCGAGGTGTGGTTGATTAAAGCGGGCCTTAGTCCACCTTCCCGGGGTATGTCGTGTACCTATTTTCTTTGCTTATGGACTAGTATCTGATTTTTTTTTTTTTAACATGTTGTTCAGGTTGCAAAGATGGTGAACCTCGACATGATCCACGGTGCAACACGGACCGGAGGACATCCCGGATCGGCCACTCGTGCCCCAATGCCTATCGCCATTATTGTGCAATCATCGGTCGAAGTCCTAGAGGTTCGGGCTGAAGCCATACCCGGGGCAGGTCCCAAGGTCTCCGGGAAGCGGCCCGTTGAAGGAGCGTCGCAGCTTTGGAAGAGGGTTAAGGTGTCGGACCGACACATGTCTTGTCATGGTGGAGAGGGCTCCAAGTCCCATTCGTCAAAGGTCAAGGAACAGGTCGGGGTCACTGGGAAAGCTCAGACTCCCTATCCCCTGCGTCCCACATTTGTGAAGGAATTGTGCTAGACCTCCACCAACGAAGGGGATGCGGGCTACTACGCCCTATTTATGACTGACCTGCTATTGAGCGATCCTGAGGCACCTTTGGAGGCTCGGTGATCCTCTCTGAAGCAGGGAACCAAAGTCTGGGCGGACGGGTCAGCTTCCTCCTAATATATTCGGGGCATGCTGATTCCCTGGCTAGTGATTGACTTGTACTCTTCATTGTCCGAAGTGCTAATTGATCGGGCGCTGAAGTCCATGGTATTGGTAAGCTTCTTTCCGAGTCCTTCTGGGTTCTCTACTACATACCAAGTTTCATGTTGGTAATTTTGGTTTATTTCCCAATTGCAGACTCAGCATTACTGCATGATGCTGGGCGGGTCATCAATTTTATGGACAATGAGGCCGAGGGCTTGAAGAAAGAGATTACAGATCTCCAAGCTAGATCGGGGCCAGAAGCCATTGCGACGGCCGAGCAGTGGGCCTCTGAAGCGCAGGCCCTCGCCAATCATCTAAAGGTAGAGCTCGAGGAAGCAGGCCGGCATCGGGAGTCACTCGAGACGGAGATGGAGAACTACCGTCTTGACTTGGCTGACTCTCAGAGGCAGTGGAAAGAAGTATGGGCCAAGTGATGAACCTTAGAGGACGAGCTGTTAAAGATGACGGGTACCTTGGAAAAGCTGAGGGCTGAGCTGCCCACGGAAGCCATCGCTGATTATAAGAAGTCAGTGGATTTTGAGATGGGTCTCGTGCGAACAGGCCAAGTATCATATGAGTACGGTTATTGGGTAGCTTTGACCCAATTCAAGGCCCGATACCTCGACCTTGAGATCGAGGAGGACCCTTTCATGCTCTTGCCCGAAGACAAGACCGTGCCATCGATATCATGAATTTAAATTTTTTAAAAAAAGTATACATAATCATGAATTTTAAACTAAGATAATAAGTATAATAATACTATATTAAGTCTCACTATCAATATGAGTCATAGGGATCATATGTCATCAATACCATAATTTCCTCTATGTATTATAACATTGTTAATCTTTTCTAATATAGTCCATAATGACCCACATAATTTATTAGGATTAAGGTCTATTTTAGCCTCTATGATTTTGGCTAGGATCATTTAAGCCCTTATGGTTTACTTTATAAAATAACTCTTATATTTTCAAAAATATAGTATATAAGCCTCTTCCATCAAGTCTGAGTTAACAGACGTTAGAGTCTACTTATATGACATGTTGACTCATAATAAACTATTAATATACTGTCGAATATAATTTAAGTTTAAAAAGAGATTAAGTTCCATTTTAGACTCTATGGTATTGGTCATGGACCACTTAAGCCATTATAATTTACTCATTTTTAAAATAACCCTATATTTTAAATAATATAATATGTAATGCCCTCCTATCAAGTCTGAGTTAAAAAAATATTATAGTTTGATTACATGGTATGCTGACTCATAATAAACTATTAATATAATGATATATATAATTTAATATTTTTTAAAGAGTTAAGATCTATCTTGTCAAGGAAGAGGCAACAGACAAAGGTGAAGAGATAGTAGTAGGAGAGACTATAGGCAAATGTGAGGGAAAGTTGGACCACCACGTCATTGCCACAACGGATGGGGGCGTAGGAGTGGATGAAGTGAGAGGCGATAGGGACAAAAATGCTCAAGAGAAGAAAGAGACACCAAGAGACCACTGTATGCTTAGTATCAGACTGGTCAATGCATATCCAACTGAGGCAAGACTGGCAACTCTTGAACTCGTCATTAGCATGGGAAAGGTTGCATATGTATGATGCCTTACTAGGTAGCAGTGGCTCGATACTGTTGCTATTGGTCGCTTCCACGATGATGCCTCTTTTGGCCACTCATAGTGGTCTCAATTTTTATATTAAATTTTATATATTATTATATTAATAATTTATTATGAGTTAATATACCAAGTAAGTAGACTCTAACGTCTGTTGACAAAAACTTAATAGGAGGGGCTTGTATACTAAGATTTTGAAAATATATATGTTATTTTAGATACGAGTAAACTATAAAGGCTTAAGTAGTCCATGACCAAAACCACAATGACTTATTTTGAATCCAACGAAAATCCAATTAATCAATATCAAAAGACCCTAATCCACAAGAAAGTAATCATCAAGCAAAGGTTACCATAACAACATCTGCAACTCAATTCCATGAACATCTGCTACATGGCAGTAGGAATTTGCAAGAACTTGCATGGTAACTCTGTTACGCCAATAAAATATTGTAGTTTTGCAGCTTCTGTGATCCAATTTATGTTTCAGTTGTTCAGATAATTTGCATGATTGGCCACTAATACATTGGACTTAACCTAATTAGATTGGAAGAGCTCATCGCCCACTCTCTCATTGGAGTGAAAATTAACTTGTAAATATGACAGCCATGTAATGATGCATGTATAGGAAGGTTCTCAATAGCTCATGTAATAATGTCTGAGGATTTCTCTTTGTAATTTGTGTTGGTGACTGGAGCAGAGTGGATTTGCAGAGAAAAAAAAAAAATGACCAATCTCTTTCAACGCTAAGGATGAGGCTTTGTCATTGCTCGAGGGATAGAGGAGGTATAAGCTCGAGCATATCAAGGTGGCATGGCATGCCCTTGTCTTCTTGGAGAACATGTTTAGCTCCAAAACCAAATATTGCACTTCACCACAGATCAATGTCATTATTGCACGAAATATGATAAGTATTTTGCTTGCCATTATGAGTTTTTTCAACAAAATTTTTCATAAAGTAAAACACACAAACACACAAGATCAGAGGTTAGGATGATTAGGTTGTTAGGTCAATCTCAAACCTACCGATAAAGAAAGCCTGCATACCAGATATAAAAGGAATTCCTAGCTCATAATGAAGGGGGGACGAACACACACTACACCATTATAAACTCTCTCTCTCTCTCTCTCTCTCTCTCTCTCTCTCTTTCTCTACTGATAGCTTATGCCATTATATTTTCTACTCTCGTAACTTAGGTAACAGAGAGGCCACGTCGAGTAACCCCAGCACCAGCCTAACATGCAGGGATGCTTGCTTGCCACCCGAGGATGCCGAGATGATCTAACCTTTGGAGGAGAAATCGAATAGCTCAGAGGACCACTGTTTGTTTACTCAAATAGCTCTAAGTCAGACCCCGTCCCCACGAAATGACCTTTGTTACACCACTACACCTGTGCCAAACCCCTATGTCAACTAGGAAGGAGCATCATGCTTACCTTGCACCTTCGAAAGAGAACCGATCGAACTGACTTGTCAATCGATCGTCTCATATATATATATATATATATATATATATATATATATATATATATATATATATATATATATATCCTCGGTATAAATTTTGTAAGAAGTCTCACGCCGAGGTCAAGAAAGAACTTCAAGCAAATGCTTAAAAGGGTCACTTCATGATTATCTTCCAAGTTAGAACCCACTAAAATATGAATATCAAACATAACAAAATTTTAAAAAAAATAAGATAACTTGAGTAGTCATGTCATATTGATGATAATTTTCACATTAACAATCTCAATTACAATAAAAGGTCAATTTTATAATTTTTATTTTATTTAAGTAAACATTTTAGAGAAAAATGCATGTAAGGAAGCAAATAAAATTATTATTTTGAATTAGTATATCACATTATTAACATTGTTTACAATGCTTATAATAGAACGATAGTAGCATCATAAATGGCAACACCAATAATTCTCTCATGGTGATGGAGGAATGCGGCATTTGTCGATGGGGTTACAACCACGACCGGGGGGGTTGCCACTGTTTGTTTACTCAAATAGCTCTGAGAAAGACCTCATCCCCATGAGATGATCTTTGCTACACCAATGCACCCGTGATAAACCCCTATGCCAACTAGGAAGGAGCAGCATGGTGAACTTGCACCTTTGAAAGAGAATAGATCGCGCTGACTCAATAATATATATATATATATATATATATATATATATATATATATATATATATATCCTCGGTATAAATTTTGCAAGAAGTCTTAAGAATTATACGTCCGGATCAAGAGAGAAGTTCAAGCAAATACTTGAAAGGGTCACTTCATGATTATCTTCCAAGTTAGAACATACTAAAATACGAATATCAAACATAATGAAATTTAACAAAATAAGATAACTTAAGTAGTCACATCAGATTGATGATAAATTCCACATTAACAATCTCAATTATAATAAAAGGTCAATTTTATAATATTTTAAAATTATTATTTCATATAAGTATATCACATTATTAGCATTGTCTACAATGCTTATAATACAACGATAGTAACATCGTTAATGGCAACACCAATTATTCTCTCATGGTGATGGAGGAATGCGGCATTTGTCGACGGGGTTACAACCACGACCGGGGGGGTTGCCACTGCGACCTGGGCGACAATTGGATTCATGGCCTGGACCACAGGGGATAGGATCAACAACTGAGCCACTGATGTTGATGTCGGTGGCGTGCTCAATTACCATTCGTGCGGCCTCAATCTCTCGACCAGAAAGGATTATGATGATGAAAAGGTATAAGCATAAGAAAACTATAATCATGTCAGTATTATATGAAAAAATAATACTATAATGGAAGTCAAATAATGATAGATCAATACCAGGATTACATACCTTTAGATGTCATTTTGAAAATCTTTATCTAATCGACAATTATAAATGATTTAATATGAACTATCGAGAGGCGAGAGTAGATTTACGATCTTTCTTTTGTATATTATCATGTGTTAATTGGGTCATATTTATTTATAGGCGAGATCAAAGGGTCTAGGATGAATAATTAAGAAAGTTCATTCATCAAGATATCTCATAAATAATTCTACCACAATTAAACTTTCTTTATATTGGTTAATAACCATAATCATAATTCAATTAAATATATAATATATTTTATTCAATTAATCAAGACCATATAATCTAACATTTTGAGGGCAAGCCAACTATGTTACTCCTTTGTGACTTAGGGACCAAGGATCGAGTCACATAAATAATCTCTTTAAATATTTAAAAATAAGATTATATATATTAATCCTCCTTTAGACCTCTGAATGGTGGGTGCTAATACATTGGGTGCGTCTTTTTTAACATAATATAATATTCTCCCACGTGATCCTTTAATTGATCAAATATCAAAGATTTTAAATTAAAATAAATAAAATAATTTTTTTTTTAAAATAATTTTACCTAATAAGTACATGATCATGGATTTTAAAATAAGTCATAGCGATTATATGTTATCAATATCAAAGATTTTAAATTTTTAAAAAAAAATTATACATGATCATGGATTTTAAAATAAGATAATAAGTACAATAATCTTATATTAAGTCTTATTATCAATGTAAGTCATAGCGATTATATGTTATCAATATCATACTTTCCTCTATTTGCCATAACAGTGTTAATCTTTTCTAATATAATCCATAATGACCCATATAATTTATTTTAGGGTTAAGATCTATTTTAGTCTATATGATTTTGGCTATGGATTATTTAAACCCTTATGGTTTGCTCTATAAAATAACTTCTATATTTTCAAAAATATAATATATAAGCTCATCCCATCGAGTCTGAGTTAACAAATGTTAGAATATATGATATATTGACTCATAATATACTATTAATATAATACCATATATAATTTAAGTTTAAAAATAGATTAAGATTCATTTTAGACTATATAGTTTAATCATGGACCAATTATGCCCTTATAGTTTACTTGTGTTTAAAATAACACTTATATTTTAAAAAAGATAGCATATAAGGCCATCTTATCAAGTCTGACTGAAATTATTTAGGGCCTATATTTAAAGGTGAATCGATCTCGTTATTGTGATCTCATCACTATCCGATCTTCATTGCACAGATACAAGGACATATCAGAATATGCAATATGCAACATAAACTGAGAATATATCAATAATAATCATAAGCAGAAAGATAGTGCAGCACGTCACACATGTCATCACTCACATGATTGGCTTATAGGGCACTTGTAACCAGCAATCTCTCACTTGACCTAAAGCCTCACCAACGTGTATGATCCCATCAGACCTTATAATGCTTAAAGAGAAGTTATGATAACGACTTCCCTAGTGGATCTGCAATGTTATCTTTGGATAGAACTCTTTCTATTATTATATTTCTATAGAACACGATCTCTCTAATCATCTATAACCTCCTCAACATAATTTTGATGAGACATGGATTCTCTTGCTAGAGCTATCACCCAATTGGTGTCGATATATATAGGAATCGACTTCTCATTACTTGGAATAATACTCAAATCTATGATAAACTTCTTTATCCAAACTTCCCCTTTTGCTACTTCTACTATAGTAATTTACTCCGCCTCTATGGTCGAGTCAGTAGTAATATCTCTTGGAACTCTTTCGGCTTACTACTCCTCCATTTAGGGTAAAGACATACCTTAGTTTGACTTGTTATCATTGACATTGGATTAGAAACTCAAGTCTTTGTAGCCCTCAACCTTACCGTTTTGGTCTACCAGTAAAAGATCCTTAGTCATTCTTAAGTACTTAAGGATGTACTTTACTACATTTAATTATTCCAAACGTAGATATGTCTGATACCTACTCATGACACTTAAAGCATGCACTATATTAGGCCTAGTATATAGCATCATACATGATAGACCCTATCGCTAAGGCATAAAATATCATATCTATGTCTGTATTTGGGATATACTTCTAAAAAATAATATTTCATGTCTCATCAGTATGCGATATCTCTTAAATTTTTTATATCAAACCTTTTAACAATGGAGTTTATATACTTAGATTGGGACAAGCCAAACATCCTCTTAGTTCTATCTCTATAGATTTGAATCATTGACATTTGACAGTTCGATTTCACTTCTTGGAATATGAAATTAGAATCGAAATTGGTAAAAAAAAAACCACTTTCAATAGCTAAACAAATAATTAGTTGGAGAGATATTTAAAAAATAAAAATAAAAATAGGTACTCTATCTTTCTAGAATGAAAATAGGAAACTAAACCAGAATCATTATTTCTAGAATGAAATCAAGATCAAAGTTAAACAAAATCTATCTTTCCCACTTACTCTTTCTATAATAATTCATCAAAAATCCAATTAATCAATACCGAAAAACCTAATCCACAAGAAAGTAATCATCAATCTCAATTAGACCTTCTCGGAGAACCCAAAGTGAGCCTAAAGTCTATTGGTCACCCTAGTCCGAATCAACCTTCTTGTATAGTCAAAGGCAATCCCGAGGTATGTAGATTGACCTAGCCTAACCCAGCCTCCTTGGTAAGCTTGATGTGAGCCTAAGATAAATAGGTCAACCAAGTCCAACCACCCTTCCTCCGAAGAGCCTGTTATGAGCCAAAGGTGAGTAGGTCGGCAAAGTCTGACCTAATCTCTTAGGAGAGCCCAATGTGAGTCTGAGGTGCATAAGTTGGCTAAGCCCGAATTGACCTTCTTGAAGAGCTCGAGATGAGCCTAAGGCAAAGAACCAGGGGTGCATAATTTGGCTAAGCCCGACTTGACCTTCTTGGAGAGCCCAAGTGATCCTATGTATAGGTCAACCAAGTCCAACACGACCTCCTTAAAAAGCCCGATGTGAGCCTAAGGTGCGTAGGTTGGCTAAGTCCGAGCGCACCTCCTTTGAGAGCTAAATATGGGCCCAAAGTACGTAGGTAAGCCAAGCTTAACTCGACCTCCTCGGATAGCTCGAGATGAACCTAAGATGCGGTTAGTCTGTTGGGAAACCTCAGCGGGAGCATCACATGTGCAGCGGAAATCAAAACAAAAAACTGGTTTCCTACGTAGATCAAATCATCGTGCAAAAGATTGGGGTCACGAGAAAGTCGCAAAAATCAAAAAAACCATATTGTGTGATAGATTGATTACCTAGGGAGATCGTATATCCTTGTATTCTAGATCCGGATGGAAAGATGAAGGAAATCAAGTGTCTTCCTCTCTAGCGGTATCCACATGATGGATCTCTATAGCAAAATTCATCTAATCTGATCTTGCAACTCTTGTACCGAGGGAGGGAGGAGAATAGGAGGGGGAGGCCAAAGCTGCAGTCTATCAACCATGAGTCTCCCCTCTTATTTATAGAGAGCCACCAAAAACCCTAGGGCTCCTGCCTTAGTGGGTATTGGATCTTTATCCAATTACCCACTAACCTTGTATTATTGGATCTATATTCAATAATCTCTTTAGACCTCTAACCGGGCCTTAAATAAGGAGTCTATCAGCATAGGGTCTCATCAAATGAGAATAGGGGCTAAATGGATCTTCATTCAATCCTCTGTTCGCTGAAGCATCCACCATATGTGTATGACCATTTAAGCCCAATACCAAGCTGGCTTTGAATCGCTCCCATCAGAACTCCTTTTGATATAGTGAATTATTATCTTTATAATAATTCATTCGACTCATCGACTATGGACGTACTATGCCATTACGCCATAGTCCCCAAATGGTATAGGGGATCAAATCCATCGGACATGTCTGTCCACAATAATCGAGTATCTATAATCCCTCATCCAACTAATATCCCAGAGACCATATATTGGACATGATACTGTCAGGCATATACGGAATCAATTTGTCTTGCTCTAATCGGATTCTACCGAAGACCTCTTCTCTCTCAATCCGAATGACCCTAGCTATGGATTTGTCTGAGCAAGCACATATGGGATATTCCTCTCGTGATATCAAGAGTGGATGATCCTCTTTTGACACTCAATTACCTTCATGAGGTTGACTACCAATCCCGATAACCAATTGTACGAGATCTGAAACTTTTCAAACATGTAAGTCTGACGTCAAAGAAAGGAGTACTCATACAAGGCATCATTGGTGTCTCAAGTCAAAGGATCAGATAGACAACTGGGACTATAAAATCACTATCTGACATTAGGTATCATCAACCATATAGCATTTTATAAGCGGATCAATCAGTAAACTCATTCTCCAATGAGCACATATACTTTATTCTTAGTGTCTCCACACAAGTGGCTATGAGACCAACCACCTCCATCATATAGACGGGTATATAGTATACCAGTCTGTCCGGTTATCTCGATATTCCTTTTGAGTAACATATGACCGAAATTATCTAGGATCTGTATTTAAAGGTGAATCGATTTCATTATCGTGATCTCATCACGATCCAATTCTCATTGCACAGAACCAAGGACATCACAATATATATATGTAATGGATAATATAATATGAGAATATGCCAGTAATAATCTTAAGCAAAAAGATCGCGTAGCAATCTCCCACTTGACCTAAAGCTAGTAATTGGCTTGTAGGGCACCTGTAACCAGCAATCTCTCACTTGACCTAAAGCCAATCACCTGTATGTCTGATCCCCATCAGACCTTTGTGATGCTCAAATATAATCTGAGCCAACGGCTTTGGCAATGGATCTGCAATGTTATCTTCGGATGGAACTCTTTCTATTGCTATATCTTTTCGGGTCATGATCGCTCTAATCAGATAGAACTTCTTCAAAACAATTCTGATGAGACCTGGGTCTCCTTGCTAGAGCTATCGCCCTGTCACTGTCGTAATATATGGGAATCAGCTCCACGTTGTTTGGTATGACTCTCATATCATGATAAACTTCTTCATCCATATCCCTTCTTTTGCTGCTTCTGCTATAGCAATATATTTCGCCTCTGTAATCGAACTCTTCCAGTTTACTACTCCTCCATTCAGGGTGAAAAATACTCTGAGTTTGACTTACTATCATCAATGTCGGACTGAAAACTTGAGTTCATGTAGCCCTCAACCTGGAGGCTACCTCCTTCATATACTAGTAAAAGATCATTAGTCCTTCTCAAGTACTTAAAGATATACTTTACTGCCTTCCAGTGTTCTAAACTTGGATCCGCCTAATACCTGCTCGTGACACTTAGAGCATGTGTTATCTCAGGCCTGGTACATAGCATAGCATACATGATAGACCCTATCATCGAGGCATAGGGTATCTTATTCATATTTGTCCTTTCTTCAGGAGTCTTTGGGGACATACTCTTATAAAGTGATATTTCATGTCTCATTGATATGAGACCTCTCTTGAAATTCTTCATGCTAAACCTTTTGACAATGGAGTCTATTACCTAGACTGGGACAAGCCAAGCATCCTCTTAGATCCATCTCTATAGATTTGAATCCCCAAAATATAGGATGCTTCCCCTAAATCTTTCATGGAGAAGTTTCTGGATAGCCAAGTATTTACTGTGGAGAGCATTCCTATATCATTCCTAATAATTAGGATGTCATCCGCATATAATACCAAGAAGGTGATAGCACTCTCACTTACCTTCTTGTACACATAAGGATTATCTTTGTTCTTAACGAAGTTATAAGATCTAATCGTCTCATCAAATCTTATGTTCCAACTTTTGAAAGCTTACTTTAGTCTATAAATAGACATGAGCAACCTGCACACTTTATCTGAACTCTGTCTTGATACGAATCCCTCTAGCTGTATCATATACACCTCCTCCTTGAGGTTGCTATTGTAGAATGTTGTTTTGACATATATCTGCCAGATCTCAGAGTCATAGTGTGCTGCAATGGCCAAAAGAATTCTAATGGACTTAAGCATGGTTACAGGTGAAAAGGTTTCGTCATAGTCAACTCCTTATCTTTGATGATATCTTTTAGCTACTAACCTTGTCTTATAGGTCTCTACCTTTTCATCTACTCCGATCTTCTTTTTAAAGATCCACTTGCAGTCGATGGGTACAATACCCTCAGGTGCATCCATAAGGTTTCAAACATTATTAGAGTACATGGAATCCATCTCAGAATTCATGGCTACTTGTCATTTCCCAGAGTCTATACTCATAATAGCCTCCTCGTTAGTCTGAGGATCAACATCCTAAGAGTCTTCTCTACTGATATGTCCCACAGATCTTTTAAGAGGATGAGATATTCTGCTAGACCTACATAAAGTTGGAACTTATGTGTTAGGTACCTAAACAAACTCGGGCTCTGGAATGGTGTCTGAGCTAGGTTCTCTAACTTCGCTCAATTCTATCTCATTCCTACTGTTTCCACCAAGAATGTGTTCCTTCTTAAGGAACACGGCTCTCTTGGCAACAAAGACCTTTCGGTCCTTGGGATAATAGAAGTAATACCCCAAAGTCTCCTTAGGGTATCCCATGAACGTGCATCATTCCGTCCTTGATTCTAACTTGTCGGGATTATCTTCTAATGTCGGTAAGATAACCCCAAATCTTAACAATCTTAAGATCAAACTTCTTTCCTTTTCTATATCTCATATGGTGTAGACACTACCGACTTTGATGAAACTTTGTTCAGAAGGCAAGCTACAGTCTCTAGGCATACATGTAGAATGAGACGTGTAGGTCAGTGAAACTCATCATAGATCGCACCATATCTAACAGCGTATGATTCCTCATTTCTAATACACCATTGAGCTGAAGTGTATAAGGAGGTGTTCATTGGGATATAATATCATTATCCTTGAAGAAATGGGTGAACTCCGTACTCAAGTACTCTCCTCCTCGATATGATCGAAGAGTCTTAATATTCTTTCCAATTTGGTTCTCCACATCATTCTTATATTCCCTGAATTTCTCAAAGGCATCAGATTTGTACTTATCAAGTACACGTATACATACCTAGAGAAATCATCAGTGAATGTAATGAAGTATGAGTAACCACCTATAGCCTAAGTCGACATGGGACCATATATCATTATGTATGAGTTCTAATAACTCAGTGGCTCTCTGTCCAGTTCCACTAAAAGGAGAGTTGGACATCTTCTCATGAAGGCAAGGTTCATAAGTTGCATATGACTCATAGTCAAATGGATCTAAGTATCCATCTTTCAGTAACTTTTGAATCATTCCATCATGTATATGACCTAGCCTACAATATAATATATATGCATTATTCACCTCATCTCTTTTCTTCTTAGACGTATTTATATTTATGATGTGTTGAGAAGTGTCTAACACATATAAGTCATTTATAAGGGTCCCTCTAGTGATGATCTCATCATCTATAATTATTGAACAACTATTATTCTCAAAAACTAATTTATATCTACTAATTGTCAAACAAGAGATGGAATAATATTTTTTATAAAGAGGGAACAAAATAGCATGCATCCAATACAATAATAGCACCACCAGATAGATGTAGGATGACCTCCCCAACAACAATTGCAACAACTCTTGCTCCATTGCCCATCTTGAGGTTCATCTCGTCTCTAGCCAATCTCCTAGGTTTTACCAGAACCTACAATGAATTATAGATATGATAAGCACTCCAAACTTGATATGGGTATCCAATACCCATGTTACCATGAAAATCTGATAAGTGAAGACTGATCATGAATATACCTGAAGCTTCTCCAAACTTCTATTTCGCCTTCGCTGCAAGGTAGTCCTTACAGTTCCTCTTCCAATGCCCATATTGGCCGTAGTGGAAGCACTATCCTTTGTCCTTTGTTGGGTCTTTCTTGACAACCTTTGTTTTACCCGATCTTCCTTTGCCCTTGCCCTTCTTAAGGATCTTGCTAGCCTTCCTTTTCTTTTTGGTCTTACTAATATAGCGAACTGGCTTCTCCTTCTTGATGGCACTCTCAGCTTCTCTCGACATATTGAGGAGCTTAAGGAGAGTCACCTAAAACTTACTCATGTTAAAATTCATGATGAAATGAGAGAAAAAATCTGGTAGAGACTAAAGTATAATATCAACGCACAAGTTATCCTCCAGGACTATTCCTAGACTTTGAGTTTCTCGATCCACTCTATCATCTTTAGGACATGGTTCTCAACCGATGTCCTTTCTGTAATCATGGCTTAGAAGAGTCTCTTAGATATCTCATATCTTTGAGTTCTTCTATGTTTCTCAAATAGTTGGCGGAGATGAAGAAGGATAGAATCTGCATCCATGCTCTCATGTTGCCTCTGTAACTCAGGAGTCATAGAGGCCAGCATATAATATTTTGCCAATGTGGAATCATCTATATACTTCATATAGCGAGCAATCTCATCCTCGCTTGCCCCTTCTTCCAGCGTGAGCATAATTATATCAAGGACGTATGT
>JAQQAF010000002.1:1921790-2199290 GCA_029747655.1 Ensete ventricosum | reverse complement strand
CCCTCTAAGTCTGATACCGAGCTGGCCATGAGTCGCTCCCATCAGAACTCCTTCTTATATAGTGAATTATTATCTCTATAGTAATTCACTCGACTCATCGACTATGGACGTACTAGGCCACTACGCCATAGTTCCCATACAATACATGGGAATCAAATCCATCAAACATGTCTGTCCACAGTTACTGTGTTTCTATAATCCCTCATCCAACTAATATCTCAAAGACCGTATATTAGACATGGTACTGTCAGGTCACATACGAAATCAGTTTATCTTGCTCTAATCAGATTCTACCAGAGAACTCTTTATCTCTCAATCTGAATGGCCTTGGCCAGGGATTTGTCTGAGCAACTACATATAGGATATTCCTATCGTGATACCGAGAGTGGTTGATCCTATATTGATACTCAATTACCTTCGTAAGTTAGCTACCAATCCCAATAACCAGCTATACCAGATCTGGAACTTTCCAAACCTGTAAGTCTGGCGTCAAAGAAAGGAGTACTCATACAAGACATCATTGGTATCTCAAGTCAAAGGATCAGATATATAACTGGGACTATGGAATCGCTGTTTGATATTAGGTATCATCAACCAAATAGTATTCCATAAACGGATCAATCGGTGAACTTATTCTCTAATAAGCACGTGTACTATATCCTTAGTATCTCCACACAAGTGGCTATGAGACCAACCGCCTCCATCATATGGATGGATATATAGTACACTAGTCTATCCAGTTATCTCGATGTCTCTCTCGAGTAACCTATAATCAGGATTATTTAGGATCTATGTTTAAAGGTGAATCGATCTCATTATCGTGATCTCATCACAATCCGATTCTCATTGCATAGAACCAAGAACATAACTATATATATATATAACATATGATATAATATGAGAATATGCCAGTAATAATCTTAAGCAAAAAGATCATGCAGTGTGTCACACGTGCCATCACTCATGTGATTGGCTTGTAGGGCACCTGTAACCAGCATAGCCAAGTCCGACCTGACCTGCTTAGAGAGCCCAAGGTGGGCCTAAGATGTATAGATGGATCAAACCTGACTCGGTCTCCTTGGAGAGCATGAATGAGCCTAAGTGCGTTAGGAAACCAAGAGAGCATCATATACGATGCGAAAAAATAAAACAAAATTGGTTTTCCACGTTTATCACGTCGTCGTGCATCAATTGGTGCATGTAGAATTATAAAAACTAAAAACTATGAGTCGTTTGAGATTTACCTAAGGAGATCATATATCCATGAAACTCTCAGATCTTATAGAAGAATATTAAAGAGGCCAGATGTCCTCCTCTCTAGTGGTATCCACATGGTAGATCGATGCAACAATGCTCCTCAAATCACAGCCAAAATTCTATAACACTTGGGGCACCTTCTTGCAGCAACCATGGAAGAAGATCTCTTATCTTTTTCATTATCCTCTCGCAGTAGGGAGAAGGTGGTCGATTGAGAAGAGATGGAAGGGAGGTAAATAGGAGGGGGCGGCGAAAGATATATCTTATCACCTTGTTAGTCATCCATGCCTTCTATTTATAGAGAGCCACCTAAAAAACTAATAAATCATATCTTAATAAGTATTGAATCTCTATCCAATTACTCACATCTCATAGATTATTGGATCTCTATCCAATAATCTCAAGTTGCCTCTAATTGGGCCTCATGCAAGGAGCTCATTAATGTTGGGTCTCATCCAATGATAATAAAAGCTTATTTAATAACTCATATTGAATTCTCTACTTGCTGTAATCATCCACCATATGTGTGACCCTCTAGGACCAATACCAAGCTGGCCGTGAGTTGCATCCGTCATAACTCTTTTTGACTAAGAACTCCTTCTAACTATGGAAGTATTAGGTCATATGTCATAGTTCCTAAATGATATAGGGGATTTAATCCATTGGACTTGTCTGTCCTCAATTATTATATATCTATAGCCCCTCGTCCATCTAATATCTCATAGATCGTATATTGGGCACAATACTATCAGGCCACATACGGAATCCGTCCGAGTCTCACTCAAATCGGATTCTCCTAAAGAACTATTTATCTCTCAATCCGAATGATCTTGGTTAGGGATTTGCCTAAGCGAGAGAATGCGAGATATTCCTCTCATAATACTAAGAGTGGATGATCCTCTATTGACACTCAATTGTCGTCGTAAGGTTGGGTATCTGATAAGACAAAGAATACTATATTAGGCCTACTCCGATCCTCTAAGTAAGACTACTTCCAATCCTCTAAGAAGAAATACCTCTTTTCTTTCCTCTTCTCTTTTACTTCTTACTTATCTACTTACTAATCATTTCTTTTAGTCTTACTTGTCGGGGTTTATTGTCTTATAGATAGTAGTTTCATTCCTGTTAGCGGTGATCTCATCCCTTCTATTGATCTTATAGATAATCGACTGTACTAGATTTTAAACTTTTCAAATATGTAAGTCTCACGTAAAAGAAAAGAGTACTCAAATAAGATATTCTTGGTGTCTCAAGTCTAAGAACTAGGCACACAACTAGGACTACGGAATCGCTATCTAATGTTAGGTATCATTAACTATCTAGCATTTTGTAAATGGATCAATCAATAAACTCATTCTCTAATGAGCACCTATATTGTACTCTTATTATCCCCACATGAGTAGCTATAAGACCAATCGCCTTCATTATATGGATTGGTACACAACACATCGATCTGTCTGGTTATCTCGATGTCCATCTTGAGTAACCTATGATCAAAATTATTTAAGATTTATATTTAAAGATGAATTAATTTTATTATCAAGATCTCATCACGATCTGATTCTCATTGCACAGATCCAAGGACATTACAGTATATGAAATATGTAACATAAAGTGAGAATATATCAATAATAATAATAAGCAAAAAGATAGCACAGCGTGTCACACGTGCCATCACTCACGTGTTGGCTTGTAGGGCACCTATAACCAGTAATCTCCCACTTGACCTAAAGTCAATCACTTACATATATGATCCTTATCAGGCCTCTATGATACTCAAAGATAATTTGAGACGACTTCATCAGTGGATTTGTAATATTATCTTCGGATGAAACTCTTTCAGTTGCTACATCTCTATAGGCCACGATCTCTCTAATCAGTTGGAACCTCCTAAGAATAATTTTGATATGACCTGGGTTCCCTTGCTAGAGCTATGATGTTGCTATATGTGGGAATGACTCCTTGCTGCTTGGTACGACCCTCAAATATACGATAACTTCTTTATCTAGACTCCCCTTTTATTGCTTCTGTTGTAGTTGTGTACTCATCCTCTGTGGTCAAGTCAATAGTAATATCTTGCTTAGAACTTTTCTAACTTATTGCTTCTCCATTCAGGGTGAAGATATATCCTGAGTTTGACTTACTATTATCAATATTGGACTAGAAACTTGAGTTTATGTAGCCCTTAATTTGGAGGCTATCTCTTTTTTATACTAATAAAAGATCTTTAGTCCTTCTCAAGTACTTAAGAATGCACTTTACTATCTTCAAGTGTTCTAAACCTTGATCCGCCTGATACCTGCTCGTGACACTCAAAGCATGCATTATATTAAGCATGTACATAACATCATATATGATATACCCTAACGCTGAGGCATAGAGTATCATATCTATATCTACCCTTTTCTCAAGAGTCTTTGGAGACATACTCTTAGAAAGTGATATTTCATGTCTCATTTGTATAAGATCTCTCTTGAAATTTTTCATATCAATCTTTTTATAATAGAGTCTATGTACCTAGACTAGGACAAGCCAAGCATCCTCTTAGTTCTATCTCTATAGTAAAAAATCCACAAAATGTAGGATACTTCCCCTAAGTCTTTTTTAAGAGAAGTTTCTAGATAGCCAAGTCCTAATTGTGAAGGGCATTCCTACATTATTCCTAATGACCATCCACATATAACACCAAGAATGTGTTATTGCTCCCGCTTACCTTCTTATACACACAAAGCTTATCTTCATTCTTAACAAAGTTATAAGATCTGATTGCTTTATCAAATCTTATGTTCCAACTTCATGAAGCTTACTTCAGTCCATAGGTGGACATAAGCAACCTATACACCTTATATGGACTCTTCTTCAATACGAGTCTTTCGAATTATATTATATATACCTCATTCACGAGGTTGTCATTGAGGAATACGGTTTTCATATTCATTTGTTGGATCTCATAGTCATAGTGTGTTGCAATTGCCAAAAGAATTTTGATTGATTTTAGCATAGCTATGGGTGAGAAGATTTTGCTATAGTCAACTCCTTGCCTTTGACGATACCCTTTAGCCACTAGTCTTGTCGTATAGGTCACTTTTTTCCATCTACTTTGATCTTCTTCTTGAAGATCTGCTTATAGCCGATGGGTATGGTAGTACCCTCAAGTGCATTAATAAGGTTACAAACCTTATTGGAGTACATGAAATCCATCTTAGAATTCATGGCTTCTTGCCACTTTCAAGAGTCTATACTCATAATAGCCTCCTTATAGGTTTACGGATCAACATGTCTTCTCTACTTATATGTCTCACATATCTCTTAGGAAGATGAGATACTCTATCAAACCTACACAAAGTTAGAATTTGTGTGTTAAATATTTGAATAGACTAAGCCTCCAGAATGGTGCTTGAGCTAGGTTCTCCAACCTCGCTCAACTCTATCATGCTCCCACTATTTCCATCAAGAATGTGGTTCTTCTCAAGAAACATTATCTTCTTAGCAATAAAAACCTTTAGATCCTCGGGATAATAGAAATAATTCCCCTAAGTTCTTGGGATATTCCACAAACTTGCACTGTTCCGTCCTTAATTTCAACTTCTCATAGTTGTATCTTCTAACGTGGGTAGGGCAATCCCAAATCTTAACAACCTTAAGATCAGGCTTCTTCCCTTTCTATATCTCATATAGTATAGACAATATCAACTTAAATGAAACTCTATTCAGAAGGTAAGATACAATCTCTAAGGCGTATCCCCATAATGAGATAGGTAGATCAGTGAAACTCATCATGGGTTGCACCATGTCTAACAGAATATGATTCCTCCTTTCTAATACACTATTGAGCCCATTGGGATGGAATCTCATAGTCTATGGGGAAATAGGTGAACTCTGTACTTAAGTACTCTCATTTCCTCTTGGATGCACTTACATTCATGATTTGTGGAGTTATATCTAGCATAAATAGACCATTATGCAATGTTCCTCCAATGATGATCTTATAATCCAAAATCAATGAATAACTATTGTTCTCAAAAACTAATCTATATCACACAACTATCAAATATGAAATGAAGATAATGATTTTTTGATAGTAGAAGGAACGTAATAGCATGCATCTAATGCAATAATAGCTCCACTAGGTAGATGTAAGGTGAACTCTAACAATAATTGCAGTAACTCTTGCTCCATTACGCATTAGGTCCATCTCGCCTCTTGCCTTACCTAGTTTGCATTTGTCATTGCCTTTCTTAAGGGTCTTATCAGCTTTTTTTTTCTTCTTGATCTCACCAAATATAGAGAATCAGATTCTCTTTCTTGATAGTGACCTTAGCTTCCCTCAACATATTAAGAAGCTTAGGGAGAGTCATCTCAAACTTGCTTATATTGAAGTTCATGATGAATTAAGAAAAGAAATCTGAAGTATAAGATTAACACATATGTTATCCTCTAAGACCATTCCAAGACCTAAGGTTTCTCAATCCATTATATCATCCTCAAGACATGGTTTTGAATTGATGTCTCATTTGTTATCCTAGCTTGAAAGTAACTCTTAGATATCTCATATTTCTGAGTTCTTCCCCATTCCTTAAATAGTTGGCAAAGATGAACAATGATGGAATTGACATACATACTCTCAAAAATTATCTTTATAGTTCAGGAGTCATAGAGGCCAACATATAGCACTTAGCCAAAATGGAATCATCTATAAACTTTATGTACCGAGTGATCTCATTTTCACTTACCCCTTCCTTTGGTGTGAGCAAAATCGTGTCAAGGACACACGATTTTTTATGCCATGAGAACAATTCTCAAATTACGGAGCTAATCCATGTAGTTTAGACTAATGAGGCAGTTGGCATCAAGTATATCACGGAGGGGTTTACAAGCAATATGCTTCAAATAGGATATAGTATAAATAAATAATATATAGATTTTACAAAAAGTAAACAATTGAGATATAGACTTCTATCTTAATCTACTCCCACTATTTATTTGGCGAATTATGTGACTCCCTCGACATGTGAAACGGAAGTCTTCGATAGACTTCTAATGGGGATTGGGTTCTAATCGGCATCTTAGTGTACCATCAAGAAACTTGACCAGTCATACTAAGCCCAAAAAAGTAGGCAACTCTTGCTAATCACAAGTTTTTGTAATTCCCATCTTCTTCAGCCTCCAAATCATCATGGCCTCGAGGAGCATGACCAACCATGATGTTCAGTTAAGTCCTCACTATCGTTACAAGATGAGTCTAATTTGATGGTATGCCCTCGATAGACTCGACCAAGCATACCATGTCTTCAAATCACCAGTGATATCTCTATGTCGTAGGCAAGATTTTGAATTACAAAAATAGGTGAGCCTCGAGGGACTTGACCAACTTAACCTATGTCGAGATTCAATTTTTTCCTATAATGATGGAAGGCCACATGGGTCAATCTAATTGTGTCACACTTACCAACTTAATATTACCGTAGGAGACGATTTTGCTTTCATCTCCTAATATATTGTGTCACACACGTATATATTTAATATATATTTACATCGTATATATATATATAGTAGGTGTATAATCAATCATATATCACAAATGCATATCACAACGGATAATTATAAATCGTCACCTAATGTGATCAAGCCCGAGCCAACGGGCCCAATCACTCACAATAGGATCTATGTTTGTATCGACGTATCTCCATGCCCTGTGATCGTCCTTTATGTCATCATTGGTTTCATCGGCTCCTCGTGCATCATCATGCATCGCGATCGCTCGTCTTGACATCATGGGACCCGTTAGCACCTCCACTCTCCCGCTCTGCCTATTCGTCTAATTACAACATAATTATAGGCATGCAGGCCTGACAATAGATGAGAAAAACAAATGTTTGTATCCCCCAATAATAATAATGATCACATACTAATACATCACAACACAGGATCTATGATCATCTGTCCACATCATATATCACATGTACACACATCATTATATAGGACTACTAGATAAATAATAATAGTTAATTAAATATTTTAATTAACTATATTTTTTAAAATATGGGATATATCGAGAATTTCTAAAATTTTAAAGGGCATTTTTAAAATTTGGACAAAAAGACAGACCTCGAGATTTCTCAAATTCGGAGAGGTAGAATTTGGACGAAGATGTCCGAGAGGAGAAAGAGGCATCAGGTGACCACTGTGTACCTAGCATTAAACTAGCTGACGCACATCCACCTAGGACAAGACTGTAAGCTCCTGAACTCGTCGTTAGCACAAGAGAGATTACATACGTACGATCCCTGCTATGCAGCATTAGCTTGATGTTGTTGCTAGTGATCACTTTCACGACGATGCCTCTTCTCACCATTGATAGTAGCGTCAGTTTTTTTAATTAAATTATATATATTATAATATTAATAATTTATTATGAGTCATTATGCTATATAAGTTGACTCTAACGTATACGCTTCGATAGAAATGATGATTGAGATAAGATAAATTTATGTTATAATTATTATTTATTATGATTTAGGATTATCTTAATTAGGATTAAATGATAATTTTGTAATCATGTTGTAGGATCAGCTTATTATGCGGCATTTCCACGTTCAATGCATGTAAAGCACGCAAACCCAAATCTCATTTCAGTGGATGACTTAGGTAAATAAAAGATCCCCATCTCTAACCATGAATGATAATAACAGGTAATATATTATAGATTTGGTGGTTGTATATGAGATCAAAGTTGTAAGGGCTTATATGATAATAATAGGTAATATATTATAGATTTGGTGGTCGTATATGATAATAATAGGTAATATATTATATAGATTGGAAGGTTGTTTATGAGGTAAGGTTTAGGTTTTCACATCTCATCCGATAATTTTGTTTGGATGAAGCTAGGTAGTTTGTAAGTGCTTTGGTTGTAACTGTTCTTGTTAAAATGTCTCATTCGTTATCACTAACTTTTTATTTATTATAATTAAAATATTTTAGTTTTTTCGTTTATTATGAATATAATAGTTATCATTAAATTTTTGTATTTATAATAATTAAAATCTTAATTATGGTCCATACTTTTTTTAATTAATTATTGAATATTACGAAATTGATAATAATAAATATTCTTGATGAGAGAATATATATATATATGAGTTTTTGGTCCCCGAGCTCAATCTCAAGTCTTAAATATTTCATACACTATCGATAGCAAGAGTTCTGAGTGGAGAAGTACCAAAATACTAAGAGAAACTATTGCTAAAATTTTTGACAACAATGACTAAGGTACACAAATTTCATTTTTGCATTAGTTTCATTATATTTATATTATGGTGGTTTAGAAATATATTTTTATTTCAAAAATTTTCTTACATTTGGTATCGTAGCCATGATTAACCTCTGCTTTGATATGAAAACGGTTTTCATTTATATACCATGAAAATGTTTGGATTTTTATTTTAAAACTTTTGATGATTTGACCACATCCAACGTCACCTCCTTAAAGAGCTCAAGTGGGCCTAAGGTGCATTGGTCAATCAAACCCGACTCAACCTCTTCTATGAGCCTAAAGTGTGTAGGTCAACCAAGCGCAACTTGATCTCCTCAAAAAGCTCGTGGTGCGAAGGTTGGTCAGGCTCGATTCAACCTCTCCAAAGAGCTTGAGGCATGTAAGTTAGTCACGCATTACATATCCCTCCGCTTTTACATGTCACACATGTCAAGATGGTTCATGGCAATATTCCTGAACCTCTCATGGAGAGCTTCCAAAGCACACCTTCGAGGGGGTGAGACAAATGATAGAGAAAACATTATCTAAGTTACTTGACTTGAGGCCTACATATGGTAGCCAAGTTGGCATAGGGAAGACAAGACCTACCTCTTTTGTATGCTTGCATGGACATAAGTAAACAATAAAGATTATAAGTTGACTCCTTTTTATCGTCCATATGGAAAAAGTCTAAAAGGGGAATGTTGGAGACTTTTAGGGATTGTCCCCTCTATGAATATTCTCTTAAATATTCTATCCCCTTTTTATTTAGTTTAAAAGTCTATTCAGGACTAACTTGATGTCGGAGAGATAGATTCTAAAAACCTAATTTCAAACTCAATCTTTGTGTAGATCATCATCGAAGCACCTGAGCATACCCACACCAACTTCCGCGATATCTCTAATGTTAACCTCATCATTTCTGGGCACATATAGTTATATTTTCCCCCATGACATACATATATTATTAACGTACGTATGATCTATGGTGCAAAACGTTAGTACTCAGATTGCCAAGCCGTAAGTAGAAACTTCACCAGCATGTCAGAATGCCACAGTAGAAAGCCATCCACAGGAATTAGAATAGAGAAAGGACAAAAAAAGGCTCTCGTATATGATCATCAAGAGACAAAAAAGATGATAATTTAGAAATCCTCGACATGGTGAGAAGATGGAGATTATGTGATGCGGCCGGCGGTTTGATTTCAGTCCCACTCTTTTTGCATGTCCTCTTTAGTCTTTTACATAAGAGAGAGAGAGAGAGAGAGAGAGAGATAGAGAGCGCGCGAGAGATACGGCATCTTCCTCTATGGAGTGCATGGAATGTAGAGATGGGAGCGCTCCAGCTTAGTAGCCTTTGTAGATGGGTGGAGGTGGTGACGCATAGCTCAACCCTCCGACGGGTGGGAGGGCGGTAAAGTCAGGTGATGGGGAGGAGACGAGAGGCGATGGCTGCGGTGATGACACCAGTGGTGATGGTGGTGGTGAGTGGACCGGCGGTGGTGGAGGAGAGTACACTGGTGGTGGTGGTGATTGGATTAGAGGCGGTGGTGAGGATACAAGTGGTGATGGTGGTGATGATTGGATGAGAGGCGGTGGTGAGGATACAGGTGGTGATGCTACGGATGAAGGTGGTGGAGATGATACTATGGATGTTGGTGGTGGTGAGTGCGTAAGCGGTGGAGAAGAGGGAACTGGTGATGGAGATGATTCTGTTGATGTCGGCGGAGGTGAGTAAATGGGTGGTGGAGGAGAGTGCGCTGGTGGTGGTGGTGAGTATGCAGCCGGTGGAGGAGAGTGCGCTGTTGGTGGTGGTGAGTATGCAGCCGGTGGAGGTGGTGACGAGTACACAGGCGATGGAGAAGAGAGAACTGGTGGTGGAGGTGAAGATGATGCTACGGATGTTGATGGTGGTGGGTAAACTGATGGTGGAGGAGACTGCACTGCTGGTGGTGAGGGCACAAGTGATGGTGGAGAGTTTATTGGTGGTGGAGATGATGATGGTACTGGTGGTGGAGATGATGATGGTACTGGTGGTGGTGGTGAGTATACAGGAGGCGGAGGAGATGTTAGAGTCGATGAAGGTGGTGGGGATTGAATTGGAAGTGGTGGTGAGTTAATTGGAGGAGGCGGAGAGTAGGCAACTGGTGGAGGTGGAGAATAGATTGGTTTTGGTGGCGACACTACCGGCGGAGGTGGAGGGTGAGACGTTGGTGGGGGTGGTGAGTTAATTATAGGTGTAGATTGGAACGACTGGGGAGGCACAGTCACTAGTTCTGGTGGCGGAGGCGAATGCACTCGTGTTACCGGGGACTCCGAAAAAGGAGGTGGTGGCGGTGGGTGTGTCCGTGTCACCGGTGAGTCTGAATACGGAGGTGGTGGTGGTGGTGGTGGTGAGTTTACTGGTGTCCTCGGCGACTCTGAAGGCTGAGGTGGTGGAGTTTTAGAAGCGGGCTCCTGTTGGACTGGAGGTGGCGGTGATGGGAATACCTCCTGATGTGGTGGCGAGGTCACCACTGGTTTCAGAGATGGTGTCGGTGATGGTGGTGTCACCGGTTCTGGTCCTGGCGATGGTTTCGGAGTCGTCGGCGTCACCGGCTTCGGTGATGGTTTTGGAGACGTCGGCGTCACCGGCTTCGGTGATGGTTTCGGAGTCGTCGGCGTCACCGGCTTCGGTGATGGTTTTGGAGACGTCGGCGACACTGGCTTTGGTGATGGTTTCGGAGTCGTAGGCGTCACCGGCTTCGGTGATGGTTTTGGAGATGTCGGCGTCACCGGCTTTGGTGAAGATTTCGGAGATGATGGTGTGGCTGGAGATGGAGACGAAGAGCTCGGAGAAGACCCACATTTATCTTTACTGCAGTCCACAGGGCGAGTCATCACCGGCAAACATGTCTTCGTCGACTTCTGTCCGGGTCTCTTCCCAAAGCAATTGCCTGTGTCATCAAAGACGATATCAGAGCTCGATGATGACACGCACTCGCCAGCTTCGCCGTTGAAGTAGTTGTAAGAGAACGTGAAGTTGGCGAGGCTCGGTAAGCGGCAGAGCTTCTCAGGGACGATTCCGGAGAGGACATTGTGCGAGAAGTCCAATTCCTCCACCTTGCTCAACGCCGCAAAGCTCGTGGGCAGCGTGCCAGTCAACGAGTTGGAGCTCGCATCGAACACCGTTACGTTGCCCAGAAGTCCGATCTCCATCGGCAAGCAGCCGACGAGCCCGTTGTTTAGCAGCACAAGCTCGTTGAGGGTGGCTCCCATCTTTCCGGCGCTCGACGGAATGCAACCACCGAGGTTGTTGTTCGCAAGAACAACCACGGACGCAGTGGAGTTGCCAAAGTTGTCGGGGATAGGCGAGTTGAAGCGGTTGTCGTTCAAGAAGATAGCGTCGAGCGCCTTGTCGAAAAGCTCCGGCGGGAGGGGGCCTTCGAAGTCATTGAACCGAAGGTCGACGTACCTCAGCGACGGTAGGCCAACGAGGACCATCGGAAATGGCCCGACGAAGCGGTTGTTGCTGACATCAAGCTCGTGGAGGAGCAGCAGCCGGGAGAAGCTCTTCGGAATGATTCCGCAGAACCGGTTGGAATTGATGTGGATGAGCGCGGCATCGGTGAGGAGGCCGAGCTCGACGGGGAGGTGGCCCGCGATGTCGGCGCCATTGAGATCGACGCCGGCCACGACAGCGAGGTTGGGATTATCGAGGGCCGGGGAGCAGAAGACGCCGTTGTAGCTGCACACGTCGCGGCCGACCCAGTTGCCGGTGAAGTTGAAGGGGTCGGAGTACATGGCGTGGCGCCACGCTTGGAGGGCGATGTAGGCACGGCGGAGGCGGGGGTTGGCGAAGTCGAGGTCGATCTTGATATCAAATTCGAAGTCGTCGGTGAGGTCGCCGCCCCTTGACAGGGCCAGAAGCTGGCGGCGGGCGATCCAGGCCGCTTCGGCGTTCGAGAGAGCGTAGGCAGAGGAAGAGAAGAGGAGGAGGACTAGGAAGAGAGGGAGAGGCCAGCCGGAGGCCTCCATGTCGGGCGGAGGGAGTGGATGAACCGCCCTGGAGAGCCCAAGGCTGCGACGACGGGGAATGGGATGGGGGAAGGGGGGGGTTATTATAGCAGCGACAAGAAGAAGCTTTATGAATCGTTCGTTGGCCTGCTTCGCTGTGGGCGTCTCGATTTGGCGCGAAAGGAACGGACAGCCTGACAGGAGAGCCTACGGTCCACCCCCAAAATTTCGACCAAGATTTGAGGGGGTTGGACGTTTCTGTGCCACCACTGAAAAAACTGCTGGGATCGATCACAATATGTGCCCTACCAATAGGCCGTAATATCCGGTTGACATTTATATGGTCTCTACAAATTGATAATTTTATGTCGAGTTAGATCCAACGAGGCTTTGCATGAAGCCGGGTATATATATCTTTTAGGATATCAGATCTATTTCCACAATCTACTAAAACAGTATTTATCGGTGAACAATAAGAAAAAATTAAAATAAAAAACAATGCCTCTATAGTGTCGTAGCTCATGTTCGTGAGTCCCAATTTATTTTTTTTCTAACGTTAAAATAGATTGACAGACCCATCATTTTTATTTTTTATTATTTTAATCAAATTATTCGAAACAAAAAAAAAAATTATTTTTTCATGTTAAAAAATCCATGATATACTTGCTACCTACACCATACCATTTTAGGTGGTACGACAATCACTGGCATGAACATAACAACAGTGCATAGATGAAGGTCAAAAAAAGTTTATCATGGTTTAGATTACTAATATAAACATGTTAATTAAAAAGAGTATTTGGAAACAAGTAATACATGTCTTTTAAATCGAAAACAGTACCAATGAAGAGAAAAGATTGAAGAAAAAACACCGGATGAAGAGTATCAGGACAAGTTAGTCTTGCTCCTCCGCCTCGTTCTCGGCAATGTTGAAGTACCTCAGCTCATAAACGCTGCCATCTTTGTTGGATGCAATCACGCGCAGCCAATCCCGCACGTTGTGCTTCTTCAAGTATTTCTTTGTTAAGTATTTCAAGTACCTAAACATTAAAAACGTATGCATTATGTTAGTTTCCTACAGAAAACATACATTTCATCTAATGTTTAAAATATCGATCTCATAATGGGGCAGGCAGAATCCCAGTCAGTATACTGGATGATATGTCAACTCATCCAATCTGGTATCAATGATCAAAACTTGCAACATGAGGACTAACACCAGTTCTTGACTGGAACAGTAAACATCGGTGTAAAAAAATCACAGTAGCGATCTAGTTGTGTAAAAAAATCACAGTGCAATCTAGTTGCAAATGATAGCAACAATATATATTTTACCTAGGGTTCCATAGAGACACACATCAAAGTAGGTGCCTCAGAAGAATGCTCCTGTTCTTCGTCTAACCAAGAAAGACAATGTTCAATTATGCAGGCAAAAGCTTGGATGTCATAAGACAAACTAAATGGTACAGTCAATAACATAGAATATTGCGGTCCCATGGAGGGACCAAACTAAGAGCTTCCCAATCTTACCATCTCATTGATAGACAAAGTGTCATGCCCCAAGTACACTCTAAACACAAATACAAAGGGCTGACAACATCACATGATATCATCACATGTATATGTTTATCATAACACTAATGATTTAATCCAACTTGACACACAAGATGTTCAATTTTATTTAATTACAGTCTGAAAAGCTAAAAAAAACAAACAAGTCTTAAGTCGGATGCTCAATAATACTTGTACTGAAAGAATATGATTTGCTCCTGCTGTTGTTGGTCGCTATGTCCCGAGTCTCTGAAAAACTTTTGCAACAAAAACATTCGGCAACAATGCTGAGTAGGATAATTCCGAGTAGGCAAAAGGTGTGTCAAAGCAGGTGATACAATAAAATAATAAAGAAACTTCACAAAGGATGATTAAATCATAGAAGAATGTAATTTACAATCCACACAAGTATCATATATATAAATACAACATCATGCACATGTCATCGTCGGCAAATAGGATGCCCAAATCTCTCGAGATGACTCGACTCTTCCAACAACTAATGGAGAAGAATCATATCGTACACCTGACAGTGGATAGAGTGGTGCCTCACCCACCACAATGATGCCACGTCTCCCTATCCCTAGGGGGAGACCAAACAACCACCACGTCTGACAATCTGCTAAACCCTTAGTTGCCGAAAGCACCGAGAGCATCGCCCCTACCAATCAATATTGGTCTACTACTCTCAGAAAAAAAATCAAGTGTCTCTTTACTCAGTATCATGCATTAATCAACATGATCATGTCAGATCAAATCATCAGTGCCCCATCAGCGTTCACACTACAGTCTATGCAAAAATTTGCCTTGTCATCAATGCCCCATCAGCATTCACACTGCCACATCAGCACTAACCACTGCCATGTCAGCACCACGTCAGCAATAAGCTATGTCATGTCTGCAGTTAATGCTGGCACAGAATAGGCACTGCAGCCACATAAAATTTGCCATGTAGTGTTGCCACGTCGTGCCCCCTGTCATATCAGCATGGCTGTTGACACAGCGGACTGTATGGCAGTGTGCAAGGTATCTGGGTCAACCAGCCTTGAATGGTCCAGCCCAGTCACCTAGCCAAATCAGTACTGATTTGGCTAGATTGACATGAACCTAGCTGACTCATGCTAGAGTTAGATCTGTCCTCTATTAGTTGAACAAAATCATATATCCAGATTGGACCCAGTCTCCTACATGAACCTGATCACAGACTGATTGAACCCAAGTTAGATCCCAGGATTGAACTCAAACACTAGACGCGGTCAAACCTGACCACATTCTGGTTGAGCCCAATCTATGCACCCAATTCAGATTCAGAAGGCCCAATTCTGCATAAGCCCAAGTGATGGGCTGGTTATGCATGCTTAACCCATAGGTGGGCTCTGCAGGCCGTCAGCGGGCTGGCCCCCAGAATAGGTCCATGAATAGTAATAAATTGGAATCTAGATAATTAACAAATATGTAAAGCCTTTAGAATGGTATAGAAATCATAAATAATACAGAAAAATACCCAAAAATGCAAAAATATCCTAAGGAATGTTAAATGATAAAAATATGATTAGTGGGTTACTTTGAATTCCATAATAACCTAAAACAAAGGATTTAGATCCACTAAAACCTCGAGTATATAAACTATGAAGCAAAGTAAATAAACTAAAATTTATAATGCATATTAATAAAACCTATACTTTGCAAATTGCAACTATTGTCATATTCTATTAACCCCTTTGACTCTGATCGACTTTGATGATGACACCTCTCATCTTGTACGTTATGTAAATAATGTATATGCATATAGACGCATGATTTGATGTGACATGATCACTGATTGATGCACGATATTGAGTGAAAGGATACTTGATTTTCTGTTGAGAGTAATAAAACAATACTGGTAGGGCGATTATCTAGATGCTTTCAGCACCCAAGGGATTAACGAACCGTCAGACGCAGCGACTGTTCAATCTCCCGCATGGGACAAGGGAGACGTGTCGTCATTAGGAAGGGTGAGGCACCACTCCATCGGCTGTTGGGCGTGCGATATGATTCCTCTCTATCAACTGTTAGGAGAGTCATCCCGAGAGATTCAACATCCCATTTGCCGACACGTGCATGATATTGTTGTATTTAAAAATATGATCCTTGTGTGGCTTGTCCATTGCATTCTTCCATACTTTAATCATCATTTCTGAAGCTTATTTATCATTTTATTGTATCACCTTCTTTGACATACCTTTTGCCTACTCGAGATTATCTTACTTTGCATTGTTGCTTAATATTACTATTGCAAAAACTTTTCAGAGACGCAAGACAATAGCGAGCAACAACAAGATAAGCAAGCCACACCCTTTCAGTATAAGTATTAGTGAGCAACCGACTTCAGACTTGTTTCCTTCTTGTTAGCTTTCCAATAATATCGAACATCTTATGTAATAAGTGTTATAATAAGTTTCGACCATATGACATGTGATAATATCATGTAATGTTGTCAGCCCTTGGTATTTATATTTGGAGTGTACTTGGGGCGTGACAATTGATATTTGGTATCAGAGTTAAACTAGAATTGGGGCATGGTGAGGGGGCTCCAATAAAAAAAGGCTACCATGGATAAGATCAGAGGACATGTCATGGAATGGAGCCACCACTAGGCTATGCCTCACATGCACCATGTTTGGGTTGGATCTAAGTTATGCTAGGCCTTGACGAGGACGCCAAGCCCTTAAGTGAAAAAGTTTGTAACATCATGCTCAGTCCCATATCGAAAGTGGGCAAGACTAAGATTGGCTTAAAAGGGTTTGATAGGTATACTATTATCAATTTTTAACTTAAGAATTTTGACTAGTAGTTTAAGTCAAATAAAGTTGATAAGATAGTTATCCCATCAGCCCAAATCATCATAAAAAAATTTATTAATTAGATAAAAAAACTTTTATAACCACTCACATAAGTGATGAAAAAATATATCATCAAAAGAAAAAAATTATAAAAAAAGGAGAAAATTAGATGATAAATATCAGAATAAATTTTATGACACAAGTTAGCTAACACTTAATAATATTTCTTTCTAAAAAATGTGAGCCAACGAAAGAAAAAATTTTAGGCACTAAAACAATATGATTGAACCCAAAATTTTCACCTTGTTTCTCTCCCCAGTATTTCAATTCATTGACAAATATGTAAGAAGAAGAATCCTCAAGATTTCTTTCTATCAATTCTTATGCAACTATTTTGAGCAACTCAAAGCTCAAAAATAAACTAATGTAGGCCATGTTATTGATCACCTGATACCAATTAAATGACCACCTATAGCATCAACAGAAATAATGATTTCACAAACACGACACCAAAACTTCATAACTTACAAGGAATGCAGTTTATAACAAGAAAGAAAAAGAGAGATTAAACCAAGACGTAAACATATTCATGAAGCCAAAGTCTTGATGAAGCTATAAACCCAGTTTTGGCTGATTCAAACAGTGAATATTGCAGTGACATGTACTGAAGAAAACAGCACATATGCCCTTAGAATTATATTACTGGAATAGGGATGGCATGATCTACCAAATACTATTGATACAAGTAACATATCAAAGTTCAACAATTTGCTGAATCCTTCTCTTCGAAGATGAACGAATGACTATAAGTGCTCAGCAAACTTAGGAATCCAACAGCATGAGATTACTACTGGCACAATATTCCAAATATGCTAAAACTTGTACTTCATGTCTACATGTGTATATGCCACATTCTAATAAAATTATGATCAAAAGTGCTACAAAAGTAATAATAACTAACAGTATTCATTTCAATTTTCTGCATCCTCCATCACAGAAGAAACAGAAAAAAAAAGGTAAATAAACGGGACACTTCAACAGGGCAATTGGGTGTATATTGACCTAACATTAGAGGCAAGGAGTCATCTCAGAACTGAGCAGTGCCAAGAAAGAAACGATACCAATGATCAAGAAATGATTGCGTCAAACACCAAACACACCAGTATATCCATCTACATCAAAAGGTGGGGGCAGGGAAGGGTTACCGCTTGGAGAAGGGGCCCTCAGAGATGACGGTGATCTTGCTTTTGTCTCGGGTGACGGTGACGGCGTCGCCAAGGGCTCCCGCCTTTCCGCCGGCGACCTTGATCCGCTCCTGGAGGAACTTCTCCAGTGAGGCGATGTCCATGATCTTGTCCTCCACTGGCTTCGCGCAGTCGATCACGAACGTCGAACCCTTCTTCTTCCCCCCCTTCCCCGCCGCTCCACTGACCCCGCGACTCATCTTGGTCTCCACCGCCGTACCGAGGGTAAGGGTTTTCCCAGAGACGCGGGTTGACCGCGGGTTGACCGCGGGTTGTTAAGCAAGCCCTTGCACGTTAAAATGTCCCGCGGTGTATGGTGGACCGAGTGCTGCGCTGTCTCGCGTGCGTTCTAGGAGGGTGGGGTAGATCGATTGGTGCCTTTGGGTCTGTGGTACTCACGCGAAGCACGTTACGTAGTAAGGTTGCGGGTGCCGGATTCGGGTCCGATCAAGATCCGAGGAACTAATTGTAGTTTATATCCTCCCACTTCAATTTCTTAAAAAAATTAATGATGTTATTATATGTAAGATGTTCCATTAGTAGATGATGTATATTATATCAAGCTAAGCACGTTAAGATTGTAGATTTTGATCATACCACTTAAGTTTTTATGATTTAATTTTATATAAAATAATCTCTATATTTTAAAAAAATATAGCATATAAGCTTCTCCCGTTAAATCTAAATTAAATAAAAGATTTATTTTAGCCCATGTAGTTTTGATCATGGTATATTTAAGTCGTTATGATTTTATTTGTGTCTAAAATAGTCCATAAATTTTTAAAACAATAGCTTATATGATTAACAAATATTAGAATTTGATTACACGTTAATTTATAATAAATTATTAATATAATAACACGTATAATTTAAGTTAAAAAAAATATCTTCTCGAGGAAGAGAAAACAATGGAAGCCATAGCGACGGACAAAGGCGAAGAGACAGAGGCAGGAAAGGGCAGAGATAGAGGTAAGAGAGAGCTAAACTACCACATCATAGGCACAACAATGGATATGTGCATATGAGAGAATGAAGTGGGAAGCGATAGAGATAAAAACGTCTAGGAGGAAGAGAGACCAAGAGACCATTACATACTTAGCGTTAGACTGGTTAACACACATCCACCTGAGGCAAGACCGGAAGCTCCTGAGCTTGTTGTCAGCACGAGAGAGGTTACGAGTGTACGACGCCCTGCTGGGCAACAGCAGCTCGATGCTATTGCTGGTGGTCGCTTCCATGACAATGTATCATCTCGCCGTTGATGTTGATTTATTTTTTTTAATTTAAATTATACGTGCTATTATATTGATTATTTATTATGAGTCAACATGTCACGTAAGTAGACTCTAACGTATGTTAACTCATTAAGGGACTAATATATTATATTTTTAACAATATAAGGATTATATTAAACACGAGCAAAACCGTAGTAGCTTAACCGTTACATGACTAAAACCACATGTGCTAAAATAATTTTTTTTTAAAACTTAAATTCCACATATCATTATATTAATAAGTTTATCATAAGTCAGTATGTCACGTAAGGAGATTTTAACATCTTTTAGCTCAAACTTAAATAAAATGACTTATATGTTATATTTTTTAAAATATAAAAATTATTTTAGATATGAGTAAATTATAAAAACTTAAGTTATCTATAGCTAAAACAAGAGGGATTTAAATGAACCTTAACCCAAGATCAATCAGAGATTTTTAACACACAAAAAAATTAATAGAATTTTCTTTTTAATAAGCATCACTTGAGACATAATCTAGAACATTATAGTTTTAACACTTTCCTTTATATATAGATGATAATTATAGTTGTAAAAATTAATTATTTAAAAAAAATGCACGCTATACGTTTCGAACACAGAAACTTTTATTATAATATCATATTAATTTATTTCAATAGCGTTACATCTAGAAGCTTAAACTCACAAATTAAATACGATATATATATTTATATTTTTAACATAAGCTATCAATACAATTTATATGATATTAATTCAAATCATGCATATTACTAACAATATGACAGTGATAAAACTAAAACCATTCATCCGCTTGCTTGACATCATTCTGGACATCAAATTTACAGATTGTAACAACACAAGGTTAAAGCAACAAAGTTGTAATGGGAAATTAAGACATGGATTTCCTAGCATTTTAATGACAATCATCCAAAGCCATCTGAGAAGTCAAGAAGACTCTGGGAGTCAGAATAAATGGTAAAATTGTATAATTAAAATTGAAATGTTGAGTCACCAGTTGATACCAATCACACAACTGGCTTGTCTTCACTTTATGCACAACACAAATAGATGATTTCATACTGGAATATAAGTGTAAGCCAGTGACTTACAATGATCTTGGGACAGAAAAAAATTCTGCAGATTGTTTGAATATAAAAATATCCTCTATAAGAAATTATCACCCTAAGCATATTGCCTAGCTGCATTCCTCCAGAATCATATCAAGCAGCCAGTGCACAGAGCAAGGATGAGAATTTTTATCCAAATTGTTTAATCCTTTTGCGCATGTGCCAAGAATTGATTGTGATATTGATCCACCTTTGAGTTGGATTTTAACTGACCATCATAGTACTCAACCATTGCAGCTCCAGCTAAGGCAGCTAGCGTTAGAGCCTGAGCGTGCAACCTGCAAGATGTATAAACAAAGAAATATATGTCAAGCTAAAGGTTAGAACACCTAAAGATTTTAAGTGCATTAGAAGAAAAGACTGAAATTTCTAGGAATCTACTTCGAATGGTGGCATGTTCTATTGAATCCAATAAAGTGTCAATAGCATCACACGGTCCTCAGGTATACAAAGCATGAACAAATCAGTAGTATCGTTAAGTTAAAGAAAGAAATGCAAATTGCAAGGAGAATTACTGCCTGTTATGATTAAAATTACACTAGCAACCCCACCAGGTTGCATGCTTCAAGTGCAGGAACTAAAAGTTCATGTACATTGGAAATTTTGTCTTCAGCATTTGAGTTGTAACTAATACAATCTTATATTGGTGGACCATATATTTGTTGGTTGGCAAGGATTAAGTTCACCATCATAAGAAGTGAAACTAAAAAAATATAAGCTGATTTGCACTGCATATCTTGCGAAAATTTAAGCAAAAAAGCTATTGCAAAAGAGAGAGAGAAAAAAAAGAAATGCAGAAATTGCCAAAGGGTTTTCATGTAAAACATTTTTAGCAACATATTTGAGCAAGGAACTTTTTTTAGGATATTAATATTAATAACTATCTAAGCCAATCTCTATTAGACAGAAACAGTTGAGGTTTTGGGGAAAAAGAGTCTGAAATGACAATCTTGTTAGATTTCTTAAAACCTGAAACCCAAAACCTCATGGATCTTAAATGTACATATGATCTTGAAAACTGAAATCAAACCCAGCTTCCCGCAACTGGGTACACTATATGTAATCGCATCAAAGATTATCTATACATTCATGTGGTATCTACCATTAGAGCTTAAGTTCAGCATGCTCCTCGATAGTATGGATCCAGCAAACAATTCATTATTATGTGTATGTACAATGAATCTTCTTTCTGAGACATAATTCGTGAAATTATAAGGAAGATGTACTCTGTAGATCCCTTTATTCCTCAGCTTATGCAATCGATGTGCTGGTTTAGCTTATTACTTTTAGTTGTCCAGGTATCCTGCAACAGATATAACTTGATTTTTCTGCTTCCTTTTGAAGAAGGAAAACTTGGAACTTGTCAAATTAACCATTTTGAATAATTCTGAGTGATATAAGAAGCATAACACAAAATCTACTTGTCGAAATCTTTGAAAGAACACTTGTTCAGTCATCACAAACGGCATATATAGTATTGGGCTTTAGAGAAAGCAAGAAAACCTAATATTTAAGACTAAATCCTGGCAAGAATTAATTACAAGCAGCATTATCAGATGCCAATACAACGAAGCATAGGAAAGCATTAGAAGAACGGAATTAAATCAAGAAAAATCCTTTACAGATGAGAGAGATTGGTCAAACCATACCTCGCATGGATGATCTTGACGCTGGGTTTCATGTTAGGCCGAGACCAATTGTACGCGATCGAACCCCCGATTCCGCTGAGCCAAAGGCACCCTTTTACCCACAGAACCGCCCCACCCACACAACAGATGAAACAAATCAATCAGACCCCGGGTAGAGAGACCAAATCCCTCAAAATTAGGCCCCAAAAAGGGTAACGGAAGATTCGGTAGATTACCGACGGTCCGAAGCTTGTGCTTCACCACCCATCTCCTAATCAACTCGAATGAGCTCGACCTCTCCGCCATCCTCGACTACCGCCGGTTTCTCGCTCGCTCGCTCCTCCTTTTTCTTTCTTTTCGAGGGCTTTCCTCAGCCGAGGCAGAAGACAGGGGAGAGGCGATGGCAGTTTGTCGTATATATAGTGGTAGTGTGGTAGCTAACGTGTGCCACTGTCGTGTTGACCGTGGTCAACAATCAATCATGGACAACCGGCAAACGAAACTAGATAATTCTACCGTTAGATTTTCTTAAGGCGCAGATCGGACGGTTTGCTTAAGTCCACGTGGCTCCTAGTGTTTCGACTTGCTAAAACCCACAGCCGGCTCGTGTTCAAGGTGGACACGTGTCTTGTTGAGGTTGGTGCGGTCATGACGTCACTCGTTTGTGTCACACGTTACTGAGAGAGACGTACCGAACTCTCCAATTTGCTGCACTCGTTTTGCACGTGCCTATATCCTAATTTCCCATCTAAATAACTCAAACTATTATATATATATATATATATATATAGAGAGAGAGAGAGAGAGAGAGAGAGAGAGAGATGATAGCCTTCGTAAACTTCTTGCTGCAAACGGGTCGGATTCTTTAGAAAAGGATTTCTCTTGCTGCGGACCCGCTTCTGGATATCAGACGGCTGGTATTTAATATCAACGATATATCGAATGGTGCAGATTAGGCGTCTGCACGGGCTTTGGGCCAAAACGGATCGGATCCTAAAGAGAAGGATATCAGACGGCTGGTGTCTCATCCCAACGATCTGCTGCACTCCAATCAACCACTTTTATTATATTATATTTTTTTATAACGTGATGTATATCTTATATTGAATATAATACATAAAAATATAATCTATTTTGACAACATACATATATGTTTCTTGCTAAATCATTAAATATATATACTACGCCACAAAATATACAATCAAAAGATAAAATGAACATTATATGTTAAAAAATAATAAAATCTTGCATACACTCTGTTTTAGACAAAGATTAAGATCAAGAACACCCAAATATTAATATAAAAAACAAACACAAGGTACAAGACTTTTAATGTAAGGCATATTTCAAAGATTGAACGGGTGATATTAAAAACAAGTGCATATGATAAAATTATACTGTTATCATTAGGTTATGATATTAATAATATTATGAGAGAACACAATACAACATGAAATCACAATTCCACACTTACAGAGAAAGCACGTATGTGCCCATATATACATACATATCAATGTACACGTTGCAACCATGAGATGCATGCATTGTGTGGATTTCCCAGGGATGGAAGCATTCTTCCATTGGCTGACATGATGAAACAGTTAGCTGGCCTTTCTGACACAGCTAGAATAGATCAGCAGATTATTTGGCTCATCAGCAGACATCGGAAAATAGTGACAACAGAAGGGTTCATACGAGATCACCTCATTTCCACTTCAGCCATCATTGAAGCAGCTCAGAGTCATGCATCTTACAGGGATGTTCTCAAAACATCACCAACTTGCATCACAACAAGGGCAGCATGCGAGGTGGAGGTATCGATCGGTTGTGTCCTGCCTGTGCCAGCGGCCTCTCAGAACTGTTGAGAGGGAAGTAGACCATCAGAGGGGGACTGGCATCCGATACACTGCTACTATTAGCCTGCAAAAAAGGGTCCCAACAACTGGGTTCCCTGTCGATTGGAAAAAATGGATGGGGCGCAAAGCACTGGTGTTCCCATGCATAGAGGCAGGTACTCGTGATGTTCTCTGCATCTACATTAGTCTGCACTGTTGGAGAGACCAGGAAAGGGCCACATTGTTCTGATGGATTGAAACTCCACAAACTTCCAGAATGTAGCATGCCTGTTCCATGCATGATTTGAGAATGTTGGAGTTGATAGCGTTCATGACCATTGCCATGGGTTCTAAGATATGGTGGAACCAATGAGGGTGCGGAGGAGCTGATAGCCCCAGCTCTGGAAACAGTTCTAAAAGAAATTATAGGAAGAACCAGTCAGAATTATCAGATGTCAGGATATTTCAAGTGATCACCTTTAAGAGCATGTAAAATTAATTGATAACTAAAAGCTACGACATGGGTACAACTACTCAAGGCAAGAGTAAGCAACCATGAAAATACATCGACAGAATTCTTTTTAAACAATTTAAATCAGCAGGAGAAACAAAATGTGGAAAATCTTATACAGGCTAGTCCAAGATTTGCAATTTCTTGTACCTGTAGTGTATCACTCAGGGCTTCAAATGATCCCGTATCAGTCCATACCAATCTATCGAGTACAGACCAAGTTTCAAAAATTCTTGAAAAAAAAGGGGTGAAAATACAAAAGAAATTATCTGATCCTATACCGGATGGTATCAACCTTGTACCAGGTGCACCCGGCAGTACTGTACCAGATGGTACAAACCCTGTACCAGGTGTACAATCTGATTTTCCCGGTTCATGTACCAGGTGTACCATCCATACCACAAGGGGTGAAATTACAAACCTTGGGCTAGCCAAATCTCAGGAGCTAGTTCCAGGATATATCCACAATGCCTGTTGGAAATGATTCCTAAATGCATGCGGAAAGATAGATGAGAGATAATTGCTACCATACTTTACATGATGCATATGGTTGAAAAATTTTTAGAAAGGAGCAGAACTAAAAATGGATAAATCTTAATAAACTTATACATCCATCACTTACCCATGACTGAGAACAAAGGGATGGAAAACAGAATCAGTGGCAGGCAAACCATTAGTGACTAGCCTTGCAAAGTGTAATGATTCAGCACTATTTATGTGGGCATTTGGAGAGTAAGATGCATGACAGTGTTCCCAGCCACGATAGTGAATATTACTTGGTGCCATCATATATAGGGTTTGAATATCTCTTGGCCTTGGGAAGTGACTCCACTGATGGTGATATCCATTGGAATCAAAGGAATGGTTATTTGAGGAAGATGAAGGTTGGAGCGGTGGCATGTAGGCCATTAAAGGGCATGGATGAACTACTGAGACAGTAGCCTGATTCTCTGAAAAATTAGCATGATATCGCGAAAGATCCCAGACTGCAAAATGACAATATTTCACTTGGTTACTCCAAATAACAATACCAACAGATCAGCTAATAAAGCATCTTGGAATATCAGTGACTTACAAGACACAGCGGGAGAAGATTCACCTTCCCTAATAGGACAAAGAAAAAAATTAGTAATCTGTGGAGTATGGACAGTATCATGATCAGGCAATGTTCTCATTTAGTATAAGCAAATAGCTGTAACCAAAAACTTCAGAAACTAAGCTTTATGTGCAAGTCCTGGACAAAGCTTTTGACTTAAATGTTGCAATGAAGTTTGACAAACATAAATAAAAGGTATTCAGACAGTACTATTGTGAAGTTACATGTAATTAGTGCAGCAAGAGGCTTTCCTTCTGACGAAATAATGGAGGGCTCTGGATTTGATAAAATTCTCGATCCAGCATTCAGATAATGTCAAATAGAAAACAACTATACAACTGTAAAGAGAGATGACCTGTGCCTGCTATGCATAAAGCCAACTAACAAGGAACTTTAAAAGAATGGTGAGGTAACACCTATTAGATCAGGCCTTGATTTGTCGGTCAGACTCAGTTTTGGATTAACAACTTATGCTACTAATGCAGTATGAAATCCTGATCAATTATCCTAAAGATCAAAATGTATCAATCATTTAAGAACAAAAACTCACTAACCAGTCTCATGCAGGTTGCAGTAAATGTTCATCCTATCATTTAACTTTTAGGGTTCCACCAATCAGGTAAAAATGTGTAGCAGATCATAAGGCATGAAAGACAATCCCTTGATTATGCATTTTCGGCCTGCATTTAGTATAAAGATCAAAAAGGAAATAGGTGATTCGCTGAGTAGGATGCTTTCCTATATGTTCATGGAAATGAAAATTTATTTTTGGGAACAATCTAGAGACAGATAGTCAGCAGGCTCTAGGGAAAATTTTGACAAGAACTTGTAGGTGGTAACAACTTGATTTAAGCTAAGCACTTGTAGTTGTGTTTATTTAATACAAAGTTGAAAGCACTATAAACATATAACTAAACTGGTAGCTAAATGTTTTGGCACTTTCATACTTGGGATTGAAGCGAAATCTTTTTCTAGCACACTAACCAATAACCATTACAAGAATCCACATGCTAGCATTTTCATATGGTAGCACCTACGTCTATTAGGCTGTCACACTCGTACCATGCTGTAGAACGTGTGCATACAGGTGCAGTACATGACTTATGATACATCCTGTTGACAGGACCAGTGCCAGCATAAGATGTGGCAACTGATATGTTGATCAATGCAAACAATGAAACGCAGAGTAATAGACAACAGTCAGTGATTGCTGATGACCTGAAACCGCCAGCAATTTTGCATAGGAACACTGGGAATGCAGTTACTGATATCTGACACAATCACAACAGTGTTCAAGTTTATGGTTCAGAACTGATGTCACATCATAAAAGAAGAAAAGAAAAGCAGTTCCTCATTGGAAAATGCATAAAGTATAGAAAAAAGTTATCTGAGATGTTGATTCTCAGTGCAACATTATAGATGAACTGACTGCATGTCAAGTACAAACTTGGTTGGTTTCGTATTCCAACAAAAATAGATAAATAAAATGTTTGATGCATCTTTAGAATAACCACATGAGCAAATTTTCTAATAGATGCATAATCGCTTCAAGAGCAAACGTTGGCGAAGAGCAAACAAAAATCCAGAAGTGCTAAGTAGTCCGGTAGTCTACTGAAGCAAACATTTACAGGCATCATTGGATTATAAGGTCTGCTTTTGTGGATCATACTGATTTGATTTTCATATATGCTGCAGGGAAGGCATGCCTCTTGAAAGGCAGAACAAATAAACGATGCTGACAAATTATTTGATGTTTCAAATAATTAAAAAAAAGAATTATGGCTTAAACCTAAAGGGCTGTTACTATCGTTGTAGTAATAATGAATAAACAAATCTACATTCCAAATATTAGCTAAATGGAACATTTCCACCATTTAGCTCTACAGAGGGTAATGACACGAAGTAGGGTAACTATCATTGCAAAACTAATTTTAAAACATATATAGCATATATGATGCCAAGCATACTCAAACAACGATGGAATCCTTGCCAAGCTACCAATTGGAAACCAATGACCTCCAAATGGCTGCACAAACATAGAGAAAATAGGACAAGATTAGAAATATCATAAAATTTTCTCATCTATCTGTGAATAAAAATCCTCTCAGAATGAAGAGACTACCTAAGAAAAAAATTTATGCAAACTGAAGTAGAAAATGTACAACGATTTGATATACGTGGGAAACCTGTTTTGTTTTATTTCTTTCGCTATGCATATGATGCTCCCGTGAGATTTCCCAACATGTTTTTAATAATAAATGAAACATAATAGCATGCATCCAATGCAATAGTAGCTCCACCAAGCAGATCTAGGATGACCTTGCCAATGGTAACTACAGCAACTCGTGCTCCATTACCCATCTCGAGATCCATCTTGCCTCTTCCCAATCTTATAAGCCTTTCCAAAACCTGTAACAAATTACAGATATGATAAGCACTCCCAGTATCCAATACTCATGTGCTATCATGAAAATCTGACAAATGGAGATTGATCATGAATGTACTTTAAGCTTCTCTACGCTTCTATTTCACCTTTTCTACAAGATAATCCTTGCAGTTCCTCTTCCAGTGCATGTCTTTTCCACAGTAGAAACATTGCCCTTTGTCTTTAGCTAGATCTTTCTTGGCAACCTTTGCCTTATCCAGTTTGTCGTTGCCCATCCCTTCTTAAGGGTCTTATTAGCCTTTCTTTTCTTTGTCGTTGCCCATCCCTTCTTAAGGGTCTTATTAGCCTTTCTTTTTTTATTGGTCTCACCAACATAGAGAACTGGCTTCTCTTTCTTGATAGTGCTCTTAGCTTCCCTCAACATATTGAGGAGCTTAGGTAAAGTCACCTCAAACTTGCTCGTATTGAAGTTCATGATGAACTATGAAAATGAATCTGGTAGGGACTAAAGTATAAGATCAACACACAGGTTATCCTCTAGGACTATTCCTAGACATGTGAGTTTCTCCTTAGCACCACAACCAGTAATTAATCGGGTAAACCAGGCAAAAGACATGATGCAGAAAATTAAGAGAGAGAAAAACCACTACACAAGTTCTGTAGACAGTAGCATAATCTGATCAAAATTTCTTCAGCCAAACAAAAAGACAACAGTCACAGATTTTTTCATCAGAGCATCTGACGAGCAATGTAGCATATTGTTCCAACATAGGCCAAACGCTAATCCATCTCCCATCATCATGAATCACTATCAAGGCCTAATCAATTGTAAAACAGCCCTTCTAAACAAGAGGTCCTAGATAGGGGCCAAAACCAACTTCAGTTAGATTACTACGACATATTTCCAATCGAATGCACAATGGTTCAGCATATTCCCACTTATCACATTCCATCCAGTTCAACTTCAGTTAAGCCCATACACTGCTAGGGAAAGCCAGCTTTGTAAAAGTCCCTGATCTAACTCGGAGAAGGCTTACCTAGAACTTGGAGCCACTACTTGGACTAGGAAGATATGCAGTCATCCAGCTCAATAGAGAAACTTTTCGGGCATTCTTAGCTGGAATAGGAGTAGATAAGGCCTTCTCAACATGTTGCTCGTTGAGTTAGAAAGAGATAAATATGCCTCCTCGTGCATTTTAAGTGAAAATAAATCTCAAGTTTCTATTTTTTAGTGAATTGGACACCTTTTTATGCTTAGGAAATTTGTAGGATCTTATTCCAAGTCCAATTGTCTTTATCGAACCATCCATCCAAATCAGTTAGTACATTGTTGCACAAGTGATAGGTCTCAGTTTCGAGTTCATGTATGAGTGCCACGTACATCATTCAATTTAATAAAAAAAATTTCCAATTTTTTCTTTGAAAAATCTTATTCCAATTCCAATTGGTTCCTAAGAGTCACAATATGGATATAATGTGGCCTGCAAAAGCTTATTTAGCTATTACGAGTAATAATTGAGCATTTCTAGCTGCCTTTTTTTAATGGGTTTTACATGCGACATGATTTTCAATTTTTCCTGCAACTTCAAATATATGAGCACCATGTAGCACCTAAGCCATGAAAGCTGAATTGTATTTTAGAAATTTTGTTATCTTTGATTAATTCACATAGCTAACTAATGGCAAAAGAAACATGACAGAAGTGACAAAGAATACTGGCTTACAATAAGCTATCCCATTTGAAGTCATGCATTAAAATATGGAAAAAAAAATCATAGAATCAGTTATCAACATACAGATTCTGCATAGTTCAGATTGTACAGGTCCTCATCTTGTATCCCCTCATCCATGGTGAGCTCTGGTGTTGAATGAGAGCCATTTGCATAGAACCAATTGCCTTCTTCAACTTTTGGACAATTAGGGCATTGCATCACCCCTTTAGCATTAAATGCTGAACCAATGCAATCTGAAGAAAAAAAAATCCATACAGTAATAAGTTTTTGACCAGCAGATCCATAGAAAATGTTATTTATATATATCATTTTGCTGTATATCGGTGTTAATTGCAGAGAATTTGCAAAAGGATACTACCAAAGTATATATCACTTGTAAGATAAAATAGCTAACCTGAGAAATAAGTTTCAGAGTTGATAAAGGCCTATAACATTGATATATTTACTGGAAAATAAGGTTAGCGTGGAAACATGAAAATAATTGATGAATCTTAGAAAGAACAAAAAAAACATAGACACACAACACAAGGGTTGAAAAGAGAAAGTTCACATATCCAGATCCATATCAGTAGAATCCAATTCTTGCAGAAACAATAGTGGCTGATCCCATTAGTTTGGCCTATTTCCTATTGGTTGCACTGAGTCCAGCAGATACCAACTATCTCAAGTTGATTTATAGTTGTCTTAATCAATTTCCAGTCATTTTAGGAAATAGAAGTCCCATGATCCAATTCTCGGTGCTAAATCCTGTAGTTGATCCCAACCATGAACATAATGTTGAATCTCATGAAACAGGGAAGGAAAAAAATTTGAGGAGACTTTGAAGCAGGTCTTACCATCATAACTACAAGATTTGGGCTACCAACTGACAAAGCATGCACACATCAACAGACAATACAAGCTGCAGGAGTTCAAAGTTGAACAATGGATAACTAATGTTGAAGTTTGAAGAGGATTCAATATGCAAAAGGCTTGAGTTCTCTCTTCTTTTTTGGTAGATCATAATAGAAGAAAAGATACCACCTGACAGGCGCAAGGCAATACGAATGCTAGAAATACACCTTCTACTGGAGCTTCTATAGGTCGAGTAAGGGAAGAGACCAAATCAGGATTAAAGCTTTGAATATTATTGCCGAAATAAAAATATGTTAGGAATATAGAAAGCAGTGGCCAATTATGATTTATTCAAAACACTAATACTGCTATATGTCCAAAGAATCCAAAACCCCTTTCAGTCTCCTCTTTATACCCTTTAATAATCTGAGTTCAAGATCTATGTGAACTCGATTCCAAGAGTGACACGATATTTCCTGGGAAATTAATATTGTACGAGTTCTCCAAAATCTTATAATTCTAAAAAGTAGGAAAATTAATCCGAACCCCAACAGGGAAATATATCCATTTAATCAGTTATCTTCCGACGATCACGCGAGCGAACACGAATAAAAGATCCTCGGTTTGTGCACACAATTCGAACGAACTAAAAGCAAGGAATCTTTCCATCAAATCCACACGAAAAAACCCGACGGGAAAACACAAAACTAAATCAAATCTCAGAAGAAAAAGGAAAACAACAGGAAGGAAGATCAAGGAGGGGAATCGATCAGTGGAGCTGACCAAGGTGGAATTCGTGCCCGCATTGCAGCTTGGCGGTGGACCGATCCCCACCGCACTTCACGGCGTTAAGGCAGACCGAGCAGTAAACGTGCACGACCTCATCCCCATCTTTGGTGTCCTTCCCGGCTCCCACGAGGCCCATCCCCAAACGCCCTAATCCTCACGGATCCTCCGATCGCCCGATGACAAAAAAGGCCGCAGATCATCGAACCAACCGCAATGCACTCCACCCCAAACCCAAAGATTTCATCCGAGAAGATATCGCCCAATTCGCACCTCCTCCCTCTTCTCCTCTCACTCCCCCCAGCCTGCGGTATCGCGCGGTCCGGCGATGGGACAGCGGAAGGGAATAGCTAAACCCGCATGTCAAGCGTTCGCGTAATACTTTATTTGCCTAAAAAATCACAACCTTTCAATTTTCTGCACGTGATCGTATTCGCTTTTTGAACGGTGATCTTTGTGTTCTCATAGAAATCTTTATGCGAAGAAGGAGAAGAGATTAGTGGTTACGTGGGGTCGTGGAGGAGCGGCGAGGGTGACCCGGAGTCCGACTCGGACCGAGCACGTACCCGCGACAAAGGGTGAGATCCTGTCCAATCCTTGTTGGAACACAGCCTGGGATTATACCACTTTTGATCAAACTAGGTGGCCGGGCCCCACGGTTCATACGCTGATGGATGGTAGAGATGGCAGATTTGATAGTTTCGTAGAAGCATCATTGGAGAGGATCCTCACCAGCGAACGATAGGATATATATATATATAGATAGAGAGAGAGAGAGAGAGAGGTAGGTGAACGATCATAATAAATGGGTTAACATAAATTATAAATTTTTTGATATAAAATATTACATAGGATATATTCGAAAAATCTTCTTCAATATTTAAATCAGTTTTGATTTTGAGTTCGAAATAAAGACATAGATGTTATATCACTTATTTCGCTTTGAATGCTAAGATAATCTATATCTCAATTCAGTTTAAAGGAAGAAAATGTTTTTTAAAAAAAATTTATATAAAAGATTATAATATAAATATATATGTATATATATGTTTTAGATCATTTACTCAATCATTGTGGATATAAACATGTTTACCAATGACTGTGATAAGAATCATCAAAGACATGTGTTTTGAACGAATTTTGTGAGACTAATGGTTGTGAGAAAATATATTTATTAGTGCCCCTTAACAGGAGAGTCAACGTTCGTCTAAGCATAATAACTCAAGAAAAATTATTTACTTTGAATGAATTTGAACATTTTTATTCGTTCATAAAAGAGTCATCATCGAGTGGACCTCACCTAATCACCAATCATTCTGAGATTAAACATGCTTGTTAGTTAGTGTTCCTCAATATAGAAGACTCAATATTCATATCACACCTCGCCTATCCTACAATTATTATAGGACTAAAATATACTTATTAATATCCCTTGGTAAGAGAGATGGTCCGAGCATTATGACTCAAGATTAATTGTTCACTTCGAATGATTTTTTTATTGATTCCAAAAAATTTTAAAAGGATAGAAAACCACTCTACTAATAAAACATTGATTCTCCGACTCCTAACATATATTATACTAATTATGCTTATCAAAAAATATATTTTATATAAAAATATAAATCTAGATATTTCAACTGTATGAAACTTTTGATTGTGTTTATATATTACTCGTGATAAGATAAATAATGGGCCAATCCAATACATTCGAGTCCGCGCCAGCTCGGTAGTCACGTTAGCATCCGAGAGTGGAGTCGATCGGACGCCACGTCTACATTTGAGGTAGAGTGGATCGGACGACACGTCAACCAAACTTTCATAGTGCACCATTAATACCACGTGGCGCACCACACCTCCGCACTGATGGATGACCAACCGTACGCAGGCGACCTTACCCAGGATGTCGACGGAGACCCTCCACCTAGTAAGTATATAGTCTTCCACACACACACCCACCCACCCCCCTCGGGCAATGCCAAAAGGGAGAGAGGCTCTCTGGCACTCTCTAAAATTATATATACTCTTACGGAAAAGGAGATCGGGATACTGACTTGAACGTTAGAGAGGTCATGTCGGGTACCCCCATCCCGACGAGATCTCTGTGCATGACCATTTAAGCAGACACCGACCCAAGCGAAACCCGAAGGAGCTTACCCGAAGTGCAGATTCTCGAGACACTGAATCAACCTGAACTGGACACCCCCGCCCCCGAATCACGTGGACGACTTGCACACTCGATAGGGATCAAACCGTGCTGGTTTAATCCCCCGTTAGCTTGTAACGATGACATAAACATGAACCAAGCGCTACACGAAAGCAAAATCTCATCATTGCGAGCTTTTCAATATTTTTTTAGTACAACATAGATTAAGTCATAAATTAGGAATTTCATAAAATCTTATATTTTTTATGTTCCAAAAAACATATATGTAAACTATATGTAGTCACAAAAATGCATATAAATAAATCGCCTTAACCAATTAAACGACTCACGTCAATGAGATTAAACTACAGTTAAGAAGATACGTTTCGACGGTGTAAGGCTTACGCGCTTCGGTGGCAGATCACAAAGAGTTCCATGAGAAAGGTTTTCGCCGTGTACTTGCGTGTAAGACTAACGCGTAGGATAAGCGCGTGGATTTCTTATTGTTAGAAATCGCGCTTGATAGCACCGTCGAGACGCACCGGTCTTTCGAAATGAACGGCTATCGAGCATCGACGGGCTCATGAAACAGAGGTCTCCTCGATCGATCGAAAGAGAGATGATGGCGAAGAGCTCGATTAGGAAGGAGCGGTGCTCACCGACGTGAAACAGCGGCCGTTGAAAGGAAGGCCAGAGTCGAGGACGAGCATGTCATACTCTCCCTGCCCGATCTCTTCGATCTGCGGTCAGTTCTCCGGTTCCCGTTTCTTTAGTTGCACGATTGCTCTTCACTTCGATCGCATTCGATAGATCGCCGCTTTAGGTTCACGGCGTCCCGATGCACGCTTTCAAGTTCCGATCCTGTTCGGATGCATGATGACATTGGGTGGGTCTCAAGACCCAGTCGAATGCTCTCTTGGGGGTTATTCTTCGGAAAGGCTTCGTCTCCGAAGTGAGACTCTTTCCCATAATATCGGAAAATGTCCTCTCATTTCTTATCGAAATCGGGTGATTGACATGACCAACAAATCTTACTTCGCAATGATGTTCAGATCATTGCCTCATACTGCCGCATTCGATAATTAAGGATGTTGAGATCCTAAATTGTTCCTCTGGTTTTTGGTTGGAAATTAGTCTTTTATGTAAGCAATTGTTCTCAAATTAAGTTATAGAATGATAATATCAGTACATTACTCAGGACTCTTGAGATCAAGCACAGGTGATGGACACATACAATATCTGGACCTTCCGAAGCTATTAGAAAAGGTGACTTCCCTTCTCCCTGGACTCATTTATTTATCAGGAATTATGTGGGTAGGAGCATACAAAGGCAAGCAACTGATAAAATCTTCTGTGTGGAAATCATGAAGATACAAAAATGAATCGAATTTATCGATTTGACAGGTTTAGGGTTCGTCTCTCTGAAATATATCACAACCGACATCAATAAAATGAATTGAGTACATAATCAACTCGGATATTTCAAGAGAGATCGAACCTCTTCCATTCATTTGAGATTTGAAATCCTAGGAGTATATGTGTACTCCAGGCATCTCCGGTGCATCATAAACAAAACACTAAGAAAATAAACCCTACATTTTCCCCATAGTATTTCATTAGTGTTTTACAGACATTATATTCTTCGTTGAAGTTTGGAAGAAATATGATCAATGCTAGCATGTCTCTATAAGGGTTATAGTGTCTTTCTTTTATTGCTGAAGATTCCATAGGTTATTGTGAATTCCAACTGGAAATTGACAGAATTTGATGTGTCATTTTAGTTTGGAAGAAATATGTTCCATGCTAGCATATCTCTATAGGGCTTGTAGTATTTTTCTATTATTGCTGAAGATTCTAATAGGTTACTGTGAATTCCAACAGTAAATTGGCAGAATTTTGACGAGTCTTCAGTGGATCATGCAAGCTCAACTCAGCTCAAAGGGGGGAGATATAATGGGTGTGGATCCACTGGAGCTTGCATTGCTAACTTCTGTTTCTCGTTTTTGCAGTCGTTAATTTATTACTGATTCAACAGCCTTTTTTGTATGGTCAGGAAAGCCAAACTTGCAAATCATGCTAGAAAAGGTGTACAGAGCTTTTTTCCAGGTACAACAACCCAGTATAATTGTTCTTCCATTATTATCATCTTCTTCACTGATGTTGATCTCTGCTTTTTGTGTCTATAGTTGCAAGAGACTCCTTTCAGATGCTTGCATTTTTCGGTTTATCTTTCAAACATTGGATGCATATTCTTAGTCTCTGGCATCAGCTGTTAATTTTTGGTGTCATTTTATTTTAGGCCATGGCATTAATTATACTGTCAGAACTGGGAAGGCTTATCAATTTGTAGAGTCAGGAGCAAGAAAAATTATTGTGCCTTGACTAGTATTTTAAGATCAGTGGAGCTTAAGAATAATTATTGCACAGAGTCTATACACATTCATGTCTCTGTTCTTGGCCAAACATGAGAAAAGTGGCTTAAAACTCACACAAAAAGAGAGAGAAACTATGATAATGTGGATGCCCAGCATTCAATGAATGTGTGAATTATAATATTATCATATCAGTAATGTTTTATTTTTAAATTTCTTTTCATAAGATTGATTTTTTTTATGTATGATAGGAAAGAAAAAAAAGGTTGGTGCGCCTCCGATCTACCTGGAACTTCAATCAGATGATCAAACTCTATGGTACTTCTTCAACCTCTCGCTTATTTTCTTCAGTTGGATTTAGTTTTTATTTTCGAAAAGCTATTATGATCCAATATCTTTTATAAGTCGATTTATATTTGACCTGTGAATATAAGTTGAATATATGATGCATATTACATAAATATTTTTAATTGATTGATGAAAAAAACAGATGCAAGATTTAAACTCAGGACTTGTTCTGACACTATCATGATGCTTTGACTGGGACGATCAATAGTTTCAGGAGCTTGAATTATTAGGAAAAGATCGAGTAATAGAGTTAAGAAGTTGTTTGTTGTTGATGTGCTTTAGTTTCCCGTGGAGTTTTATCTTGAATTCTTGCTCTTTCATTTCACCGATACAACATTTAGTACAACCAAACAAGGCCTTCATTAAGCGTTGCGTCCTTGATTGATAGGTACTTGAGGCAAACGCAGTTCTACCCCTTCCTTTCAATACCAAACATTGAGAGGGGTCACGGAATAATTAATGGTCCATTACTGATATAGGCCCCGTTACTTGGGGGTGGGGAGCCACCTGAAAGCTACAGGCTTGACACTCTAAGACGCTAATTGCCTATTCCATGATCTTGCTTTCTGCTCCTACCGATAGGGATAGATGACACATTTGGAATGATAGAAATAATTATTTGGTTCACCACTGATGATATGGTCCGTAATTATTCTTAAGTAGCTTGTTCGAATAAAAGTTTGCTAATAATTGAAACAAAACGATACATACTGACAAAAATACCAAAATAGCCTTGTCCTTCATAACACTCGTAAAAGCCACACCCTGAAAAAGATGCAAACGGAGGGCGTTTCCGTCACCAAAAAAAAAAAGGGCAGCTGTCCGTCCCGGACGTCCTCACCCAGCCAACTACACCTGTTCTAGTAAGCAAAACTGCCGGCAAGCGCCCGGGCCCTGACGGCAGCCCTTTCCCGGCGGCTCTCCGCTGGAGCGGCGGCCGCGAGGGAGCAGCAGTCCCTCATCCCGCCCTCCTCGTCCATAACTATCTGCCGACGCCGACACTCCTCGCTGCAGAAGGCTCGGTCCCCCCTGCAACAATACACCCAGCTAAATAGAACCCTTTAAAGAGAGAGAGGAGAGTGAGAGATAGAGAGAGAGGAGCAGTATAAGAAAGAAACCCTTTTGTTTCCGACCTGTACATATAGATATCTTCGCCTAGCAGAAGTTTTATCCTGCAAAGATAGCACTGTTCCAGAAAAGTGCTGTCATGGGTAGAAGCAGCAGCGGAGGAGGAGGAGGATGAGGATGTGAGAGAGGAGTTCTTGAGGAAGGAGGTTTTGCTTAGGATTTGGGCTTGTTTGGGGAAGCTCGTTTGGGTTTCTAGGAGGACGCTTAGCCCCGCCATTTGCTGCCTTCTACTCCACACACTACCCACTCTTCTTCTATCTTCCTCCCCTGAGGAGGCGACGAGTGTAGTGCGCCTTAAAGAGGAAGACGGGCCGTGTCTGCTGCTCCGCGGGAGCACTGTAAGGCTAATGCTTGCCCTGATGGGGATTGGGGGAACAAGGGGGTGGATCTTTTGGACCTCGGGCCGGTCGCTGGTTTGTCTTTTACCGATATATTTATTGCGGACTGCTGTTGAGGGTGATACATGTTTTGATTTGATTGGCTGATGGGGGACGGGTGCCTCCTCATTGTTTTTGTGTGGTAAATCTATCACATAATGGATATCGCGCTATAGTTTCATCATTTATAGATTAAAATTGTTATATTATACACCACTATATTGCCATTATAGACTAGTTATATATAACGAGAAAAAAGATCCAAATTAATTGATTCTACATGCATGTTAATGCTATTATATTTTTTTGTCCAATTGACGACATAAGTCATAGCATCGGATAGGTTGCCTTCCATGCACTATAAATTCTCATCGTTTTATATGCCTCATGTCGCCTCCTTGGTGAGCAACCATCGTTGTCCAACCTATATATTCTACCATTGCAGCATGGAAGATGGCTTGCTCGTGCACTCACTTTGTGCCCATATGATTCGCTTCTCCTGGCTTTGGAATGCGTGCTCATTTTAGATTTCACAGTAGCCATGCATGACCTACGGATGTCACATCTAGTCACGTATTTAATTCTCAATTCAACTCATTCTCTTCTTCTTCTTTTTTTCCTCCAAAAGCTGACAAATTATATATTACTTAACAATTAGTAATTTTATATTAAAAATGAAATATTTTTAGTTGCTCGTCTTGACTCTGTATATTTATTTATTTTTTACTTATCTCTCTTCCGATTGACATGTATCTCAAAAACATTTAAATTCTGCCTCAGATTTAACTTGGATAGTGTTATTCACCCTTAGTCAATTCGAATCTGATCGAGAAGTATCTTATTTCGATCTAAATGAATAAAAATAGATGTGATGACTTCAATGATAATTACGTGCCATCCTCGTTCCGGACTCGTCCCAGACTGGCCTCCACGTGTCCCCTGCCTCACTGGTACCACCCAACCTCTCCCATTGATGGTGATGGTAATATGGACCCATGAATCTTGGTCCCTACATGACCAACAACGCATACCACCAAATGCCAACTGTGTAGGGAAGAAGATGCATTGAACAACAATACATGGGATGGCTGTGCCAGTCATCATGGCACTCATCTATAATTGCATGGTGCATTTGCTGGTCCAACCGAGTGAGTGAGTGAAGAGACACACTCACTCACCACTTTACCAATCCGGTCTCCTCACCCTCCAAAATTATAATATATTTCTCATACATTTCTCTTTCAAATTAGTTTTACCCCATATACATATATATATATATTATTCATAAAACAAAGAGAGAAACTTATGCTTGTACCTTATCAGCTAACTGTTAGTAATTAGTTGTTAAATATGGTTGTATATATGTTATATTAATATTTATAAGAACAAAATATAAAAGGAGTAATAGTAATAAGTAGAGTGAGTGATATGTGTGTATTGACATGTATGATGGTTACTGTATCAAGTTTGAGTTCATGTAAAAACCTTTTAAGCAAATAATTAAAATATTAAAAAAATAATAGAGAAAATATTTAGTAAAATCAACAAGACGAGGGCATAGCAGCCGATTACTGTTTCATATTGGGCCTCATATGGATCATTGGACGGCCCATGAGTCCCTCATCCGAGGATCACTCATCGGACGGTAGAGATATTTGGCCACATTTCCGTCTCTTACCCGAAAAGTTACCCGATATATGTCTTCGGTTCTATGGGTTAATTGTGGGACCCATTTATCGTGAGGATGTGCCTGGTGAGTTTAGGACGTCCGATTAGATGCTTTCCGAAAACCCTAGTCGCTCGGTTGGTTCCTTTATAAAGGTATTACTCAGCCGCCGCGCCGAGAGCACTGCAGGAGCTCTTCGCCCGAGTCGACCATGGTAAGCCTCGAGCCTGATCCTTGCTCCCCTCTCTTCTCGTGGAGTCCTATTCTCCTTCTCCTTTCTTTGTGGACTTGTCCTGCTTCTGATCTCGTCGATGTTCTACGTGGCAGGGTATCGATCTCGTTGCCGGCGGTCGGAGCAAGAAGGCCAGGCGCACCGCTCCCAGATCCGACGATGTCTACCTGAAGCTTCTCGTTAAGGTCTGTTCGGTTCCCGTTGTTGTTGGCTTCACCTTCTGTTGTGACTGGGGAGCTTCATTTCTTCGCTGTGTTGTTGTTTCGATCAGCTCTACAGGTTTCTGGTGCGAAGGACTGGAAGCAAGTTCAACGCGGTGATATTGAGGCGGCTTTTCATGAGCAAGACCAACCGGCCTCCCATCTCGCTTAAGAGGCTAATTACATTCATGCAAGGAAAGGTCCGAACTTTTTGCCCTCTTTCTCATTTGTTCCGATGCTAAGTCCTGCTGATCTGTTTGGTTTCGATTAGGATGGCAAAATAGCCGTCATTGTTGGGACGGTGACGGATGATAAGAGAGTGTACGAGGTGCCCGCTATGAAGGTGACGGCTCTAAGGTTCACGGAGACGGCTAGGGCGAGGATCCTGAAGGCCGGGGGAGAATGCTTGACGTTCGACCAACTTGCCCTACGAGCTCCTCTGGGGCAGAACACCGTATGTCTCGACCTGTTTCCTATATGCATTCTGAACTCATCGTTGTGTATTTGTTCTCTAGCATTTGTTGACTGGCTATCTCTTCTGTCTAATACGGTTAGTGTGGGAATGATAGTGTAGAATGCCAACTTATTCTTCTGTTTTTGGCCGTGCTATCTATAATTATGCTTAGCAGGCATGATTAGTGGGAACGTTTTTCGAATTTTCGTGCCTGGAATGCAGGAGAGCTATATCTACCATCTGATGCAAAATTGAAAATACTGACTATTCTGTCAAGGAGTTATAGGGACTGGTGATGTTTATTTAAGTGATTTGATTAGAAAGGACTTGTTTGTTTTGTCATCAAAAAGGCTAAAATTTTATGTCAATATTTTGCACTAATTACATATTGTTCATCTTTGATTCTTGAGAATATCTTATTCTTGTTTGTAATTTTCTGGCAGTAAGATATGTTTAGAAATAGTTGAAAATTCATTTTCATTAGAAAGGACCTGTATAATTAAAATTGTTTCAACATCAGTTGAGGGATTCATGATTGCTGTTAGATCAGGAAAGGGTGAATCTGTTCTTCGAATTGGCCCTTTCTGAAATGATCTTAGACTGGTTGGGCCATTTGAATCTTCTAGTATTATTTCACCAGTCCTAGCTACTCTTTGTTGAGTTTTGACCATTTCCTACAAAGCCTCACTTGATTGTTTTTGTTTGATTTGGACCATGGTTGATGAGACTTGACCAGTCTGCAAGCATATGGTGGAATGTTTTGTCCAATTATATTGTCATTTTGTTCAATATGAACACAAGTTTTATTTTGTCATCCACTGTGTTCAAAGTCCTAATTTCTTTTGCACTTCTACCAAAAATATAATCTGAGCTCATTGGGGCCCACTATCTTGTGTTTGATTAGATTTTGATATTTTCTAAATTTTGTTATTTATTCAATCAGCATATGAGGAACATCCTATTAGGTGCCTTGATATCTTAATTACATAAAGAGTTAATAAAACAGTTGCTTATTTTCAATATATTCCTTGGTGTATTTTTTTGGGGTTCCCGATGATGCCTATTTTGACCATGCTAATGCTGAATTCCTTTGACGACAATTTGTTGTATGTTCTGAGGGAACCCTTTGTTACTTTTTTTTTTCCTCTTTCTTTCTTTCCTGTCTTTCTTCCTTTCTTGCTCTACTGTTGTGTGTGTGTTTTTTGGGGTGGTATATCAAAGTGATGTTATTGTTACTCATTCCATTATCTTTAGCTGTTAGAAGCTGTTCTATCAATTTGCTTCGTCACAATTGCCATATTAATTTGTAACATTCTATTGCTGTTCAAGCCATTTAAATAGGCTTTTGTACTTGAGCCAAGACTCCTTTGTTTATTTTTGGAATCTTATATATTACTTAAGTTACATTCCTTACATTAATCTGTTTCTGTTTGTTGATGATGGCACCATGTAACACTTTTGAGTGGACAATATATATTTCTGGGGATGATTATTAGTTTTTTGTGGCTCTGCTATTCATATGGCTAGTATTCAGCCTATTAGTTTGCTAAAGATGAAACATGTGCATCATCATGAGGAAGTTGCAAGATGAGAATGTGATGTGTATTCTTCATCTGAGTGATTCATTCAATAATGTCCAACTCTGATACGTTAGTATGACCTTTATTTGTTAAAATTAATTTGATTAATTAAAAATGTAGATACAGTTAGCAGCATTCGATAGAGTATATTGATCTTTTATGTTACCTTTTTCATGTTTTCCAACAATCAAATAATGTGTAAGTTAGAACTATAATTTTATTTTAATTTTGGATATTATTTTATGCTTGGATTAGCATTCAACAAAAAAGATCCATTTAGGCAAACCTCAAATGGTTGGAACCCAATGGCTTCTTATTACTACCATTGGAGCTGCATCTTTCCTTTGGTTTGTTACAATGGATTGTAGTTATTATATTATAAGGGACTTTTTTGTTATAATTGCTTTAAACTCTTCTTGCTCCTATTGACATTTCTAGCTTTTACTGTGTCTTAATTCATCTCGATATCAGGTATAGCCTTGCTGTTGCTGATTGCATGTTCATTAACGAAAATTCTAGCAAAAGAACTTTGTGTAGTATCAGCAAATGTTGTTTGATTCAAGTAAGTTGTGTTGTTTTATTTTCTGATCAGGCATATTCTGTTATCTTCAGGTTCTCTTGAGAGGCCCGAAGAATGCTAGGGAAGCTGTGAAACACTTCGGTAAAGCTCCCGGCGTGCCGCACAGCCACACAAAGCCTTACGTCCGATCCAAGGGGCGGAAGTTTGAGAAGGCCAGAGGACGAAGAAACAGCAGGGGATTTAGGGTCTAAGTTTGATAAGCTGGTACATCTCTCGTGTCTTTTACCATTTGGGAAACCATCACACAAGTTACCATTTCCAAACATCGACCCTTCGTGTTATTTGATTTTGATTGAAGTTGGATGTGTTTTTGGACCTCATGATTGCAGCTGCTTATGATCCCAATTGCCAATTTTGTTTAAAATCTTATTATCTTTCTTGAACACCCAACAAGACCAAGAAATTTTCATCATTTTTTGTTAAAATAGTTTTATAATTTACTTCTAAATTCATTGACGTATATCGATCGTCTCATGTGTCAATGATTTAGAATTAAGAGTTCAACTTCACGAGCTTTGGTATTGTAAAGTAATCGAGTTTTCAATAAAACTATATTTAGGACGTGTTTGAGAAACATTACTCCGATAATAAAGTATAGAAAATAAGTATAATCATAGGGTTTTTTTATGATATTTTATAATATAGAAAAATAAGTTAATGTTTAATTTGGTGGGAGATTCACTTTTGTGTTCGGATTACTTACGAACGAGTATAATATTGACGATGATGTGATATTTGATGATCCACACATTATATAGATTTAATGGAATATGACATGACTATTACGTAGTATGTATTATTCTTTTTTTGCTTGCCTAAATAACCCACAGTAACTCACGATCAACGGGCCCATGCGGTTCACTCGACCCGAATCCATCCAGGCTCAACCTCTACCCACGCGCTTTCGATCCGGTTTTTATCAAATCAGATTCCGTGCACATCCATCGAACGGGTCCATAAATTGCCACCCATCACGCGTATTTATAGCAGTGTCACACCGGTATCCTTTCTCCGCCGAAAACCTTAGTATTTTATTTCCCAAGTTTGAATTCACCTGCCGGTGACCGCAACGGTACTCTCAAGATATGCCCCTCGATCATCCAACGGTCGACATGCATCCCCGGTAACCTAGGACCTCGCAACTCTTTTTGCCCAGTTATTAAAGTACATGTGGCAACGTTTCTTTCTCCCGCAACGAATGGCGTCGAATTTTACCGAATCTTCAATCGCCACGTAACCGGTACGCCTTTATTTAACCTTCTCCTCGTGATCTGCTGCTCCACCTCGTCCTCTCACCACGTTTGTGTCGCCCGCACACTATTTAATTTCACCCACGGCTCTGATTGGGGAATAGCTGGTGGAGCCCGCGGGGGTAATTGTCGGGTGTCGTCGTTAGCGTGGTACTATTCCCGAATTTTATCTCTATTCTAGGGTTTCATCGGCCCCGATCACCTCCATCTCTGCTCCGATTTCGACCTATAAAGGGAATCCCTTATTCTCCTTTGTCTCTTCCATTGCAGTCGAGTGCCTCCTTGTCCGTCTTATAGCCCACTTCTCGATCTCTTGCTTCTTGTCGGTGGAGGAGGATGTCGCTGCGGCCTAGCGAGAGGGCGGAGGTCCGCCGGAATAAGTACAAAGTGGCCGTGGACGCGGAGGAGGGCCGGAGGCGGAGGGAGGACAACATGGTCGAGATCCGGAAGAATCGGCGGGAGGAGAGCCTCCAGAAGAAGCGCCGGGAGGGGATGCAGGCACAGCCCCTCCCCCAGACAGCAATCCACGCCTCCGCGGTAGAGAAGAAGGTGGTCTTCCTTCGATTGATCTATTGAGTTCTATGATTTTATTGGTTGATCGGGTTGATCGATAGGATTCCTGGTGATGGGGTTAGGGTTTTGGATTCGGGCCCTCGTGATATACCGACTTAGCTGGGTGATTTGGTATTGCAGTTGGAAAGCCTTCCAGCGATGGTGGCGGGTGTTTATTCTGATGATAGTATTCTCCAGTTAGAAGCGACCACGCAGTTCCGTAAATTGCTCTCCATAGGTGTGTGTTCGATCAATCAATCTGCAACTTTATGCTCTTACAGATTCTTTCTTCATATAATATTAGCGATTCTGAATTGTTTAACGAGTCTGTTTATGCTGTTTGCCTCTTTCTCATCTTTCGTCAGAACGAAGCCCTCCAATTGAGGAGGTGATACAGTCAGGCGTTGTTCCTCGATTCGTGGAGTTCCTCACGAGGGAAGATTATCCTCAACTTCAGGTCGGAATTCTTTCTCCCAAAGTCTATTCAATTTGATCGTGATGTTTCTTGCTGTGTATGGCTTATTTCTGCTGTTTTGGTTGCTTGCTTTGGCATGTGACAGTTTGAAGCCGCATGGGCTCTCACCAATATTGCCTCCGGCACTTCAGAGAACACCAAGGTTGTCATAGATCATGGAGCGGTTCCCATTTTTGTTAAGCTTCTCAGTTCCCCTAGTGATGATGTCCGTGAACAGGTACAATTTGTTGTGTATTAGGTGTTATTTTTGTGTTATTCATAAATTTCTATTTTGTAAATGATTTAGACGATACATTATATGTTGGGCAGGCGGTGTGGGCCTTGGGAAATGTGGCTGGTGATTCCCCAAGATGCCGGGATCTTGTGCTTTCCAATGGAGCATTATTTCCACTTCTGCAACAGCTGAATGAGCATGCTAAACTCTCCATGTTAAGGAATGCCACATGGACTCTATCGAATTTTTGCAGAGGGAAGCCACAACCAGTCTTTGAGCAGGTTTGTCTGCGTGCTGCATGAATCGTCGTTTGTGCTGTCCAGATGCATTTCATGCTTGTATTAAGTGCTGTTATGAAATTTTGACATGCAGGTTAAGCCTGCACTTCCAGCCCTTGAGCGGCTAATTAATTCAAATGATGAGGAAGTGCTCACAGATGCATGCTGGGCACTATCTTATTTGTCTGATGGTACCAATGACAAAATTCAAGCTGTACTCGAGTCTGGTGTCTGCCCTCGACTTGTTGAACTTCTACTGTAAGAATATAGTAACAATGTAACATTACCTTTTAATTGCTATTTTTTCCTCTGTTTCAAAATGCTTATATTTTGAATCCTTCTATATCAGCCATCCTTCACCATCTGTGCTTATTCCGGCCCTTCGTACTGTTGGTAATATAGTGACAGGTGATGATGTGCAGACACAGGTATGCTCAAGTATCATTTGTGTTTTTGTTATTCTCTTCCTGGTTTGCTATGATAAATCATTATACTATTGCTGACTTGATAATTGGTGTATCTGTTTGCAACATAGAAACTCAGATGAAACATGGACATGGCTTTGCAATTTAAATATGTTTGTCTACTCTATAAGTTTTTTTAGGCTGGAATAAATGTTTTGTGTGAAAACTAATTGGTTGTCAAATTTATGTGTTTCATCAATTAAATGATTTAAAATCTATGGAATGAATATATTTGTCTACTCTATGATACCCTTGTGCTGGCTTAGTGTTGCATGCAGAAATTACGGGGGTTTCATAATTATTGTGTTCACATTTTTTAAAACAATGTCACGTATAAAATGACTGGTGGAGAGGAACTTTCTATGCGCTGTCACAATCTTGATTATATGCCAAAGATTAAAGTTGTCATTTTCTGCAATTACATGTTTGATATGTACCATGTGACAGCATACTGTCACTTGAGAATGAGGAGAGTTGGAAGACAAGTTGTCAGGAGGGTGAGGATGAAAAATGGAAGTGGTGGATGGAAAGAATACAACGAGGAGGAGCTTGGGAATCCGAGGACCTTATGTTTATCCCTTGTCTAGACACTCTTGTGTAAATTTGATAAGTTCATGTGTTATGGTTTCTATAAAATAATGTGTTACATTTTAGAATCTCAAGATTCTTGATGAAGTATTTTGGAAATTTGATATTTTTGACATATATATGAATATTTCCTTTTATTTTCTCAAGGTTTTTATTTTTTTATTAATGAAATGTATTTTCTCTATCCGTATCTGCATTCCTGTTCTCATGTGGCAAATGAGTTCATAATTATAAGATCTCGATCTTGCAAACCACAAGCCTATCAATTGGAAAATTTACAGCGATAAACAGTTTTTATGCGATTCTTGGTTACTTATATTCATGCATTTTCGATCCTTATGTTTCATCGAGTTTTCCCATTTTCTTTTCCTCAATGCTCTGGTGCACTGATCCCTGAATGTGATATTTGGCTAGATTGTTATGTATTCATGCTACTTGTATTCGGAAGCTAGTTCATATATTTTCTTTCCATGCTCGTTTTTTTTCTCTCATTAAAATGTGGTTTTCTACAGTATGTTATCAATCACCAAGCCCTTCCTTGTCTTCTGAACCTCTTGACTAACAATCACAAGAAAAGTATCAAGAAGGAAGCTTGTTGGACCATATCGAACATCACAGCTGGAAACAAGGAGCAGATACAGGTGTGTTTGATGGAAGTATATATAAAAAAGTTCATTAAGAGTTTTTGCATATTAGATGCTCAAATCATCAATTTACAAGCAAGTTGTCTAAATCTTATTGTTTATATAAAAATTCATATATATTTTTTTATTTGTGTACATTAGTTCCTCTACCGGTTTTCCTTGACTACTGTCAATTTAAGATGATCAACCTATAAGAACAAAACCATTTTACTCCTGTTTCTAACTTAAATTTGTTTGATTAATTTTTTTTTCAAAGAAAGAAACTAAACTTTACTTATTAAATGAGAATATCCAACACTGTCTGCATCTGGGTGAACCAAATGAGTATACATCCAACTCATTTATTATGATCAGGCAAAGGGGACCATGTGGGATGAAAGTTTGTTCAAGATGATAAGGGCAATATATGATTGTTTTACATGGCAAGATGATCAAGAGAATTGTTTTAGGAGTTGAATAATCGAATTGTATGCACCAATATTGTTAGTGAAATATATTACAGATAATTTGTCAAACTTAACCTGAAATATTGTTAGTGAAATAATGCTATGTCATTTGTAATCTCTGGTTGCCTCGGTAGCCACCTTAAACCTCTCCTCATTTTTTAATAACAGATGTGGCACCATCTAAATCGTTTGAAAATAAGACATACGAGGGACTTTGTGCAAAATCAAGAGATTTGAGGGACTAACTAATGTATAAAACATGGCACCAATTGAATTAAATCCTATGAAAATATCCTGCATCTAGAGATTTAGATTCAATATTTGACTCTTAACCAACTAACTAATGTACAAAACATGGCACCAATTGAATTAAATCCTATGAGAATATCCTACATCTAGAGATTTAGATTTGATATTTGACTCTAACCAACTCTTGTAATTCAATTGATTGCAGGCTGTAATAGCTGCTGGCATTATCGGTCCACTAGTGCATCTGCTGCAAACGGCAGAATTTGATATCAAGAAAGAGGCTGCATGGGCCATCTCGAATGCTACTTCTGGTGGCAATCATGATCAGATTAAGTATGCCGATTGATAGCTTTTCTGTTTGAATGTTGCATTTGATTTTGATTTTGATTTTGTGGAAGGCCCTCCCACTTTCTATCTCTTGGGTTATAACTCATCTCTGTGTGGTTTGTGCAGGTTTTTAGTGAGCCAAGGCTGTATCAAACCATTGTGTGATCTCCTTGTCTGCCCAGACCCAAGGATTGGAACTGTTTGCTTGGAAGGGCTTGAAAATATCTTGAAGGTGGGCGAAGCTGAGAAGAACCAAGGTACTACTGGAGGTGTGAATATCTATTCTCAGATGATTGATGAAGCCGAGGGCTTGGAGAAGATTGAGAATCTCCAGAGCCATGATAATACTGAGATCTACGAGAAAGCTGTGAAGATCCTCGAAACATTTTGGTTGGAGGAGGAAGATGATGCAATGCCTACAGGTGATGCTGCTGAAACCGGATTCCATTTTGGGAACAATGGCCAGAGCACAGCTCCATCCGGTGGATTCAACTTCAGCTGAACTTTGGTAGGAACACGATGCCATGCTTTTTGCTGTACTACCACTTCTCGAAGGAAGATGATAAATTATTATGCTGACTTTCTTGTACCTAGAATGCAGGGTCTGTTTCTCCTGGGACAAGAGCAAGCATAATGAAGGATGATAATAACTGGAAATCGTTGCAGTTCAAAGTCAGTGGGGGGTGGGGGCGGAGAGTTGTGTCGCTGGTTCAGATCATGTCAGTCGAGAGTCGTCAGGTGTCGGTCAAGGTGGTCCAATAAAAAGAAGGGTTTTATGGAAGACGCCATGTGTGATGACACACTTTGGCCTCGTGCGTTTCTGAGTGCATGCTGTCAGCTTATTATGAATGGAGTACAGGTAAGCGAATTGGGGCTCGATTAGGATCGAGGAGTAGTCGTGTGTGATACTTCATCACAGGTGATGCAAGTGCAGGATACCAACTTTTTTTGGCCCTCCTGTAATAAGCATGAGCTTTTTCTAGGGTTCAAGTGAGGTTTTCTTTACAGGTCCAAACCTCTATTTTGTGGCCTTCACCAAATCAGTACAGTGTGTAGGTTGTCATGTAAGTCTTCCTCTACTTTCAAAAAAGGAAATGTGATGTCTTGTTTTGTGTCATATTATATCTTTGGTAATCGAGACAGGTTTTTCGTTGCTTGTATACATACATATAGCATATAATTTTATGAAATATTATGTTATTCTAACTCAGTTTTTTTGTCCTCTCCTCCGACATTATTGTTCCAGCATTAGCCATAAATAGCATGACTACTGTCTGTGTCAAGTATGAGTAGATTTCTTCTTTGAGCCTTAATTTTCTCGTTATCATACAAAATTTCGGATCTCCATTTCTGTCGTCTCTTTTGTCGTTCGTTCTGGTCTCTCTTATTTTTTCACTAATTTATATTCTTTAATACATTTTCTAAATTTTGTGTTTCTCGTATTGAACAAAATATATGAATGATTAATTATTTCATGCATTGACAAGTTTTCTAATATATATATATATATATATATATATCCACACAAACATGGGGATATTAACTTGGAAGATGAAAAGGCAAATCCCTCATCGTAGTAAAACTAACGAAAAGAAAGAGAAATAGAGACTACAATTAGAATACCACTGCATTGTATGTGTATCACCTTCTTCTTCTTCAAACCCACGCAGGGGGCACTCGAATCGAAGCTCTCTCTCACCAACCGGCACTCGGAGGGGCACTTCCATCACAGAGCGCCGGGGTGGCCTCACCGGCCGTGGACGAGGTCCTTGAACCAGTGGAGTCCCTTGCGGAGGGACTTCCTCACCTTTCTCTCTACGGCGTACGCCTTGTACCCCGCCACCCTCCGCCGCCGCCTCGCCTCTGGGTGCCTCGACCACCACGTCACCTCCGACGACAACGAGGAAGAGGATTTGCCCGCATCGGTCCCCGGCCTAGGCCTCGGCGGCGGCCGGCAGGCCGCAGGCACTACCTCGGACCCCACCGGCGCGCCGCGGGCTCGGTTCCCCATCCGGTGGCCGCGGTCGAAGTCGCGCGTCGGGGACGACAGAAGGTTAGAGTTCGAGAAATGCTTCGCGTCCTTCACGGTGGATTTCTGTTTGCTTGGCGTGGTTTTTATATATGATGGTGAGAGGAGAAGGCGGAGGAGCGGACTCGAGCTGGCAAATAATTAGCCACAAACGGTGAATGGTAGTCATCTTTTTACTATATCAAGAAAACAATAAACATTAATTAAGAAGAAATCGTCTTAAATCGGAACCATTCCCACTTCACCATTTTTTTTTTTCTTTTCAACTCATGGTGAGATTTGAATTCAGGATAATACGCCAAACTCTTTCCCTTCTAAGTTAATCAATTTTTTCAAAAATATATCAAATGAGGTTACCTGCATTCGAACTTAATAGTAAGTATCATTACTCGACTCATATTAAAAAATATCATTCATCTTATCTATCACTATTCTCAAAGCTATAATTGATCCTTCTAATAAATAAATAATATATAATTTTATCCATCTTTTATCATGATTTTTTATCTTATCTATTTGAAAAGATCAGTAAATAAAAATATATTTTCATAACTTTAATAATATATATTGATATAGGCTAATGTTTGAGTTAATAATCATCCGACACATATCTACATGTATGATAGTTGTGTTAACTATAGATAGAGACTATCTCCTCTGTCTAACTATGTAAGTTGTCTTCCTTTTTACTTATGTCGATAAGAGAATAAGGGAAGATCATTTCACACTTAGTCCTTCACAATATTATAAAGAATATATATTTTTTCTCTCACCCAATACAAAAGGTTATTCATAGAGTGGTAAAAAAAGGAGTTTATAATAAATTAATCATCTCTTACTATTTTTGTCCTCAATGCCTATTAATTTTTTAAATTCATTTTCGACCTTTATAAATCTTTAAGAGAGTGTCGACCACTTCAAGACAGATTTGTCGTCTCCTTTTATATATATATATATATATATATATATATATCCCAATTTTGGCATTCGGGTCAGTATCTGGAGTTTGGCGGTCCGGTTCGACGTCGACCGGGCCGATGCAAAACCCTAACCCCTCCGTAAGACAGATTTGTCCTCTCCTTCGGCTCAAAATTTCACGATGACACCTCCGAGTTATTCACATGATGACATCAATGAGATGGGCTCGAAGGTAGGGGTATAATAGTCAAATGGCAGAGCAATATAAGTTGCCCTACGAAGTCCGCCTCTAGTTTCTTCCTCTCCAAGCTGCATTCCCTGCCTCGCGTCGTCCCCTCTTCCTTGTACCAGCCAACACGCGCCGCTTCGAGAACCCTAGAATTGATCGGTCGCGGCCCTTCGTCTCGAATCCATGGGTTCTAGGGTTCTCTGTCGGGCTTCGAGGGGTGGCATCGCCCGTCTCTTCGTCTCGGCTTCTTCGCGCAGGGAGCGGCTGGTTGGTGGTTTCCATTCCCTGAGGGAACCCGCTGCAAGTTCCCTTATAAAGGTGAGCGTCGTTGATTCTTCGCATCTTATTGTTCCTGATTGCTGCTCCGATGCTGATAAATATTTGGATCTTTACATATCGTGTCATAGATTAGTCTTTTTCTTGCTTTATGGCTCATATTTCGAGCCCTAACAATTTTTTTGAGTTTCTTTATGGTTTGGTGATGGATGCTTTAGTAATCTTCTAAGTTGGTGCTTGTTTTTAGTGTCTAGTTCGAGGTTTTTATAGAAGTGTTGGATATTTTTGGAGGTTTGTTTGATTCGTGATTCCAATGCCATGTTACCTTTGAGGTTTCACTAAACATCTAATTAAAGAAAAGTATCATGTTAGGTAGAAGAAATTTCCATTGAAGTTGTTTCTTAGATATCAAAGACATCAAGAATGCCAAAGAGGGCAGTACAATGGTAATATTGTTCCTTTACGACTTGAGAGACCAGGATTCGAGTTATGAAAATAATCCCTTTTAATATTTAGAGGTAAGACCACGAACATTGACCCTTCCTATGTCCCATATTAGCGGGAGTCTCGTGCACTGGATACGTCTTTTCTTTACATCAAGAAAGCCAAGTCCGAAGAAAAAGCTACTTATTAACTGCTAGTTTTGTTGGGTTGATGACTAATTAATGGCTCCATAATGTGCTCTTTAAAGAAAAAGAAAGGATCATCGTCGGTAGATCGTGTTGGTTTAATGACTAATACTTATTTGATCGAGCAAGTTAGTTTGTCACACGATCAAGGAAACTTAGCCTTAAGGCTGCCTATTTGGGAAATTTGCATTACGCTTTGCTTGGAGAATCATCGACGATCAAATTGAGAGGAATAATATCTCTTTTAAGCATTTACGATAATGTTTATTGTAGTAGATGCTAAAATGTATTGAGCCCTTGGTGTCTACAATTTTGGTCAAGATATTTGACACATGGGTAGTAGCCAACCCATGTGGCAAGGTACAATCTAACCAATGTGGTCAAGCATGGTTAAGCTCATTCATCTAGGTGCGACCTAGTCTGTGTGGTTAGACACCACCTCAACTCATGTGTTTAAGCATGACCCAACCCGTGAGCCAAGCATGGCCTAATTCAGTGGTAAGGCTCAGCCTAACTTTTGAATAAGGCTTAACCTAGTTCGTGAAGTTAAGCCTGCTCGGGTATGCAATTGATGCTAGATACGTTGTCGCTTCTCTATCTAGTCTATTGTATCTCAGCCCAACCTATTACTCGGGACAAGCACGTGCGACACACGTGACCTGTCCAAGACTCAGGTGGGTTGGTTCGGTTTGGGCTAGTACTTACTATATGACATACTCTGATTTCTCTCTCTTTATTGGTTTGAGCTCGTTAATTGATTGAACCAGACATGCTGATATGTTCAAGTCGGTTTAGGGTGATTTCAGAGCAACTTGACTAGTTCAAACCTACTTGACCTAATTGAGATCAATCAAATCTAAATTAGATCAGTCTAGGGTGATTCTAGACAGGTTCTATGAGGATTTGAGATTGATTCTGTTGGGTCATAATTGAATTGAGCTTGGTTTAAGTCAATTGAGCTATTCCAATTAGGGTATTAGTTGATTGAGGACCATTGAAAGATTGATGTTTCATGTCTTTATGATTTGATGAACTTAAAAGTTTTATTTAACAATATCATTTATTAATAATTATTGGTTTTTTACTTTCTTTAAGTTTATGATATTGATATAGTTGTTACCATGTAGTATATGTGATTATGCTAGTAATCCACATTGAAAGTGCAACCTGTGAAAGGAGCTGCGGGCTCATCACAGTGTGAAACCACCAATGAGCATAGTCTAACAGATCATCCTTCAAACATGGTCTTTTATAATATTTAATCATACTATTTCTTGGATGCATGCATGAATGAATGGATGAATGTAAATGAATGATCATGGATGTTTGTGTATCTTTATCGAGGGCAGGTATGGTGATTCCCTTCGGGGATTAGCGGATCGTCGGACGTGACAACTAGATGGTTCCTCCATCCACTATTGGGAGGAACGTATCCCCACTTAGGCGGATGAGAGATACCACTCCATCCGCTGTTGGGAGTGTGATATGAATTATCTTCATTCACTTTTGGGAGAAATTCATCTCGTGGAGTATGACTCTCTATAAGCTATTGGGAGAGTGCACCATCGGGTGTGATGCACGCCTTTGTTATTTGATTATTATGTATGTGTTGCATATGGCTAATGCATGATTTTGTTTAGTACGTAATAAATTATCATTGTTTTCTGATGCATAAGTTTTATGATGAATCGATATATTATCATTTCTTATTAAATTATTGATGTTTGTATTTGAATATTGAAGATTATTTTTGTGATTTTTTCGAGGTTCCTACCAACATGTGTTTTTGCTTATATGTTTTTTATCTTATATTTATTTTCAGAATAATATACTACTTCGCAATAGATCTCAAGCTTGGGTGAAATAGACTTGTGACCCTACCAGGAAGATGTCCTTTTTTTAGAATATTTATTATTGTAAGACAAGGACTTGAATTTAGAAAAGAAAAAAAAGAAATGAGTGTATTTTGTAAATTATGAATAATAAAAATAGTGATTGACTATTTATATATAGATTCGGGATGTGACAGTGACAAATGGGATTTTACAGAGCTGGTCGATGTGCAGATTAAATTTTTACAGTTTCTTATATGTTGTTGAATCTTGCTTCTCTCCTAAAATATTGTTACATATATGTACTTGTAATTTATTAGTTCAAGTAGTGACTGGAGACAGAATTGCTACTGGAACTGCAATGGTCTGTACTATCTTACTTGGTTCCTTGGTCGACGCAGACCCGAAGTTGTTGGTCTGAGATTCAGTCATTGTCTCTGCATAACTAACACCTCACTATTTTATAATCGGACCAAGCAAAAAATATTGACAACACGATTTATGAATGTAGGGGTATTGGATATCTGTTGTCACAATGTTTAAACTTACTGCAACAAACATGTGGTGTATTTTCCTGTTCTTCTAGATAAAGTAACTTATTGAATTATAACCCCAATTACAGCTGCAATTGGGGTTATGTTGATGCCAATAGAATGGAAGTTGTCATCTTTTAGACTTTCTTTATATATTATTGATAATTTGCAAATATAACAATTGTATCTTGCTTATGCATTTTCCCTATTCCAATATGTTCCTTTTCAGTGGAGTCAGTTGTTGAGGCGATCAATTTTCACAAATGCTACACTCCAAAGATTTGGGTACTCGTCATCTGCATCTCCTCAGCCAAATCAATCAGTGGATCATGACAACGATTCAGAGAATACTTCAGAAGTTGGAAATGGAACCAATGCTGATGAATTTTCTGGTATTTTTTTCTTCTCAAAAACAGGAAAATGAAACATCTCTTAGTTCGGAATTTAGAGATTCTGTGACCCACTTTTGGTAGAAAGAGGAGGATAAGTACTAAACGAATTGCTCTTTCTGATTCAGATGAAAAACCCGAACTTTCATTCGATGAACTCGTTAAGCTTGTAGCAGAAAAGGAAGAATTACTGAAGTTGAAGCACAAAGAAATTGAGAAAATGCAAGATAAAGTTCTACGCAGCTATGCTGAAATGGAGAATGTCATGGACAGAACAAAACGTGAGGCAGAAAACTCAAAGAAATTTGCCATTCAGGTCTATCCTGTTATTCATTTCACCATCATAGAATACATAGCTTAATAATATATTTGACATGCTTTTTCGAGTAGATTTTTTATCTGACCTTATTTTGTTTGCATTAAATTACATAGAACTTTGCTAAGAGCCTTTTGGACGTTGCTGACAATCTGGGAAGGGCTTCATCTGTTGTCAAGGAAAGTTTCTCCAAAATTGATGCTTCCAAAGACACTGTTGGAGCTGTGCCGCTACTTAAAACTTTACTTGAGGGTGTTGAAATGACAGAAAAACAGCTTTCGGAAGTACGTGACACTCCCCTTCTTAGTCAATGACACCGTTCTTTGTTCATCCATTTTATTTAATATGGCTTCTGGAGGTATAAACCACAAACCAAATTTAACCTTTTGATCTTACTTGGTCAGAGTTTTGAAATCATTTAACTTCACATGTCAGTGACGTACAAAATTCCATATAAGTTTGTCATATTAGATGTTGCACTCTGTTCCTGACTCACTAGTGAATCGATCATCATCATTATAAATATATACTGAAACATATATTTTTATGTAATTCCTGCCCGAACATGGAGCAAACAGATACAGTGACTTAACTGAACTGATGTGACCCATGTGGAACTGAAATCCTAGAATTCGATATTGAAAGGTGCATGTGTCTAGGAACAGTTTTCCTTCCATGTAAAGTGGAGATGCAAGATTCAAATAATCGCTTGAGATGAAGTGTGTCTGTCTTTTCCTTCCACATAAAGGAGCATGCATCGTTCTTGTGAATTAGTACTCTCTACATTCTTTATACTGTACATACTAAATATCATGGTTGCTATATTTGCTGTAGCAATAGTTTTTGTTCATCGAATATTGACCAGATAAAGTGATCTCAGTTGATCACATCCATCGTATGAAATTAAACATTTGGTTCCTCAAAAGCTTGTCATGCTCCTGTTTCCAGGTATTTAGAAAGTTTGGAGTGGAGAAATTTGATCCAGTGAATGAGCAGTTTGATCCACACAGACATCTTGCAGTTTTCCAAATACCAGATGCTTCAAAACCACCTGCCACTGTTGCAGCTGTTTTGAAGGTATACATCTGATATGTCACTTTTCTGTTTCAAGTAAAAAAGAACATATCATTAAATTTAGTGTTGTCATTGTTTAACTTGGTGTGTAATTTTATTGAATCCATGTGTTCACACTCGTGGTTTCAGTCGGGTTATATGCTACACAATCGCGTGATTCGCCCAGCCGAAGTTGGTGTAACTGAAGCTCTTACTAACGAGGCAGCTGAAGGTTCCAACGGGCAAGCCTAGTAGTCATGCTCTGTGTGTTCTTCGCCTGAGGTTTCGGTCGGATGTAACTTGAGCTCTGAATAATGAGAAAGACTTAAATATGTGGCAGTTTAGTTTAGCAGTCTGTGATTTTAATGTTGTACAATCCTCTGAGCCATAGGTTTAATTTGATTACACACCAGAATCAGTGATCTGATTTTGTCTTGGGTGTTAGATCAAACTAAATTCAAGAAGAAATTTATAGTGCATTTTCTTTTCTCCGGAACCCTAGATTTTATGCTGCTCTGATTTATCCTGTGGAAAAGTTATTTTAATGTTGCATTAATGTCTTCCTAATAAGCATCACTACTTTGAGTTGCATTAGTGTTTTCCTAATAACCTGAAATTATACCTATGTATGTGTATTTTAACGGATATGGTTTGCGGTTTCAGCGTGACTACCGTTGAAGTAAACATAAAAAGATGTAGTCAACGTTTACCTGTGCATTTGATGTCGGTCGTTTCATTTCAGATGACAGATCCCCCAACTGCAAATTTAAAAGCGAATTATTAGGCTACGACTTGTCCACACACTATTTTATTAGGAATAAACAAGTTTTCTCAGCTGATGTATCTATAGTAAGAGTGCAAGAACTCAAAACTTACCAAAACAGATCCTTCCGTTTATTTTAATGAAGGTCACACACACACACACGCACAATGCAATAGTCATAGATAGCAGCATAGGTTTCTAAACCATCATAACGTATATTAGGACATGCAACTCATGCTTTCATCTTCAAATAATCCGTGCACATTGGCTTTGTTTATAATTGAATCTTCCCGGTCAAGTACCAGGAGTGCATGGCAAGGCTGCCGAATGCGATGATGTTGGCGAGCGAAGACAAGCCGTGAATCATTCCAAATTTCTTGTTCATAGCTGCGAGTTGCACATTCGTTTTTGCCACTTCCATATTTTTCGACCATCCAATTTCTTCACCAATGCTTAGATCTCTCTCAATTTTGTGCCGCTTTTTCATCATCTGCTCAACACAGAAAAGAAGCGTAGATCACTTAATATAAACTATCAAGACAATAATTTCCCCTTATCAGTCATATGAGATTTCACAACCCTAACATCATGTGATCTTTATATTCATCGAGCACCACCACCAATCTCTCAATAATCCTGAACATAAACCCTAATCCCAACTTGTTGGCACCAGATTTTGGAGTTTTGTTGACCACGACACGATAATGAAGCCCATACTATCAAAAGATAGAAAAGTCCAGAATTTATATATAATAATAAGATTTATTACTCGCAATTCATCTCCAGTATTAACTGCAGTATGTTGTACTAGTCATTTGACATAATTATCTGCAGAGTTTTTGCATAAACTACACTTTGGGGGGATCCAAGTGTGATACGGCCTTCCAGTACAGAAGTCGCATACATATACAAGTGGCTACTATGTTCTCAGCATAGTTTAGTGATGATAGATAACATTCATCTGCCCCTCTTAGATTGTAAATAAGACATAGTTTAGGTCTTTTTTTTTTTCACCTAAAGCATCTTTAAGTGGAAGGATAATCCCAACACTATTTTGTAATAATTCACCAAACAAATACAACTCCCTCTATTCACTTTAGTAGTGGTGAAAAATAAAAGCTAAGGATTTGTCTCTCCAAGCTAGATTTTTTTAAACAATAATAATAATCGAGGTGATTTGACGATGTAAAATATCAGACTTATTTAATAAACTTAATGCTTGTAGTTTCTCACAGTGTCAAACAGTAAACAAGTTATACAAGCATAGGTATGAGCATGAAGAACCCTTTCTCTCCTCACCCAAACATGCTTTGACAATGCAATTACTGTTTTCAATCAATCCTTCAGCCTCTATGCCATTGCTAACTTTCTCCTTGCTTAACTAAACCAATTCTAAACAAATACTTTTCAATCACAAGAAAGAATCTCAACAATATTATCAGGAGAGTTGCATCATCGAAACATAACCCACATGAGTACCATGACGATAATACTTCATCATGTAACTGTAAAAGCACAAGTATAAATTCATGGAAGAAAAAAGAAGTTCAGTAAAGAGGCAATGAGTTAAAGAACCCACCTTCTGAGGTTAGCTATATGAATCATTCTCCACCATTGAATTATTTCTTAACAATTAGCAATATAGACAACCAGATAGAATAACTATCAATTATTTCATACTTTTTAGTAAGGAATACAGTAATAATGTTCATCTAATTCTGCGAGCAAAAAAAAAAATAAATGGCATACCTTAAACAGCATGCCCAAAATTCCAAACCAGCTTGGCAATGGGGAGAAACAACAAATGGCTTCAAGAATAAGTGTCAAGACATTGCGGACTAAATGACTGAATTACCTCGATGGTCATCGGAGTGAAGACGATCAGATTGGAGAGGTCGAAGCCGAGCGCAGAAAGGAGGAAACCGAGCTGATACCTCTCGACGGATGAAGCCGACCTCCACGGATGGAGGTAGGCGAACGCCGCCACCGAAACCGCCGCGCAAACAGACACCACCATGAAGTACGCTGGAAACATCTTGCTCTGAAGATTTCCGAACTGATGCCTCGGCAGATTTCTGCAAGACCAGACCGATTCCTACGCTTATTCCACGAAATCCAGTTCAATTTCCAAACCAGAAGAGACGAGAAGTAATAGCAATCTAACTCTTAGCGAATTACTTGAACATGATGATGCCGCCGATGAAGGTAACCCAGAGTGCGGCGCCCCAGGCGGTGGAGAAGGCGAGGAGGTGGCACAGCTTGACGGCGGTGATGGCGGCCGCGGGGGATTCCGGCCCCGAGCCGAGGACGTCCGGCGCGAAGACGACGCCGACCGCGAGGAACGCCACCGCCGTAAGGAAGCGGGTCGACCACGACATTGGACCGCTTGGGGAGGAAGCGAGAGAGAGAAATCTAGGGTTAGGGTTCTAGCGGACGAGTCGGTAGGTACGAGAGGCGAGGAGGGCGGAAGACGTTGCTTATGAAGCAGCCGCCCATAACGAATGGAGACGGCCGATGCGGTTAGGGGGTAGATGTGATGACCGAAATTACGATCGTGACACAGAAATTACAATGGAAAACGTAATGATTTTTTTTTTAATTTTTACAAAAATAAGTGACGAAGTTTGAATTTAATAACATTCACTTTTGATGACTATGATTACGAACTCAGTAAATATAAGTCATGTACATCATTATCATAATAATTGTCATTAATGTATAATCAATATTTTTGCCTACACAATCACTATTGACCTCATATGAATTATTTTGTCGTTGGTGCTGTTCTTTTAAACGTTACGAATGATAAAGGAAAACCAAATAAATAATTCTAAACCCTGAAACATTTGATAAAAGCTTGTGAAACAAACCGGACGGTTTACTCAGATCAAATAATTGAGGGAGACGGTGTTGGAATTAAGCTGCCTAAAGCACATGAAGAGGAACGCTACTGCTCCAGCACTGTTTGAAAGCTTGACCACGTTTGCAACCAGAAACCACAGCAAGTCAAAACCTCTCCATCTTCCATGAGGTCACATATAAAACATTAGGGAGAAGTAACAAGCATAAAGCAGTTGTTAATTCATTCATGTTTTACTCTATTGGATCAAGAACACGAACGACTACGCACATCTCTAAAAGTTCACATTTGGTGACACAAATATAGCTACTAGAGAAAGAAAACATTATGTGTTCTCTCCAGGAGATGGTTTTCGAGAGAAATAAAATTGTCTATAAACTAAAGCTCAAGAAAGTTGTAGCAGACGCTGGGAGCTTCATCTAAAGCTCATCCTGAAACCCAAGGAGAATATATTAACACAGATAACTATCTATACAGCTGCAACAATTAGGGTTGAATGAAAAATATAAAAAAAATCAAAGAGAATCTTACATGAGAAGTCTCCTTGTCTTCTTCCTCCATGTCTGAATCAGACTTTGAATCAGCATCTTCTCCATCGTCGGCATCTTCTTCCTGTCCAGAAAATGGAAAGCAAAGCAAAGTTAAATGATACATTGGAACAGGAGGAACAAAAGATCTAAAAAACCCCATTTAAGTATGGTTTAGGAGCTTACATCTACATCTGATTCGTCGTTCTTGGTTCCCTGTCACAAGATAATCAACATAATTTCTTTAGAAAGATATTGTACAACAAAAATTTAATAACTAGATGCAATAGCTAGCAACATGTGAAAGCTAACTTAGCCAAGAACATCAGCTAGAAAAGAGTTTCAATTGACTTGGGATCAAGATAAACTGCTCAATATGCACATATTGTGGATAAAATGGGAAGAGCAAGCATGTGTATATATATACTGATGCCAATATGAGGCATCAGTTTATATTGTGAAAAAGAGCACATATTAGAACACACGCACATATATATATATATATATATATATATATATAGTTTATTAGGTTATTAATGATTGAAACCAAATTAGTTTGTGGAAAGGAACAACAAAGAATTAATTACAAACAAAATTGGTCCCTGCAGCAGCAACTTATAAAAACAACACAACCTGAAGGTTAAATATACCTAACACAAATAACATGAGAAAACAAAATTAATTGTTTCGGAAATCTATATCAAGAAGAAAAGCAATTTTTTCATCAATTAATTATATAAGCTGAGATTCTCATCAGTTCACTGAAATGCCAGCATACCTCTTCTTCCTTCTTTTTCTCAGCCTCATCAAATGCAGCCTTTTCAGCCTGCAAGAGCAAACTGACTGAATTTAGCAGTCACAATCCTATAACATCTCATCGACTAAAATTTTGAAAGACATACATCCTTAAGCTTGGCCCATGTTTCTTCAGCAAATTTCTTGGCATACTCAGGGTCATCACAAACCAAAATGTTGTCAAACAGAGACCCAGATTTCACCTGAAAAGCTTTCAAAAACTTAGTCATAAACTAGGAATATAAAAACTAGACCAAAGTGAGTCAAAGAATAGATCTACCTGCCATAGCTCAATGCCTACATATCTCAAATTCGGGTAAACATAGATGTACGGATCGTCCTTGAAATCTGCAGGTAAAATGAAGTTGTAACTCCAACTGAATGATTAGGTAGAGAATAATCAAGTCCAGATACTAAAAGATTTGTATGCATCACACCTGGATTGTCGATCATTGGTGCCTTCCACTTTCCTTTGTAATTAGGATTCTTGATTTTCTATACAGAAACAAAAGCAAATACTCAAAATTTTTGCTCATGATCTAATGCAAATCATGCCAAGGAAAAGTATAGTCTACAGACCTTCTGTTTCCAGGGTCCCTTGTATTCAGGGTTTGGAATGGTTGGGGATGTCCATTCACCATCTTCTTCATCATCCCAATCCTCTGGCTGTAAAAATGCATATAATATTTTATGCACTGGCAAGTAATAATAGTACAAGAGCCAAAAATAAAACTTCCTAAAAACACTAAAAGATGTACCTTTTTAGCATCAGGATCAGGAATCTCCTTGGGAATGTCATCATACCCCTTGATCAATAAGGTTAAGTCAGTTTAACATCATATCTAGCAAAAAGCACAATGGTGGCATAGCTTGCATGCAACAAAAACAACAACTTTACATTGTCCTTACGTAAGGTGAGATGACAACATGAATTGCCAATGCTTGCTAAATAGACATATATAGTGTGTTGATTTGAAAAAAGAAATCATACGTATGAAAAGGTTATAGAAATAACAAAAAAAAACTTAACAAAAGACAAACTTATGTTTCAATCATCAAGTTTTATAAAGAAAGTATATATACTAACTTTTCTGCAAACTATTCAACAGCAAATTGTGAAGCTATTCAATGGCTCCATTGAGCAACAAATGAAAAACAAAATAAACAACACATAATTATCTACCATACAATAAAGAATTACAAAGAAACAAACTGTGGCACTTTGCAGCATCATCATTACCCAAGGAAAATGAAATCACAATGAAAAACATTCAATTGATGGTGAATTGAAATTACCTCTGGTTTCTTGTCCTCAGGGTCAGGGATATACTCCTTGTCATCCCAATCTTCAGGCTGTTAGACAGCACAATCATATTGAATAGCTCTATTATGTAATCAAAGCACAAACTCCAAAATGGATAATGATTTCCTACTACAGGATGACTTACCTTCTTGGCATCAGGATCCTTAATTTGCTTTGGAGGAAGAATATCCCAGTCACTATATAAGCTACCAGTTTGCTTCTCGTTGTTATCAACCAGGATGCTGTATGTGGCATCAGGGCGAACAATGAAAGTGTAAACATGAGTTAGCTGGTCAGTCTCACATGAAACTTCTTTCTTGATCAGGTGGTTCTTTCCATCGCGTGAGAAGATAGAATGCACCTTTTTAGTACTGTACCCACAGATATCAGGCCCAAACATAACACTGCAATTTCAAAAAGGAGATCATAAGTTGGACTACCTATAGGGGGGTATATCTCCACCAAATTGCTATGATGAGGCCACCAAAGAGGTACTGCATACCTATAGGGGGTATCACCACCAAATTTCTTCTGATCAATTTCACCACTGATGAGCTTAATGTAGCCACCTCCGCAGTCAAGTTTCTGTTCATGTTTAACTGAAAATTGCAGAACTAATGTCTTATCCTTGTTGCTAAACTCAGGAAACTCCGACGAAATGGCATAGAACCTGAAGTCCTCAGTAGTTTGGATTCCTGCAGCCAACAAAGATCATTAGCCGAATGCTTACTGCCGCAACAAAGGATTACGATTTTCTTACAATAGAATTTAGCATTGGACAGTAAATCTGCAATAAGGATCATATGATGAACATTATCATATGCAGAGAAATACCTTTGTCTTCAGAATCACCAGTCCATTTACCAGAGGTATGGTTCCAGTCGCCTGCCAAGTTTTCATCCTTCTTCCAATCGGATTTGATCCATCGATTCTCCCATCCATCTTTACATACAAAAGAAATTTTTAGAAATTAGCCAATCAAACATTGTGATCATCCTTCATTTTATCCCTTTGTGATCGTTGTCTGCTTATAAACATAAACCTATATTTTATTCCAAATCCTACTGTTCTACAAAATACAAGTAAAGATAGCTAGCATTAATGATTCAAAAAAAATTGCCGCACTGCAATCTGACCGGTCACATGACATGACAAGAAAGATTTAATGCGAACACACAATTGGCGAACATTGTCAGAATGCTTCAAATTAACGACGATCATGACCTTCATGCAAAACTGGTATGTAAACAGTAAAATCTAACAGCACCATCTAAAACCCTTTCTATTACAAGATTGGGGAAAATGCTACAAATCAACAAAAAGAACCATTGCAGCATCAAAACCCAGGTGAAAGATACAACATTGAAAAAAGTCAACGTAAAGGCTCCATCAACTCCGCTTCGAATGACGCATCACAGTAATGCATCAATCAATCATAGGTAAACCCAACATTTAATTTAATGAACCAAAACATGTACGGGGAAAATGGTCGAAAATCCAAATGTGTTCTCGTTCGCCGATCGATGCGAACCATTACAGATGGGAAACAGAGAAATAGAGAGATCGTGTCAAAGTAAGCTAACATATGACAAGAAATCAAAATGCAGGTAGTTATGGACTGTAGAAAGATTTGACCAGAGCACAGATCTCAAGTGAGATCGGTGCATATACCTCCGAACCGCTCCTCAAAGTAGACCTCGGCGGAGGCGATGGATGCGACGGCGAGCAGCACCGCGAGGGCCAACGCGAGAGGAGCCCTCCTCCGGATCGCCATTTCGAACTCTCTCGCTCGTTCCTACGGTCTTCTAATCTTCAGATCGAGACGAAAGAGCAGAGGTTATACGATAAATAGAGGAAGAAAAATCGAGTCCAATAACTTGCGGTATCCTTACCGCACCACTGCAGTTTACCAACTATGCTCTCCGGAAGGACATATAACCAATGGCGTGTCGCCACGCATGCAAATCGACGTGTTTGGGTTGCCACGAATAACAGAGAGAGTAGTTGGCCTCCTTCGTTTGGAACGATTTGAAAGCCGAGGACTAATGGGGAAAACGTGGGAACATAGTTGTCCAGAAACTTTAGCATATTTACATAGCTGCCATTAAAATTGTCCCTTATATGGCATTTGTGGGTGTCCTTCGAGAGCAAAACTAAAATATACGATGAAAATGAAGGGTATTTTGGGCAGGATACAAATAAATTTGGAATTTGAAAGGATTTGAGATACGAATGTGTTTTGGAGGATTTATTGGAGATTGTGATGACTTTTAGAGATTCTGGAAAGTTCCATCGTGAGATCAAATCTCGATCACCGTTGCTTGCTTCCACGTTATCTATGCTTTGAGATGCACGCAGAAATTTATTTTAATGTGACGTCTGTAAGATTCGTGCTTCATCGCACACGAGCAACTAATGCAATGTCTTGTTCGAGTAATTTTGAGTGTAAATAATAGGGTCATAAAACCAATTCGAACCCGACTGTTAAATATCGAACCATATCAAATTATTCTTTTATTCGATTCAATTAAATTAAAATAATCCGAACTTGATTCGATTCCAACCGATTAACTAATAAAAAAAAGTTCTTTTGAATCAAAATTATCTATATCCTTCAAAATCAAATTATTGATGAAACGATTCTATTTAGTTTTAGTGTAATTTAAATTGATTAACTGAATAAAGAAAATACCCGCAATTTGAATCGTTCACATCCTTTAAAATCGAATAATTAATAAGCTAATTCGATTCAGCTTTGGTTTGGTTTTTTGATTCAATTTAAATATTCTTAGTATGTAATATAAGTTTTATTTTAAGTAAACTAAAGATTTTATAATTTAAAATGACAAATAATATAAATTAGCACTTATTTTTTATTACATAATAATTATGATTGAATGATTAAATTGTTTAACAAGAAACCGTCTTCCAACGCCAAAATTGACATGAATGTTGGTCGTTGGAATATGAATTGATTGATGGATTATTTAAATAGATTCAAGAAATATATATTAGAGAGCTTTGAACTTACGATAAGTATCTGTTTATTAACTAAAGTAATCGACACCTTCAATATTCATATATTATATTAAAAGATTAAAAAAAAGTTGATTGCTTACCAATTACATGTGCCATGTTTGGACATATATTTAATTTTACAATTATATAACCAGCAATAATAACACAGGTTTCACCTAAACCAATTTTTTCTCCTTTTTTTTTGGGTTTTCTCATTTTTTTAAAAATTCCCAATCAGTATCCTTTTTATGAGCTGATAAAATACATTTCTTTTCGATAAATTATAGCATTTTTCAAATAGATTTATAATATATTTAGAAGTATTATAAGTTTATAAAAAATATATTGCAACCGATATAAATGATAAGGATAACCATGTCATAAGAAACACAAGTATGAAAAATAGATCAGAGAGACTTTTGATTAATTGACAAATGAAACTGAAAGTGAGAGAAATAGAGAGAGAATTGGGTCGACTAATTGCAATTAGAAGTCGTAGAAAGTGACCGCGTCAAAGACGTAGCTAATTAGCTCACTTTCACGCTAAAAAATTTCCTGACGACGCAACACGTGGCACCATTCATTGTGGTCGCACAAAACATCCACTAACCAATTCCTTTCACGCTTCATGTTTTAAGTTGAATCTAGTTTACCTAATTATTAATATTAATAATCAACGATTATAATACCTAGCGATACTTATCGATCCGTCGGTTAATTTATACGTAGATTGGGCGGTACCACTAAGTAACGATTATTTTTTATCTGTTAACATCCGAAATTAATTGGTAAAGAGCGTTAACGATCGATTTCAATCGTCGACGATTGATTTCGAATAATACCAACCGAGGGAGAGAGAAAGAAAAAAAACGAGAAGAAATACATGAAGTCTATGTTGCTTTTTGCCTACGCGATCCGTCACCTACGAGCAATTTATTCTCCTCAAGCGGGGAGAAGAAACGTCTCCTCGCATGGGGAGAAGAAACGAGGTAACATCACCTCGATGATATCATCTTTTTTTTTATTTTTTTAACTTATATTATATTTATATATATAAATATATATATCGAACGATATGTCTGTGTATATCATGCATACCGGATACTGTATCGTATCTCGGTATATTGGACCGGTATGACAAACATAAATAATAATTATATTAATGTGTTCTACAATCAATTCTAATAGGAAAAAAAAAACAACGAATTAGTATTTATTATGATTCCGACATAGGACTTTACGATATTTCAAAACTTCTGTTAATTGAACTCTTTAGACATCATCTTGAAGTCAGCAAATGGTCGTCTCCGAACTCCATCGACCCCAATCGTCAATGGCGCCTCATCCAAAAAGGATTAAAACTCCAGTTTTTGTCCCCAATACGCTCCCTTATCCTCCTATAAGATAACCAATTTCACGAGGCAAAGGGGACAAAATCCAAAAGCAAAGCCAAGTATTTGCTGTCGTTCGATCGTCGCTGTAGTGGGGATTGATTCCTGTGGTAGAATCTTTGTTCTTGTTCTGGAGTCCGGGCAGCAAATCCCTGTTTGGGAATCCAATCTCGGTTCCTCCTTTGGTTCGCGGGCGTCCCTGTTCCAAGATCTCTTCTTTTCGGTGGAGTTCCGCGTTCCGCAAGGCATTGTCGGCTCTCATCCCCTGATTTGCACCGGCGGAGACTGTTCATGGTATCAAAGGTGTCAGATCGAATTCCATTAAAGGCCATGATCTGACCTTTATGAACGTCGCCGCTCGTCGCCACCGAGTCTGCTTCCTGCAATCCTTTTCCGTGGCGTTCCTCTACTGGTTTTATGTCTTCTCCTGAACCAAATTCTGATCTTGGTCGGCTCGGTTCGAGATAAAGGAGGCATCTTGGCAGCTGAATCGTCGCCGAAGCCGGTTCCTTGTTCGTCGAAGGAGATCGGTGGGATGTCGCCAGCGCGGAACCTCCAAGGTTCGTGGTCCGACGGAGACGCGAGCCTCACGGCAGAGGATAGGAAGCAGAGGCGGAAGCTGTCGAACCGGGAGTCGGCGAGGAGGTCGCGGATGAGGAAGCAGCGGCACCTGGAGGATCTGACGAACCAGGTGGACCAGCTCAGCACGGAGAAGGGGCGGATCGTGATGCAGGTGGAAGCGCTGACCCAGCACCAGCTGCGGCTAGAGACGGAGAACGGCATGCTGACGACTCAGGTGGCGGAGCTGACGGAGCGGCTGCGGTCTCTGAGCTCGGTGCTCCGTCTCGTGGAGGACCTCAGTGGGGTGGCCATGGACGTGCCGGAGATTCCGGACCCGCTTCTCAAGCCGTGGCAGCCTCCTGGCGCCGACTTGCCCATCATGGCCTCCGCCGCGGACATGTTTCAGCGCTGACCTGTTACGTAGCTGTATCCGTTGCTTCTTCATATGTCATACGTTAAACATGTCTCCGTTTGACTTCAGAACGTTGACATTCTTGACGTGTGTTGATAACATTTGTAACGAAAGCTTCAGCTGTAGCAGTTATCGAAGTGGATCGCTGAGACATGTAACACTGACGGGGTGGGTTAATTTCATATTACCTCTATTTAATTCTTATATTAAAAAAACAAATTAAAATCTTTATAATTTTAAAAAATAAAATAAATAATTTTATTTATTCTAACACCTCAGTTGTATCGAAAAAAAGATAACACATCATCTCACATGATCTATATAAAAATGATAGATAAAAAACAATTTTAATATTCTTTTTATTTTTAATATTTTTTATCAATAAAATATAATTTTAATATTTTATATATATTAAAATTATCTTTTTATTCGTCACTTAATATAAATATAAATTTTTAAATATAAAAATTATGATTATAATGAAATTCAAATATGAAAGATCCCTCGATTTGATTATATATGATTAAAAATTATGATTATAAATAAATTATGATTATATTTTATTTATATAAAAATTAAATATACAAATATTTTATATATGTCTCTTATGGAAGCAAAAATATTGTTCAACGCACTAGATCCACTCGATTTGATCTCCAACCCCTCATCTAAAAAATTCCACCCTCGACAAAAAAAAGTATGCAGAGTTATGTGCTTGATCTCAAATTGGTTTTCTTTATGATCTGAATTTTTTTCGCGCTAAGATCTCTTTAGGCTCTCTGATCGAGTGGACGTAATCTTTCACAGAAGAACACATCCCAAGCATCGCTTTTTTTGTCTTAAGGCACAAAACAAGATCAAGATGTAAAAAGATAGGAACGTCATAAGATCACTTTACAATAACCACAAAATGGAAATACCTTTTCATTTCATGAATAAGAGTGGTTACATCTACAGCTTCTTGACTCATTTGAATGAGAAGTTATATTACAATAAACGTCTACACATCTGAGTCAGTCAGTGATTAAAAGGTCAAAAAAGAAAGACTTTACCATGGGTAGAACCACTTCTGCAGACTCATTTCCTACCTACAGGAGTTGGGAGAGAATATGATGGTCTTATGAGCTTTCTTGGATAGCTCTGTAACACTGCAGACTGCACAATGGAAGCTTGGTCTTGGAATCTCGGTACTTGTATGCATTTGTACATGATGGACCGGCACATTTCTCTCTTGGAGGAGGGTAACTGATCCAGACCAACCCGGTAAATGTTAGAAACAATCGGGCAAAAAGAAAGTGTAAGGGCATCAGTTAGAAGCAGAAAGCGGATAACAAGATGAAAATTGAACATGTGACAAGCAAGCATCAACTGCCACCTACAAGAGATTTGCATGAGAGAATACAACTGCACCTGGATGGCTTAGAGCTGAATAAACTTGGAAGGTCTACATCATCAGCAAAAGTAACAATCGTGCCGGTTGGACCCGTCACCCAACGTACGGTGCTGGGTTGTAATGTTATAGATTTGGCAGCCTTTGCCTGCCCGATACAACATACTCGGTGAGGGAAGTTAAGGGGTTGAAAGACCTTCCAACAGATCTACAGCATCAACAAAAATGACATCAATACCTTTTCCTCGAGCTCTTTCTGCTTCTTTTCTTCCTTCTTGTCTTGTCCTAATATTTTCCTTATCGCCGCAGCCTATGTAAATTAAAACTTTAATTTACTAATTGAAAGGACTGCCAAACTAGATAATATATTAATTACTTATATACACAAACCTCAGATTCTCTAGTTTGCTTCTCCACTTGCATTTTCCGTCTCTGAGCAGCTTCTGCTTTCTTTGCCTGTATCTCAACTTCTGAGAGCTTCTCCTTTTGTTCTGACAATTACAAATTTTATTAAATTGCAATTAATTCTCTACAACAATGTGATCTAGAGTTTAGAGCTTTACTTCTCGAAGGTGCAGGGGGTAATCCGTTCGGGAACTCTACCAAACTCTCACCATTGCCAGCTTTTCCAGATTGAAGTGCCCGTTGACGGGTAGTAAGACATTCCGTTCTGACATCGGCAGCTAACTCAAGAGTTGCATTCTGTTTCTTTCTCTTGGCATCAGGTGCACCATCAGAACCAAGTTCTTCCTCTTCAACATAATCCACATCATATGATTCTCTTCCCTGTCTCAACTTCTTTCTCTTCTCCTTGCTTGATCGAGACAAAACATATTCATCATCTACTTCATATGCTGCATTTCTGCTTCTAGATATTTTGGATATGTTGGGCCGCCTGAAACCATTCTCACCACTATCAAGCTCAGCAACATGATCTGCAGCAACCTTAGAAGCCCTAAGTTTCTCAATGTGGCGAATGTCATAATCTCCCTCAACATCATCAAAAACCCGCCGCTTGGGTACCCTCTTGCTTTTACGTGTAGGCTCAGAAGAAGGCTCTGCTTTCTTTCCAGATAAGCCTGCTTGAACTGCTTTATTGCTAAAAGCCTCCTTTGTCCCATGAGGAAAGTTCAGCACACTAGAATCCATCCATGGATCTCCTTGAAAGTTATTCCCTTTTTCTATTGGAGAATGACCATAAAAAACAGTCTGCAACAAGAACAAAGAAATTAAATATTGCAATCTCTCCAATTTGTTCTTTATGTAAATAGGAAAGGAGAACAAATATACTCAAACCATGTTAATTATAATTTGCATAGAGGCTTTAAACATAAGAGCAACCAAAGTATAGTGATTTAACCCATCATGTCAAAGATACTTCTGAGCGTCATAATTGTCAACGTGAAACCTCATGGTATCACAATCTTGTCTGATTAAGAATCATGAACTTGACAATAGATTAGTCAGAAAAAGAAATCCACCAAGAGATCACCATACATCTGAAAACATGATTTTTTTTTTACCTTGAAAACATGATTTTTTTTTTTTACCTTGAAAACATGAATTAAAAGTTAAATTGTGGGCAAGGTCATAATTGGAACTACACATTTCACTTGGTACCATAGTATTGCATGTTCAACTTCATAGTACCTGTGAGTTAAGTTTTAGACGGCGCCGAGGGGCCTCTAGAAACTGTGAATGTTTTGCAAGAGAAGATTTATCACTGCTTGACTGCAGATCAGACTTTGCATGTATTGTGCGTGTGACTCCACCAACTTTGAGCTTCACCTTTCTCAGCTTGCTCTCAGATGTTATGTGATGAGCTTCTCCTAGATGATCCATACCATAGTCCTCCCCGCTCTTTCCCAGACCAGTATCCGGGGAACCTGATTGCATCACAATTGCTTCATTAAATTTGTGAGTGCTTTTCCACTTAGCTGGGGCAAGGAAACCCTCGCCGCAGTATTTCAAATCCAAAAGATGGCCACCTCTCGAGGTACCGCCACCAGAGTACCCACCTAATTCCTGAAGTGCCTTGTCATCTTTTGTGACCTTCCTTGAAGGTGCTAAATTGATAGCTAAACTTCTCAGAGAAGGACCATTGAGATAAACTTCTTTCCTTCGGAAGACGGTCACACTGCCTCCATCATCATCAGTTGAGAAATTTCTTGAATTGCTTAACGATGGAGCAGAGAGTAGAGGTGATATATTACAAGCGTCAAAAGTCAACTGGGCATTTGGCCGTGGACGCCGTGCACTTCTCCGCTTCTTCACCACAGTATCTAATCCAATGAATCTAGGACCGCTAAATCCCTCCATCAGAAAGAACGCACCTTAGAGGGTTAAAGTATCTCACACTCCTTTCCTTCTTCCTATCTGGATGTCAGCAGTACATCAAGAAGCAAAGCTACATCAGTTGCTAAAACAATTAATGCATAAAAGAGTGGATTTGCAAGCGCTAAAGAAGTCATAAGAAGCCAAGGGATCCGCAAGCAACAAAATCGATAACCCACAACACCAATGAAAGGGATAATACCCAGAGGCACAAAAGAAAGGACATGAGCAGTGCTCGGAAGCTAAAATTACATGTTGATCAAGATCAAAACCAAGCATAAGCAAACCGATAGCGTGCACGACGATGGCATATTCGTCGACAAACAGAAACAGGCCCAGAGATCGATGATACCGAGTCGATGAACCTTGTCGCCAAGACCATCAAACCCAGAGATCGAGCAATAGAACAACAGTTCGTGAAGCACATTGCGACACCAAATCGCCAAACACGAAGGGAAAGCGCCCGTACGCAAATTTCCCACAGGAACCGAAGGAAACCCCAGACAACACGAATCAAACCCAAGACGAACCATCCTTCAGTAAGCCGACCCACACACACGGAATACAACACAAGGACCTCAATCTATAGAAACAGAGAGAAAGAGAGTACCTTGCCTCCGAGGGGAAAGCAGAAACTCTAAATCCAAATCCGTCGCACCGGAGAGGAAGACGAGCAGGAGGGTACAATGAAGAAGCAGAGCGAGGATGGGAGCAAGAAGGGACGATTGTGGACCAGAGATAGGGTTAGGGTTGGGTTCTCCGAAATAGAGGAGACGGCGTTGGCCGACGCCTTTCCCCGGGTTCCCCTCTTCCCCAAAACCCGGACTTTTGGGTCGATACAGGCATGATGCGGTTGCTGATGTGTTGTTTCCGCCATATATGCTGTCTTCTTTGCTCCGTCTCTCTATGGTAGAGTTTAGTGCTATGTTGGAGCTTGGGATTCCCTTCTGTGCAAAGCTCGTAGAGTAGGGTGACCTGGAAAGGTAGGGGAGCTTCCTGTCGCATCACATGGAAGCACGAACGGTGGATTTGACGTGAGTAGATAGAAACGGGAAATCTCGGCCTTTCAATTTATAGATTACGGAAAAATAATATTATTATGTTTTTTGAATATTTTATTAAAAAACCTATAATGATATTATATTTTTACCGAATGAATATTCATTTTTACCTGAGGATTTTTCTTTTTAAACTGAGCCAAAAGTATTCTCAGTCTTTTACTCAAATGATTTGATTACATATTTTTTTTAAAAAAATATATTAATCATCTTAGAATCATTAGGACATGATTTGAAGATGACCAGTATTATTTTTCTTATTTTTAATTTTTTTATGATAATTAATTATTAAAATTAAGATTTTTTAATAACATCAATGATTAATTTATTCAATCAATATTAGGGGTTTTTGTGATAAAATAACCATTATTTTTAATTTTCAATTTTTATTGAGACAAAAATTATTTTTAATTGATTTGTTCCTTTAGCTTAACGTGGCCACCTACCCAGGCTTGTTGTCCTACGTGTCATCCGAGGACAGGTCCACATATTTAAATAGAACAGAAGATAGGTCTACGTGAACCGAATTGGAGTAGCAGAGGAGCCCACGTCACCCTGAAAATTTTCAGGACGGAGACAGGTGGTCTACGTGAACCAAAATGGAGTCGCGGAAGAGCCCATGTCACCCTGAAAAATTTTCAGGGCGGAAGCAGGTGGTCTCTGTGAACCAAATTGGAGTAGCGGAGGAGCCCACGTCACCCTGAAAATTTTCAGGGCGGGAGACAGGTGGTCTACAGATACATCACATGAACGCAAACAGTGGAGAGAGAGAGAGAGAGAGAGAGAGAGAGAGAGAGAGAGAGAGAGAAGGAAGGAGAGTTTGACGATCCTTATCACGGATGTATGAGGCATTAGATCTGATGTTTCTGTAACGCAACATGTGGCGTTGAGGAGCCAGCCGAGTTCCTCGCTGGAACGAGGAAGCAAGAAACAAGAAGCCGGCAAGTTCGCCATGAATACTGTTGGTGAATGCAGAATGATCAGAAGAAAAGCTTCACCTTGTTGGTTCAAACTCCGAGGTTTCCTACCAAGTCTCCGTATACAAGGAAGCGATAACCAGATTAATCGAGGAGGAGGAAGTAGGTTTGATGAGGTCGACATGTTTAGAGCAAAGAAGAGAAGGCCAGGCAATTGCTAGCCAACTTGGTCAGTAGGTCGTCGACGGCCGCCATCGGTGAAGTTATGGAATCCTCCGCAAACGCGTCCTCGCACGTCGAGAAGTCGGAGATGAGGCCGCTGAGCATACTGTCCAGCGTGCCCTTGTCGTGAGACGCCATCGCGTCCGCGGCGGTGTCGAGGCTGTCGAACACATCGTCGTACATGTCGCTGCACACCTGGAGACTGCTCGCCAACTTGGAGCTCGCCCCGGGGTGGTTGACGAGCGCGGACACTTGGGACTGCGCAATCTGCGCCCTCACCCGGCACGCCTTCATGTGCAGCTTCAGCATCACGGAGGCGTCGATGGGTCCGACGGGGAGCGGGAAAGACTGGATCGACGAGCGGCACAAGTCGGGGTAGTCGGTCTTGCTGCACAAAGCGCTGACGGCGTCGCGGAAGGGGAGCTGGCTGGACGGCGAGGAGTAGCCCGAGGGGGACGTGGAGCCCAGAGAACTGGCTGGCGTCGGAGTAGGCGTCGTCGGCGGCGGGGACGAGATGGGCTGATAACTGACCGGCGGCGGCGGGGACGAGATGGGCTGATAACTGACTGGAGGCGGCGGGGACGAGGTGGGCGGCTGATAACTGACTGGCGTCGGCGGTGGCGGGGACGAGGAGGGCACATATTTGGTTGCCGAAACCGGCAATGGCGGTGGGGACGAGGAAGGCTGATAACTAACTGGCGTCGGCGACGGCGGCGGGGTGGACGATCCGTAACTTATGACAAAGGACGGTGGCGCGGTTGTGGCATAATAGATCGATTTGGAGGGATTGCGAGGGACGCAGACAGCCGTCGCGGGAACGAGCACGCACGAAAAGACGGCGACGAGGAGGAGATGATGGGTTTCCGGCCTCATGGTGACGATGGCGAGATCGGAGGCCAGAAGGTGGCGGAGGAAGAACCGGAGAAGGGGTGGTATGAGATGTAAGGTGGTTGACAGCTTCCGAGGGATGGATGCCTCATTGCTTCCCATATAAATAGCGTTGGCCTGTGAATTGTAGCCGTAGGTTAAATAACGGAACCTCGATACGGACTCCTCCCTCCTTTCCTGCTCTTAATTAGGCTTTTCTTTATTTGGATCAATGAATGGACAGGAAAAATTCACCAAATTATGAGCAGCACAAGTAAGAATTTTAGGAACCAATTGTCCATAATTAAAGACTCCTATTTTTATACTTCCCGCTGTGAAATGAAAAAAATAGGAAGAAAAAAACAAAATTGATAGAGATGTGTACCATTAAGTATGATTATGATTTTGGAACTAATGGAACTAACGGTTTCTATTATATATATTATTTTTCATATAATATATCTAAAATAATATAAGAATATATTTTTTTATTTTATAGATTTGATCAAAATTATACTTTGAAAAGTGGATGTCTTGATTAATTTATATTTTATAAAAATATTGATTATATACATAAGAATATAAATTTTTTTTATGATACTAAAGCATTGATCTTGTCATAGTTATAACTCTTCATCTATATACAATTAACTCAGAAAGACTGCTAGAGAAGGTAGAGGAAGCTAAATAAGGAATTGGTATTCCCTCCTTGAAAGGTGGGTTTGCAAGACCAACTTGCTTTCAAGCAAAGGAAGAGCTTGAGGATGAGGATGACACAAAGGAGAAAAGAAAGCAAGATGACCAAAGCTGGAGAGGGAATTAGAAATAGGTAGAGAAGATAAAGAAGTTGTGCTGCATTAAAATTCTTCCTTTTAAAGGGGATAATATAAGGCATGAAGAAAGAGGATGGAAGTGAGGAGATAACCATTAGAAAACTTGAAAGAAGTCACACACCAACAAGAGAGCATAAAGTGGTGATCATGAATGTACAGCCACCACCAATAACAACAATGTTTAGCTTCCCAAGACTCATTGTAGATTATTCTGCCAAGGATTATTAATATATGCAGTCCTATTCTTGTTCTTGTAAAAAGAGATTGTTTATTACACAAGGTTTTCTTAATAACAAAAAGAGGAGCTCATAATAGGTTTAGGGAATCTTTTTAAGAAAACCCAAAACTATTTTGCTCCTCAATTGAGTCATATAAGTGGAATACAAAGTAAGATATGACTTCAGTTCTGATCATTTAAGGAGCAAAAAACAATGACTTAAAGCAATGAGAAAAGTTCAGGGTTAGATTCACCCACTCTTAGATTTTTCTTGATGATGCATTTTAGTAAACACTTGGAAGATGCTGTGTGCTTACAAACACTTGTGTTCATCTCACAACATGCTTTATTTTCTCATTAAATAAGTAATGACTTCCCGAGTTGATTAGTCTATTGAGTGTAACATCAATTACATCACAGTCTTGTCTTGCCTTTGACATGAAACTTCCCGTTATCCAATACCTCAACTTGCAATTTGATGGCCAACCACTGATTTGTTTTTTTGAGGCAGCATGTCACAGCTTTTTCCGCACAGTGGATTCCAAAGGCAGCACAAGCAGATGAAGAACCAGACAAAGGGGTTGACGAGGCTGGTAATTTGGAGTGAAGAGGAGAGTCAAACATGCAGATGTAAAAGCTCTTCTTTTTTTTGGGTTCTTTGAAGGGAAAAAAATTGTGGCTTTGGAGCTACTCACCCACTCGGAACAGCGGCAAACTCACAGTATATAGGAAGAGTTTTGGTTAAAGAAAGACAAGGAGAGGCCCACAGGGGGATAGAGATCACAGGGAGAAAGCAGAGGAAAAGGGGGCCAAAACAGAGAAAAAGGAGGCATCTTTGATCCAAAAAAGGAGCCATCTTTGAGGCAGAGAACCCACTCTCCACCACTCGAGGATTCAAGAGGCAGCTGACGAACCCTCTCCTCCTTCGCCTCTTCCTATCCGCTGCCACCGTTGCTGGTTCTTTTTCTCCTCGCGAAGCGAAAAGGAGCCGCCTTTGGTGAGGGGGCATGGAAACCCCAGCAGAAGAGCTGCTGAAGAAGATCCAGGAGCTGGAGGCGGGGCAAGCCCGCCTGAAGCTGGAGATGTCGAAGCTGATGCCCGCGGATGAGGACGGCGCGCGTCGATCGGACCGCGGTCGGTCCCACTCGGTGTCGCCGCAGAGGACGCCACCGCCGCCGCTGAGGAGGAATAGCGGAGGCCTCGATGGGGCACCGTTGTCCTGGGGAAGGGGTTCAAGCTCCTTCGGACACTCGTCGAGGTTGCAGCGGGAGAGCCGCGGAGCCACCAGCTCTGACGACGGCGCCGCTGGTATTCGTCTATCGGAGCAACAGTACCTGAACATTTTGCAATCTATGGGGCAGTCGGTCCACATATTCGATCTTGAGGGCAGGATTATTTATTGGTCAGTTGCTCATGCTTGTTTTCTCTGTTCTTCAAGCACCTTTTCCTGCTCTTTATTATCAGATGGTTCTGTTTTCTTTTGGGTTCCTTTGGTCAATCAGGTCTCGTATCCTTGTGTTGCTGGTGGTTGATTACTCTGGTTAAGTGTCTTATGATCCATGATATCTTACCGAGTTGCATGATAGCTGTTCGATACATTGACAATGGGCGTGATTTGATGGTTCAGAGCATTGCCTTATTCTGGTTGAGCTTATGTTGAACTTGATGCTTGGTGAATGCTTAAGTAGAACCCTGCAAGCATGTCTTATAGTTGGATAAGGTAGTCTTCATGATCCACAAGTGTTTTGGTTTTGGAATGGTTAAAGCAATGAATGGATATAACAAACTGAAAGCTCTGGTGAGAAGGACCATGCATGATGATCTTCAAATGGTATACTGTGCTTCGTTATCAAGCATTAGCATCCATTTTTTCTAAGGGTGTTTGTCAAGTCATCCGAAGTAATCTTCTTTAAGATCACTTGCTTTACCATGATCGAACTTGTTGTCTCTGTTACGATGATTGTGGTATCCTGTGTTTCTACTTATGACTTACACATTGATTACTGGTCATCTCTGGCATGTATAGTTCTTACATTTGCCTTTTTTTGTTTCTTCTTCTCTTAGTTTTCTTTAATTTTTTAACTTGCCTTTTCTTTCTGAATGTCGATCAACTGAGCCAATCTTAACAAAGCCTGATCCTAAGATTCATTTCCAGTCTTTGAATAAATTACACTACCCCTGGAATCTTGTTTTCAGGGAGATACAAGTTTCTCAACCTAGCCTCTTCTCATGAAACCGCCAAACTGAAGAACTTGATGGTAGTCCCTTTGCCTTAAATATGTTAATTTTGTACATAAAAGCACTTGAAGGTGCCCATTCTTTAGTGCATCAGTACATCAGTTGAATGGGTTGAGTCCGTGGACAAAACCTATTTCATCGACGTTCCTTGTCAAATTTACGCAATCTGCTCTGGTGAAGCTGCATTTCGTAAAATAAAGGCATGTAGTTAATTTTGTTGAAATGTGTGCAGTAGTTATAAGTTATAACAGTACATTTAGGAGTAGAATGCTTGATTCTTTCCAGGTGAATTAATAGATATCCAGTTGGCATTCGTAGAAGATGTGAGCATATATACATGCACTTTAGCAATCAGAAATTCAGTGCATCTGGGAACCAGAGAAGTTTGTGATTAAAAAGTTGGTTAGTTCTTAAACAATTCATTGAGTCTAGACATAACCAAAATTTCTTGTTGACTAGCAAGTTCACATGGCTGAACTGTGAAGAAGATCTAGATGGTACTTGATTTCAAGATTGCTTTTAGGTAGACAACAAAATTAAAACAAACCTTTGATGTCTTGCATTTTCATAACAGTTCTAAAATGTCTTGTAGATATTTTTTCATTCATTTAGAATTGTTACTTGTATATGTGACATCCAGACAATGTAGAAAGAAGAATCATTAAGCAATAATGCGTTGGTTATTTCTTACTTCCTCTGCTTTTTTTGTGATGTCAGATTACTGGTAAATGCCCTGGTGTATTAATTTGATTAAATTTCTTCCTTCTGTTTTCATATTCCTTGGGTCTATACCTGTTTTGGTCATTCTTTATCATAAAAGGTGCTGCATAGGTCTTCTCCAGGTGGTGTTTGTAAGTTACGAGTATGATACTTCAATTATTGTTGGTCTAATTGTTTCTGTTAAGTGTTTGAATTTTGGTGGACACACAAGGGTGTGATCCTTTTGGCTTATAAATGATAATTTAGGAAGATTTTGTGGTTAATCCACAAAGAGTCTTCAAGATGATCGTATTTGATTTTGTAGGAACCGATCAGCGGCAAATCTCTATGGTTATACTGCATCAGAAGCTCTTGGTCAGAATGCAATTGAGATGCTTGTTGATGCCCATGATTTCAACATTGCTAGTAACATAGTTCGACGTGTAACCATGGGGGAGAGCTGGACTGGAAAGCTTCCTATGAAAAACAAGTTTGGAGAATGTTTTGTGGCTATCACCACAAACACCCCCTTTTATGATGATGACGGTAGCTTGGTTGGCATCATTTGTGTCTCTAGTGATTCAAGGTCCTTTCAGGACTTGGCATCTCCCCCAATCCCTACCAAGTCGCAAGCCTCTGTCAGCAGCACTGCAAGTCGCATAAGAAAAGGTTTTACAAGTAATGGTGGTTCCGATCCCCAACAACCCCTCCAAATTGCTATTGCATCCAAAATTACCAACCTTGTAAGTGTAACTTTGGCAATTTGATGAACCAGAAGATTGCAATAAATTGAATATGTCATAGAAGTGTTTATGAGCATTCTTCAACTTAGAGGATTTTCCCCCATCTATTATTCATTTATTTTCTAGTTTGCTATTTTCTGATTTTTTAAATCACATAAGCAGGCCACTAAAGTTACAAACAAAGTCCGTTCTCGAATGAAGCCAGGCGAAAACAATAACGAACGTGAAATTGGAACTAGAGATAGCCAGTGTTCTGATCACGACGAAATTTCATCGGACCATAAGGAGGATGGCGCTTCCAGTGGAGCTAGCACACCTAGAGGAGAGGCAACACTTGGTGCCTTTGGGAAGCCCTATGCTGTGCTGGAGGAAAAGTCTCCTGGCAAACCAACAAGAGTAAATAATGACGAAGATGAAGGAAAATCAGGCATTTATAAGATCATAAGCAAGACAGAGGCATTATTTGCCAATAAGGGGATATTATGGCCCTGGAAAGGACATGAGCAGGGGGGTAATGATGCAAAGAATCGATTTGTTTGGCCATGGTTGCATGGTGATCATGAAAATGACTACAGTCATCCAAAGGTATCTGAGTCTGGTACAAAGACAGAAAATCATCCAACTGAAAACAATCGGACAGGAAATAATGAAGCTTCAGGCTCCTGGTCATCTCTTAATGTCAATAGCACTAGCAGCGTTAGCAGCTGTGGAAGCACTGGCAGCAGTGCTGTTCACAAAGTGGATGTGGATACTGATTGCTTAGATTATGAGATCTTATGGGAAGACCTTACGATTGGAGAACAAATAGGTCAAGGTAATCATCTTCTTCTCGCAATAACATGATAGTATTTGCTTCAGAATTCATTCCAATAAGGTCGGATGTCTTAATGCAATAATCAGATTTTTTTGCATGTGCATTTGTACGTGGATGTCCACCACCAGGCAACTTCTCTTGCACCTTCCATGGTTAACATTAATTAGGGACCTACTGCCTAATTGTTGTTTCTTGGATGATCAATCCTATAATACTAAATAGTTAGAGGATACTGCTGTCATCAATTCTGTTCACTTGTCTCTTACTGTGATTGTCTTCTGCTTCTGCAGGTTCTTGTGGAACTGTATATCATGCTCTATGGTATGGCTCGGTGAGTTTCTCCTGTGCTTTTCATATAGTGTAACAGAGAAATGAGTTTGCCACATAGGTTGCTTTTCAATTATTATTCTCTAATTAGCGGTTTGCTTGTTCTCTGGTTTTAGCTTCTTGTTGTATTTCTTTTTTCATCCATGTTGATATTTATGGCGTTTGCTGTAGTTCAGTCTTGTTTTTTATTTTATTCTCAAGGATGGCAGGTTAAACATGTTCCGTGAAGTTGTCACCAACTAAAGTCACCATTAATCTAGCTCCAACGGGATTGACTTCGTACTAAATATGTGAAAGAGAATCACAGTCTTTTCTATTTATATGTTCATTCATCTTGAATTTTCTAGCGGTCACTGAATGGCATATTTTGAAATATGAATCCGAGGATCCCTCAAGTTAGCCAGTTATGTATACTGGCCCAAAAAAGTGGTAAAAGGAGATATATCAAATGCCACCAATTGATAAAAGATTAAATGCCTGTCTGTTAAAAGTTTTAGTTAGGAACCCCACTGGATGTTTTAGTGCTAGATGCAGTAGAGCTTGCAATGGAAGTGCTAATTTACTATCGATATAGGGTGAACAAGTGCGTATATTCAATTATATACATTATTTCTGTATTCCATGTCCACAGGTCTTAAAGTTTTCATCTTGTTATGGTGGAAAGACATGATTCTAATCTGACAGGCTGATTTCAATAGAGTTTTTTATGCTTGAGATAACCTGATGATTTTATTTCAAGGTGGGTAGTATCTTCATAGTTTATATCAACGTTTTGATACAAGTATCATGCAAATATATTCATGCATTTGTATTTTGGTATGCAATTACATGACTGTTCCTGGGAGGAAATAATTTATTCTTCCATTGGAGTTATTCTGTGATAGAGGAGTGTGGTGAATTTGTTTTCTTATGAAACAAATAATAAGTCAAAAGGTTGTCACTGGTTGCCCCTGTTAAGCTGCCAAAAGAATGCTTCTTTGGACATTTGATGTTTCCCCTATGCTTGATACTAATGGTTCCTCTTTTTGGCAAATGGTTGGATAATGTTGCAGCATCATATTTCAACAATAGTTGAATCAGCAACTTATGTGCATGCATATCCTTCTAATTTAGAAGGAATCAGTAGCGACAAATTTCACAGAGATGAAAGGTCACTTAGTAATTGGCTTAGGGGCCTCTTGCATGTTATATATTATTCTCCTCTCCCTAATAAGGAGACATTGAAAAGTACAGATTAAGTTATCATGATTACTGTCTTGTCTAATCTTAAAGATAGACCTTTCGGTTTCTTACAGTAGATTTTTCATTACGTGGACTTGTCATGGATATATTTGATGTTCAAACTGCCATGTGCGTCTTGTTGTAGAGTTAAAAATATTTATTATTTTCTTGCAGGATGTGGCCATTAAAGTATTCTCGAAGCAGGAATATTCTGATGACATTATACTTTCATTTAGACAAGAGGTAGTGATTATACTAACTTTCTATATGTATCTCGTAAGAGTGTTCTCTTATGTACTCATATATGTATGTATCCTAGGTTTTGCTTCCCTTCTTCACCTTGTTTGGAGGTTCCATCTTCTTCTTGGTCCCCTTTCATGATTGCATCGCCAATTTAACTGGGTGATAGCTAACAAAATTTGAAATAAGTGTGTGCTGGGAAGATACTTGACCAATGATTTATGATTTTCTTATTTAGTTTTACAGCTTATCTATTGCTATAGATCTAAGTGGTATCCCTCTTGCCCCACTTGTAAAGATAACCTAAATTCCCTCTATAATCTCCTGCAATATACTTAATAACTTTGTTGACTTTCAGAAATTCATGGGCTTATTTAACCTACCAACTTTCTAGGATCTATTGGCGAATTATCATGCTTGCCAACCACATATGTCTTTTGGAAAGCTATCTTTGCATCACAGATTCTGAAACTAAAGTGTGCTGTTGAAATTCCTCAGAGATATGCAAATGCAGTGCAATACTAGCTCAGTTAAATTTGCTATACATTACCAATCAGATTATACTTGTGAATGCTTAGTTAAATTTGCAAATGTAATGCATAGATTACTATGCATAAGCTCTCGGAGCTTATGCTTTAGCTGCCTTTGAATATTGGCTTCTATATACTTTTTATACTTCTTTTAAGTTTCAATAAAATCTCTGCCTGCGTTGCTCTTTGTGAATTTAGAACACTAGAGGGTTTGATATATTTGTTTCTCTAAATTGATAGCTTGCAATTTATATATGTTTTTCATTGGTGTAAGGGGAACAGGTCTCCCTTTTCTAGATTATATCATCAATTTCATTGGCATTCTTTTCTATGAATTTGTAATTGAATGTTTCACATTGCATACTATCTAAACATTGCTTTATCTTACAAGGTGCTACTGATGAAGAGGCTACGACATCCAAATATACTACTTTTTATGGGTGCAGTTACTTCTCCTCATCGTCTTTGCATTGTGACAGAATTTCTTCCACGGTTGGTTCTTGATTTTTTTTTTGTAAAGTTAGATAAAAACAATATGAGCATCATTTTCATCTGGATATTGGCTTTTCTATTTTCGTAAACCTGTTGATGTGGTCTGAAAGTTAGCAACGTATTGCGGCTTATTAATAACAATAATCTTCTTGCATTCACTGCTTTAGGGAATGCAATCAAGTAGTCAATTGGGTTGCTGTTCAAGCATGGAATATGAAAATTGACATGTTTTGGAAGGAGCAGTTTCCTGCGGATCTACATCCGTTTTTTGTGATGACCTTATAGGTCTTTACTTTTGAAAAACTAATATAGTTTTCATTTTTCCTGAAAAACAGAAGGAACAACAATCTTCTAGGTTTGCTACTCACAGAAACAAATGGTGACTAGACAAGATGATAACATTACCTTGCTCAATAGACCACATGAATAACTTGGACAGGACAAGTCTTGGTCATGTAGACAGAATACTCAGGTCCAAGTTACCAATGGTAGGACCATCAAGCCTTTTATATTTATTGGAACCAGCATCGATTTGGAACCAATCAGTGCATACAATCTTAGGATCTAACTTGAGGAATCCATATATTAAGACATGTTGGCCGACAAGAGAGACCTGTAAAAGTTCCTCTGGTACCGATTGCCACAACTAATCTCATTAGACCCATTAACCTAGTAATTTGGATGTCAAACTTTTAACCATGTGTTTTAAGTTATTAGTGGTTATTAGTGGCAGGACATCGACCTTTGTGCTCATATAAGACTCAACATCTCATTCCAAGGAAGACTAGTGAGGGCATTAGGAATGTGAATAACCTTAGGTAGAAACTTAATTGGCAAGTTAGTGAATATTCGATGAATTCTCCTATTAATCCTGAGAATTAGTCAAACCTAGAATGTAAACAAGCACAATTTAGGTTGTGAAGTGCCCAGTCAAAACAAGACAGATATTTTGGCATTTAAAGGTCCAAATAATATTCATCTGTTAATGCCAAGTATTTGGCAAGGATACTTCTCCACCACTTGAAGTCTGTCAATCCACAGCCAAATCACTCCACACGTCAGTTGTCACATTATGTGATAATCTTCTCACTGACTTTCACTGAAATTTCATCTTAAATGCATGTGGGAAAACAACTTAACTCTTATTTAGGATTCACAATGAGTTCTGTTTTTCTATTATCCTTTTAAGAAACGGTTGATAAGAAGAGTGTCCTAGCACAAGGTTTGTGACAATACAAAGTTTGTGGAGGGTTAGTGTACGCAACCTTAGTCTTGTAAGCAGATGTACTATTTCTGTGATTTGAACCCTGGACATCCGGGTAGCAAGGGAGAAACATCACCATGGCATTATGACAGTCTTTTGTTCCACCTGTTTTCTTGTGTGATTGTAGTTACAAGGGTTGAAGTTTCAGCTGGAGTAAGGTTCTTAATGAGCCATCTGGGTGTCAATTTTTTCATGTCATGGCTAGGCCAAACTTTTGACATATTTTGACGGGCAATGGTTTGTGTCGATCATGGAGACATCCTGAAAAGCTAATATTTAAATATTTGATTGTAAGTAATAATGACGCAGCTGATGTATTTCTAGTTCCTTTTCCTTTCCCTGAACTCTGCATTGATTGTATGGTTATGATAATGGCAGTTACATTTTATCTTGCACTGCACTTCTTCTGGGATGTACTAAGAGAAAAAAAAGATTTTTAATAATCTTCTATTGGTGGAAGATTGAAGTGAAACACGACCTTATAATGCATACTTTAGGTGACAGTAGTAAATGCTCTACCAATTGTTTAAATTGCACTTAGATTGATGACTAGGATGTCATCAATTTATCTTATAATTACATATAGGGAAATGTTTAGTATATATTGTAAAAATCCTTTGACTTATGTAGTCCTATTTTTTAGATAGGATTTTTGGGTCTTTTGAGATATCCATTTACTTCAGATTTTGGAGAGATATATAATTTTGAAAGAAACTGATTAATCAGTATTCAATTTTCTTAGTTCAATAACTAGTTTTACATTTTCATCCTATCTTAATTGCAGTGGAAGTCTGTTCCGCTTGCTGCAAAGAAACACAACGAAGTTAGATTGGAGAAGGCGAATTCACATGGCTCTCGATATTGTAAGTATAGTTCCTCAATCCAAAATATACAGGTTTAGTATTTTTATCTCCATGTAAATCTAATTGTATCCACATAAAACCTCACAAGATTTTACAGGCATTATGCTTTACTATACACATTCATATGGACACTAAAAGGGTGGAATGTTGATTCTACATGAATCTAATAGAACCCCACATGATTCTATCGTGGATGGAAGATGGAAAGGGGGGATAAACGATCACTTCGAAGGGATCAGACCTCCTTGATCACTTCGAGGGGATCTGCCTTCCTGATCTCTATAGGGGATCGACCCTCCTAGGGTTTTGCCTATTGGTTAAAACTCATACTTCTTCATTGATTGATTTTCATAAAGAGTTTACAACACTTTTATAGGTATCTGCCAAGAGTCCCGTTAATCTTAAACTCTTAACTAACTTGATAAACTCCTAACTGAAAATAATAACTGACTCCATCCTAACCGAAGATAAGAACAAACTCCAACCAACTCATAATCGACTCGATTTGGCTCACCTAACTCATAACTGACTCCGACTGGACAGACTAACATGACTCGACTCACTTTAATCATGAATGGATGGACCCGACTTAGCTAGGGTCCTAACTGACCTGCCCACTTCAGATCAGCCTTGTCCTCAAGGCTGAGCAGTATCAGATTTCAGGAGCACTTCAATCTTTGTCACGCATCACAACTCTTTGATCGATTAAATAGGGTCCCCACTTGGTGTAAGCAATGGGTCGATCTCCTGGTGCAATAGTCATTGTAGTCTTCTGAGGACCCCTTTTTATCTGATGGCTAGTGGTGGTACCATATCTTCCTTTAAGGATCGTCACTTCGAAGTCTTTCTGGGGCATAAAAAAGAAATCGACAAATAGTTGTTTTACCTTTGAGCACCTGTTGTCACAAATTAGAATTCGCTCATTAGCAATCTTGTCTTTGAATTTGGCACAACCTTTGTGATTGGACTCCACATTGTCAACTTTTGTTTCCTCCTTAGCTGGTTCAATCGTCAGAAGTTTGTCACAACCTTCATGATCCGACTCCACACTATCAGTTTTTTATTTCTCTTTAGTTTGCTCGATTGTCAGAAGCTGCTCTTGTTTGCGATCGTCTATGTTGACCACTTTGAAGTTCTCCTTTATTGATTTTTCCTGTTTATTGAAGTTTCTGTTTCGACTCCATATTGATTTTTTCTTCATGCACGCTGGCGAATGATATAGATGCTATCATGGTGCGGGAACGGCGAGCTTTAACCTCACACCGAATCTCGGGATTAAGTCCCTCAATAAATTTTCTCACCAAATGGGACAGGGGGTCAAATATGCTTTGGTACTCCTGTACTGTAGAAGTCTGATGGATTTTGGCGAGTTATCCATTAATGTTCTTGTACTCTGATAGTCAGAAGCGAGTCGGGAGCTCTCTCTTAAACTGTCCCCACGAAGGGACTCCATGATAGGTCTCGTACAAATCATATCACTAGATTGTGTCACCTTTGACTTGAGTGAAAGCTATCTCCACCATGGATTCCTCCGGAGTCCTGTGAAAACGAAAAAAAATTTCAGCACGTGAGATCCAGCCGATTGTGTCTCCATCTTCCCATCCGGGAAACTCTTTGTGCGGGTATCCTATGTCTTGCCCTTAATCATACTTTTTAGATCGTCTCCCCTTAAGATTGGAACTTTCACTATGTTGAGTTTCGTTGGGCTCTCTGATCGACTTCTTCTGAATTTGCGGAGGAGTTCTTGCACTCTGTCTTCTATGCGGGCCTCGGAGGCTTTAAACCTTGTGTCTAGTACATTATCCATAGCTATCGCATTAGTAACGCCGTATTTGGTGATCAACAGCGAAGGTTGCGGCATAAGTACGATCGCGACAGAGGGAAGAAGAAGGGCAGCAAAGCTGGTGTCTCGGTTGCGGCTAGGGGGGCAGCGACAAGGGGAAGAGTGGCAACTTTAGAGGAAGGCAGCAGCGTGGGGAGGAAGATGGCGGTTGGTCAGCGAGGGGGTAGCTGCTGGTGGCAGTGACAGTGGTCAAGGAGGAAGGAGGCTGCAGAGACACGGCTCAGTGCGGGCAGCGAGGAGGTGCAGCAAGGAGCGGCAGCGGCCAAGGGCTTGGTTGGAAGCGGTGCGACGGTAAGGGATGGAGGGACAGCGGTGACGGGTGGAGAGATGCTGGCGACGGGAGCATCAATAGGCGGCAACAGTAGCAGTATGGCTAAAGGAGAGGCAGAGGACGGTGCCGCTTGCTGCGATTTCTGAGAGGTGGTCGCGCAGTTACGGCTAGACCGATCGCTGACGATCATACGGCTGGTGGCAAGCGACCAAAGCAGCAAGGTCACGTGGGTGGGCCGCAGCAACGGGTAGAAGCGGCTATGGTAGCGGGAGAGGCAGCGATGAGGGCTGGCAGCAACGGTGGCGATGGCTTGTGTGGGGGAGATGGGGAAGACAGCAGCAGGGCCGGTGGTTGGCAGCTGTCACGGGCTTAGCTGAATTTGCCTAAGCCGTGCGGCACTCTTGCGGCCTTTCCGAAGACTTAGCTGAAATTGCCTAAGTCGTGAAGCAACCTTGCCCACTGTTCTGGACTTAGCTGGGATTGCCTAAGTCATGAAACGCCCAAAGCGTTATCTGTCCGCACAGGGTCAGCCCTCTTACAACCTCTTAAGGTCCCGTAGGACCTGTAAAGAAGAAGTTGATTAGTTTAGAAGCGAGCGACGGACACGTCCCGACGTCTCGCAAAGCGAAAAGCTATACAAGCAATTTGTCAAACACCTTAAGTGCAGCTGAGAAAAGAGAGAGAGAGCGAAATAGGACTTTGGAGGGTTGTAGGAACGGTCGCAAGTCCGCAAACGACGGTTCCCAAGGTATCGGACGCAAGACAAGTTCAATTGCTGATGAACTACTACGCCCGACATATACCCGGAGCCCCATCCAGCCCGGTGCCACCCGGGGGGTTCCAAGGTGCTGAAATGGCTGACATTTCGCACCGCTCAGAAAGGTTGCCGTGGCACACGAAAAAGACCCAAAAACAAGGCTGTTTTGGGCTGTTTTGGCTCTGTGCAGCGAACGACCGTTCTGCAGCCTTCTACACTACTTTCGCTCACATTTCTTAGGTAAAAACACATAAACTCAAGGCAAAACAAGCTGCCAAACATATGTACAAGCAAGAAAAAGCAACGAACGGTTCACGAAGCGAAGATGTTGCGGTTGAGCGACGTCCGTTCGTGACATTCTCCCCCACTTAAACTGTCGACGCCCTCGTCGATGCTTGTTGGTAGGCTTTGACGCGAGCTTCTTCATGTCGTAGGGCATCTTCTGGCTCCCAACTGGCTTCTGCTTGAGGAAGCTTTTGCCACTTCACCAAGTACTCAATTTGCTGTGCTCCAATGGGTAGCTTTATCTTGCGATCCGCCAGAATAGTTTCAACTCGCTTCTCGTAAGAGGCTCTGGTGGGGGGTAGTCGAGTTGGAACATTTCGAGAATCATCTTGCGGATCTGAGTGGTAGGATTTCAAGTTGCTCGCATGGAAGACGTTATGAATTCTGAACCATGCAGGCAGTTGCAACTTGTATGAGACATTGCCTACTCTGCTGATGATTGGGAAAGACCCTTCATATTTGCGCACCAATCCTTTGTGCACTCTCTGCCAAAAGAATTGGAGTGATGCTGGTTGGAGCTTCACCAACACCATGTCGCCAACTTTAAACTCTTGTGGTCGCCTCCCCAAGTCTGCCCACTTCTTCATCTTCTTGGCCGCCTTCTCCAAGTAAGCCCGCGCAATATCTGCATTGTGATGCCATTCCTTTGCAAAATGATAGGCTGATGGGCTACTCCCTGTATAGCCAATAACCAGGGTGTGAGGAATTGTTGGCTGTTGTCCTGTAATAATCTCAAATGGGCTCTTGTTGGATGCAGAGCTCCGCTGCAAGTTATAGGAGAATTGGGCTATGTCCAACAGCTTCACCCAATCTCGTTGGTTGGCACTTACGTAGTGCCGCATATATCGCTCCAAGAGCGAGTTGATTCTTTCTGTTTGGTCATCCGTTTGGGGGTGGAGGCTTGTGGAGAAGTATAATTTAGATCCCAACAACTTGAACAACTCGGTCCAGAATCGTCCCAAGAATCGAGAATCTCGATCACTAATGATGTTGTGTGGGACTCCCCAAAACTTCACCACATTCTTCATCATCAACTTAGCCGCCTCCTCCGCTGAGCAATGTAGGGGTGCAGCAATAAATGTTGCATACTTCGAAAATCGATCAACTACCACGAGTATCGATCCAAGTCCCCCTACTGCGGGCAAGCTTGATATGAAGTCCAAGGAAATGCTCTCCCAAGGCCTTTCTGGTACGGGCAGCGGCTCTAAAAGTCCCACTGGCTTCTGCTGCTCTACCTTGTCCTGTTGACAAGTAAGGCATGTTCGAACATATTCCTCCACATCTGTCCCCATTTTCGGCCAATAGAAGACCCTCTCCACGAGAGCCATTGTTCGGTGGATACCCGGATGTCCAGCCCAAAGGGAATCGTGACACTCTTTCAGGAGTTCACGCCTCAAGTTATCCGCTCGCTAAACATAAACTCTGTTCCCTTTGGTATAGATGAGTCCCTCCTGGACCCAAAATCGTCGTGCCTTGCCCTCTTTGATGAGTTGCATCAGAGTTACTGCCTAAGGATCTCGGTGCAGTCCATCCCTGATCCTGGAAAGGAAGTTGGAGCGCAATTGACTTGCTTGGCCTCCGCCCTCCAACTGTATAGCATTCACTAGCTCCACTTTCCGACTCAATGCATCGGCCACGACATTTGCTTTTCCGGGCTTGTACTCCATTACCATGTCGAACTCAGCCAAGAAGTCCTGCCATTGTGCTTGCTTTGGGGAGAGTTTCTTTTGAGTTTGGAAGTAACTAAATGCGACATTGTCTGTCCTTAGCACAAATGGTGCTCCCAGAAGGTAGTGTCGCCACACTCGTAGACAATGGACCACCGCTGTCATCTCCTTCTCATGCACAGGATATCGCCGCTCGGTCTCGTTGAGCTTCGACTCTCATAGGCCACCGGATGACCCTCCTGCATGAGAACTCCTCCAATAGCAAAATCAGAAGCATCTGTATGGACTTCAAAAGACTTTCCATAGTCCGGTAATCTGAGTACAGGTTCCTCCAACACAGCAGTCTTTAGGTCTTGAAATGTCACCTCACATTTGTCCGACCATCTCCAGGACTGCTCTTTCTTTAGCAACTCCGTCAACGGAGCTGTGCGCTTCGAATACCCCGCTATGAAGCGCCGATAATAGTTGACGAACCCAAGGAAGGATCTCAACTCTGGCACCTTCTTTGGTGTTCGCCAGTCCGCCACAGCATGCACCTTAGACTGATCCATTCGGATGGAACCATTACCGACACGATGCCCCAAGAACAAAATCTCCGTTTGGGCACAATAGCACTTTTCCCTCTTCACGAACAACGTGTTCTCCCTGAGAACTTTGAAAATTGTTCGGAGGTGTCTAACATGCTCCTCAAGTGTTTGGCTATAGACGACGATATCGTCTAAGTAGACGACCACAAACTTGTCTAGATACTCCTTGAACAGCTGGTTCATTAGAGTGCAGAATGTGGCCGGAGCATTGGTTAAGCCGAAAGGCATCACCAAGAACTCGAATGCTCCATACATGGTCACACAGGTAGTCTTTGCCTCATCACCTTCTGCAATGCGCACCTGCAAATACCCCGACCGAAGGTCGAGTTTAGAGAAGTACTTTGCCTTGCCCAATTGATCGAACAAGTCCGCGATGAGCGGGATAGGGTACTTGTTCTTCACCGTCATCTTGTTAAGGGCTCGATAATCGATGCATAATCAGAGACTCCCATCTTGTTTCTTCTGAAAGAGGACTGGAGCTCCGAAAGGTGCTTTGGAACTGCGGATGAGACCACCGCTTAGCAGTTCATCTAACTGCTTCCTCAATTCCGCCAACTCTGGAGGGGCCATGCGGTATGGTGGTCTCGCTGGAGGCTTAATTCCCGGCTCCAGCTCAATCTGATGATCCACGCCTCTGCGTGGTGGTAGAGTTCTCGGCAACTCTGTTGGCATCACATCCGAGAACTCCTTCAGGATGTTCACCACAACAGCAGGTTCCTGAATGGCTTCCCCATCAGGTGTCTCTAGCTTCATAGCCGCTACAAAGGTTGATTCACCTTTTCGTACCATTTTCTTCAATTGTAAAGCCGATATTTGTTGTAGGTCCTTGGTTCCTCCCCGAGAAACTGGAACCATGCAGGGATCGTCACCTCCCATTAGACACAAGAAGTTCAGGAACGGTACTGGCACCAACTTCGCTGCGTGCATAAACTCCATTCCGAGAATCACTTGGAAGTCGTCTAGTGGCACCGCCATCAAGTTTGTGCTCCCGCTCCATGTCCCGATCTTGATGGGGATCCCTTTCGCTTGTTCGGATATCCGCTTGGCCTCCGAATTCACCGCCTTCATACGACTTGGGCACTTCTCCAAGAGTAATCCCAGTCGCTTAGCTTCGCGATCGGCAATAAAATTGTGGGTCGCGCCCGTGTCCACCATTGCACGGGTTGTTTGGCCATTAAGCTTGATGTCCACATACATCAACTCGCTGTTTCCTGCCTTCAGTGGCTTTGCCTTTGTGTTCTCCCCCACTTGACCCCGCAACGCATTCAACAAACGCATTGCTCCCATCCTGGGTCCTTGCGACGCCTCACTGTCGCTACTGGAGTCAGAACTGCTCGAACTAAGGGCGATAGCTTTGCCCTTGTCTGACTTACGGGATAGAACCGATGCTGTTAAAGCATTGAGTGCCTGTTTTTGTGGGCACTCTCTCACTTTGTGTGGTCCTCCACACAAGAAGCATCCACTAGACTTGAAGACTCTACCTCTTGAGCCCTGTCCCTTGTGGAAATTCTTCTTCTTTTGCTCGCCCCCAGACCCCTTCGCTCGAGAGTATTTAGATGGGCGATTTCCCGAAGAGTGTTTCTTCTTTCTCGAATCCCCCGAAGAAACAAAGTCAGTCAGCCTTTCCGCGGCTGCAATTGCCCCGACTACGTCGGTGACATTCCTCCGATGTAGTTCTTGTTGTGCCCATGGCTTCAAGCCATCGAGGAAGCTGAATAGCTTGTCTTTCTCAGACATGTCCCGAATATCCAGCATCAGTGCTGAAAATTGTTTCACATAGACTCGGATTGTTGTACTCTGGCGGAGTTGTCTCAGTTTCCTTCTTGCGACAAACTCTGTGTTCTCGGGCAAGAACTGAGTTCTCAACTCTCGCTTCAAGTCTCCCCATGTATCCACTCGACATCGGCCTTGTTAGATCTCTTCCCAACGGGTTCGCCACCAAAGTTTTGCATCCCCATTCAGATACATTGTTGCTATCGCAACTTTGGTTTCTTCAGAATCGAGCCTTGTAGCACGAAAATACTGTTCCATGTCGAATAAGAAATTTTCAAGCTCTTTGGCATCCCTAGCACCTCCGTAACACTGCGGCTCCGGTGCTTTGAAGTGTTGTGGTGGCGCAGCACGGGTGTTGTTCCCTCCCGCTTCAGGAGTCCTTGTTAACACCATCACCTTAGCCGTGAGTTCCGCCACAACTTCATGTAGATGTCGTACGGAATCTTTGGTGTCCTCTGTCAGTTGATTCAACATTCTCGATCCGAGTTTCAGCTTCTTCTTGCGAGCTCTCTACCCCAAGTAGCCTTCCTCAGCCTTGGTAGAGTTCCTCCACGCTCGCTTCAAGAACATCGAGGCGGGTTTCCGCCATTGTAAGTCTCTCTCTGTGGCCCTTCTTCCCGTTGGCGCTACAAATGGCGCCTCCTCCCCTCGTGGAGAATACCCAACTTCACGCTCATCTTGTTCACTGCCGTGCTCCTCATGAGCGGCTCCAGCAGTTTGCGAGCGAGTTTGCACTTGCAGCCCACCTGCGATTGCTTGGAGCAAGGGTCCCGCTTGCCCCATCTTGCTCGATTCATCACGATGTCTCACCATGGCGAAATTGCGAATCTTCTTCGCTGTTCGTATGAATTGCTTGCCCGCTCTGATACCACACTGTCACGGGCTTAGCTGAATTTGCCTAAGCCGTGCGGCACCCTTGCGGCCCTCCCGAAGACTTAGCTGAAATTGCCTAAGTCGTGAAGCAACCTTGCCCATTGTTCTGGACTTAGCTGGGATTGCCTAAGTCATGAAACGCTCAAAGCGTTATCTGTCCGCACAGGGTCAGCCCTCTTACAACCTCTTAAGGTCCCGTAGGACCTGCGAAGAAGAAGTTGATTAGTTTAGAAGCGAGCGATGGACGCGTCCCGGCGTCTCGCAAAGCGGAAAGCTATACAAGCAATTTGTCGAACACCTTGAGTGCAGCTGAGAAAAGAGAGAGAGAGCGAAATAGGACTTTGGAGGGTTGTAGGAACGGTCGCAAGTCCGCAAACGACGGTTCCCAAGGTATCGGACGCAAGACAAGTTCAATTGCTGATAAACTACTATGCCCGACATATACCCGGAGCCCCATCCAGCCCGGTGCCACCCGGGGGGTTCCAAGGTGCTGAAATGGCTGACATTTCGCACCGCTCAGAAAGGTTGCCGTGGCACACGAAAAAGACCCAAAAACAAGGCTGTTTTGGGCTGTTTTGGCTCTGTGCAGCGAACGACCGTTCTGCAGCCTTCTACACTACTTTCGCTCACATTTCTTAGGTAAAAACACATAAACTCAAGGCAAAACAAGCTGTCAAACATATGTACAAGCAAGAAAAAGCAACGAACGGTTCACGAAGCGAAGATGTTGCGGTTAAGTGACGTCCGTTCGTGACACAGCGGCGGTAGGCCATGGGGAGGAGGCGTAGGAGGAGGTCGACGACAGCAGCAGTAGCCGGCAAGGGCTTTGGCTGCCACTGCGATTGTTGGAGCAGGGGATTAGTGGCTGTGCGCGGGTGGAGCAGCGGCCGAGGAGGGATAGCGAGGACCGGTGGGGTGGGGCTGCCGGCGGCAGTGAATCGGTGGCTGTGCATAGGTGTAGAGAGGTGACCGGCAGATGAGGAGAAAGGAGGGGTGGCGGCTGCCGTTTCTTTTTCTTCTCTCTCTCTCTCTCTCTTTTGAACGTTGTAGCGAAGATGATTGCATAAGGTGACTGTGATGTCGGCGATGTCAACAGCAAGAGAGCGACGACAGCGGCGGTGTGGATGATGAACGGCAGCGGAAGTGTGCAGGAATGCGGCTCTAATACCAATTGATAGAACCCCGCAGGATTCTATCGTGGATGGAAGATGGAAAGGAGGGATAAACGATCACTTCGAGGGGATCGGACCTCCTTGATCACTTTGAGAGGATCTACCTCCTTGATCTCTATAGGGGATCGACCCTCATGGGGTTTTGCCTATTGGTTAAAACTCATACTTTTTCATTGATTGATTTTCATAAAGAGTTTACAACCTTTTTATAGGGCTCTGTCAAGAGTCCCGTTAATCTTCGACCCTTAACTAACTTGATAAACTCATAACTGAAAATAATAATTGACTCCATCCTAACCGAAGATAAAAACCAACTCCAACCAACTCATAACTGACTCGATGGGGCTCACCTGACTCATAACTCTGACTGAACAGACTAACATGACTCGACTCGATTTAATTATGAATGGATGAACCCGACTTAACTAGGGTCCTAACAGAATCAAATTATGGGAAGGTAGTATAGGCACCACACAGAACTGGTCAGCAATGCATCATTAAAATCCATATATCTGTTTTCATTTGTTCCGAAAAATAGACTTAGGATGAAAGAAGAATTTGGTGAAGGTAAATCACCTTGAGTTGGATGTCTCAAGATAGTGTAGGAGTTAGTAATTTAGGCCAAATGTTTTGTAGGACCCTCTAGACTGAAGGTGGATAGTGGTGAATAGGATGTACCAAAAGGAGCCAAAGTTGGCAGACTACAAGTTTTGAAAGGGTAAGAGAAAGTCTTAAGGAGTGTATTGATTGGAGGATGTTTGTCGGGTGCTGTTTTGCTAATGGAGAAGGTGTTGTTGATATCATAAGTTGGTTAAGCAAGGTTCAGAATGGTGGGTTGCAGCAATAGCCCTCACGGAGGAGTTGGTGGTCAAGAATGAGTCTTAGCAATTGGTGTTTCTAAGGAAGTGTCTATTTAAGGCAAGAGACAATGTTCTGTGGATCTGTGTGGCTCAAAATAGCTATAGGGTAGAAAAAGAGGGTCTCAGCTTGATGCAGCACATATGCAAATTTATACAACATACATACTCCTTTTTGTTTTTTGTTTTACTTGTAGATGTGAACTATCATTGATACTGTTGAGGCTTGTCGATGAAAGTGGAACAATTAATTTTCTTTGCCAACATCCTGTATCAAGTGTCATTAGCATATTTCTTATTCTTGGTGTAACATGGGCTGTCCTATTGGTTTTTAACATCATTCTGGTCTTGTGTTTTAGACAATATAAGGTCAAAATTGAATTGTTGAAGTCATTCATCATCCCTCATTACTGTTTTGAGATGAGCCCTTTTATTTCTACTGAAGTATTTAAAGCTGGAGGTTCTGTAAATCTCTTTATCATGATGGAGGAATAGAAAAAATTGTTCTAACCAAATAGGCAGATATCAAATTACCAGACTTCTTCTTAGCCCTTGCTACTGTCAATTATATATAGCCTTTTAACTTAAACATTAGTAAAAGGGATTAGAGTTAAAGAGGTGCATCAATTTTCACATGCGAAACGTCGAAATAGAGTTAAAGAGTTGCTTAGGTTTGTAGATGCAAAACCTCCCTCGCATGTTCCTTTTCTATATTATTTTACTAGATTCCCCAAATTAAGTTTTTTCTGTCTGTTAGAAAAATATTTAAAAACTCTAGTAGAAAATTTTCATGTCATGATTGTTTCAGATGAGCTTAGTTGACTTTTTGACAGGCAAGGGGGATGAACTATTTACATCATTGTAGCCCTCCTATTATCCATCGTGATTTGAAGTCATCAAATTTGTTGGTCGATAGGAATTGGACCGTCAAGGTGGCACTCTATTTCTAAATATCGGTTTCCTATGTCACCTGAACAGGAACGATTTATCCTTCACTAATTTCTTTATGGAAAACAGGTCGGAGATTTTGGTCTTTCACGTTTGAAGCACGAAACTTATTTGACCACCAAATCTGGGAAGGGAACGGTACTAATATCCTGAATTTTTCTTGTTAGCCCATGGTGGTTAATGGGTGCTTCTGAGATTTTGATTATTCATGATGCTGAAAATGTTGTGTTTCCTGGTTTTCAGCCGCAATGGATGGCTCCCGAAGTTCTTCGAAATGAACGATCAGATGAGAAGTATGTTTCAGATGCTAATTTTATTTTAGCGCATAATTTACATTGGTATTTTATTTGATTCTTTAAAGAAATAAAAGCACTTATTGGTCTATGGAAAAATAGGTCAGATGTGTATAGCTATGGGGTGATACTATGGGAACTTGTCACTGAAAAAATCCCTTGGGATAATTTCAATTCAATGCAGGTAATTACCACCACTTTGTAGAAGTATACATTATAGTGGTTTTCATTTGTTGATTCTCTATAATGCTTTGGGTTTTGTATATTTCAAACTGGTGTATGATCATGACACAAAACATTTCTAACATTTTGGCTGTTTCTAGTGGATCTGTATCAAGATGGTTTATCGACCTCTCTAAATGTTTGATGATATATATCTCCATAATCTCTGAGCCATTTTGCCAGCAAAATGAATTTGACGTTATATTAGTTTCATCATTTCTTATTGTAAATAATTATTCTTATGAAAGTCAAGGTTATGGTGACATTCAAATAAATATTCCTGGTTGACAGTGGAAAACTGGGAATGTAGCATGGATAAAAGATTAATCTCAGTCTCACAAATTGTGTTGTGTTGTCCAACTTCTCCAGTTGCATCTACCAACTTTACTAATAATTGTTCCTATGATTCACATCATGGCATCAAAAGGCTCATTCACCTAGGTTTGTCTCAGAAAATGACATCGGTTGACAATTTTGCTGTTTTTAACAAGTTTATCCTTCAGTCCTAGGTTGAGTTTGCCTTTCAGAAATACCTCAATAATTTTTGTACCCAGGTTATCGCAGCTGTAGGATTCATGAATCAGAGGTTGGATCTCCCAAAAGATTTGAACCCACAATGGGTATCCATAATCGAAAGTTGTTGGCATAGGTTTTTTCCTTATCTGTTCATATCTTGATATGATTACTCCCTTACTTTCCTTAATCATCGCTCATAACGTTTTCTCTTTTTTTTGTTTTTTATCTTGTACAGTGAACCAAAATGTCGACCAACATTCCAAGAACTTATAGAAAGATTTAAAGACATGCAGAGACAACATGCCGTCCAGTCTCACATGCAGCGTGTCGGTGAAACCACACAAAGTACTGGAAAAGCTAGCTTTCAAGATAGGAATGAGCTTGACTAGATTATGTGCCATTATTTTTGAGCCAACGTCAAATGGGGAATGAAGCTTTTGTCGCTTTAGGAGCACATTCTGTTCGGTCAAGGGATTAGCAATCGGCTTCATGTCCTTCAGCAAGAATGTAGCTAGCTGCATGATGTTCGGATCAAGCCCTGCATGGTGTCGTGATTTCAGATTCTTCTGCATAAAAGAAGATTGCGTCAGTAAGGCTTGCATGAATTCGGCCATAAGATCAGGAAACGTTTTAAGGCCTTGAGGCGGTAAACTTAGATGACAGTATATCTAATGAGTTGAGCCTTGGGATAGGTCTGTGGGGGAGTGTTTACCTTGTCTGCAACTGCTGTTAGCAGCATATTTCAGCTCTACAGAGAGAAAAAAACACTGTCATGAACCTTTTCAAAATGTTGTACTATCAGGAGGCAACTCCACTGTGTAATTGCTATGTTCTTTGCACAACAAATGGAACCACTGGTTGTATTGTACATGGTACAGAATGCATCTCTTTGTGTATATCTTTGATTGCAGCAATGTTGCCGGATTGAGCTCCTGGTTTGGATTTGAATGAACTTTTTGAGTTTTAGATTGCTAATATCAAGAGGGTCAATGTGAGTCAAAAAAATAATGATTGTTGAATCTGAGGGCTAATTACAGAATACATCTTGTAACTAGTTACATTTAGTATTTAGTTACTTATATTTTCATAAGATACATTGGGATCTGTATACTTATAGAAGTGAAACATTTAGACTTATTTCTCAGTGATAAATCAAAGTGATACAGGATAACACGTGCTCATAAATCCTATGATATTTTTGTCAGCAGAGTCGACGACGTGAGGAGAAACATGATTAAATGTTTCATTTTCATAAGTATAACGATCTCAATGTAATTTTTGAAAGTATATAGATCGTGATGTTAAAAACAAGGATTGCAATTTCAACCTGTATCACCTGGTACGGGACGGGTGGTACATATCAGTCCATCAGGTTGTTGGTACGCGGATCGCTTGCTACCGGGCGATTTCGTCAAAAATTGACTATCGACGGTCGATTGAGGGAGAAATCGATCGTCGATGGTCGATTGAGGGAGAAATCGATCGTCGACAGTCGATTGAGCGAGAAAAAGGAAAGAAGAAGAACAGGAAAAGAATAAAAAAAGAAAAGAGGAGAAGAAGAAAGAATACCTAGCGCTCGTACGTCGTCCTCGCTCACGCGCCGTCGCTGCCCTCAGGTTACCCGTGAGCGCTTTTTCTCCTACGCGGGGAGAAAGATCGAGGTGACATCATCCCTTTTTCTTTTTTTAATTTTTTTAATATATTTAATATTATATTATAAAATATTATATTTATAAAAAATATTTATATTATATTTTAATATATAAGTGTGTATCGTCCGGTATCGATACGAACCGGTAAGTCAAACCTTGGTTAAAAGTAACTGATTCCTGGAGATGATAATTTATAATTAGTTCGGAATTTGAAGAGAGTCAAATCCACGTATGTGAATGTAGTAGATTGTGATACTATAGATCCCGATGCTAAAAATAACTAATTACTTAGTGAGAGAGCAGACTTATGCCTTCACTTAATCTCATATTTGTATAGCATTAGGTCTACTAAGACAGCCCAAAGGCATGAAGTGAATACAATGAACATTAGAAGATTTAGCTCCCGTAGCTTCCACACCGTCATTGGAACTACTAACATTGCAGTTGCATGCCCATCACCTTCGCTTGCCTGCTGCCTGCGCCGCCAACACGCCCACTCTGCCTCTCCCTCCTGAACTCATGCACCTCCGTGCCCCATTTCCTCCAAATCCACGCCCAGATTCTCCGCAACCGCCTCTTCGACGACCCCTTCGCCGCCGACGAGCTCCTTCGTGTCTCGCTTACCTTCCCGCTCGGCGGCACTCAGTACGCCCGCAAGCTGTTCTCTCAAATTCCCCACCCGACCACCTTTGCCTGGAACTGCATCCTTGGCGGCTTGGCCGACTCCCCTTCCCCCGCCTCGTCCCTAGCTCTCTTTCGCCGCATGCTCTCCTCTGGCGCTAGGCCGACCGCCCGCACCTTCCCTTCCCTCCTCAAGGCCTGCGCCCGCGTCGCCGCGCGCGAGGCCGGCGGGCTGCTGCATGGCCTCATGATCAAGTTGGCGGTCGACCGCGACAACTTCTCGACCAATGGATTGATCCACATGTACTGCGTGTGCCAAAGGGACGACCTGGGGCGCCGGGTGTTTGATTTGAGCCAGGAGCGGGATGTCGCCTCGTGGACCTGTATGCTCTCGGCTTACGTGAGCTGCGGTCTTCTGGATCGTGCAAGATGCCTATTTAATGAAATGCCCGAGAGGGGAATAATCACATGGAATGCGATGATTAATGGATACATGAAGTCAGGTGATACGGATGCTGCCAGGGAGCTCTTCGACAAGATGCCCAACCGGAATACGGAGTCTTGGAACACTATGATCTCTGGTTATGCAAAATGTCACCAACTGGACATGTCTCGAAAGCTGTTCGATGAGATGCCTGCAAAAAATGTCGTATCATGGAGTGCGATGATCACAGCTTATGCCCAAGGAGACTGCCCATTCGAGGCATTGGCTCTGTTTGAAGAGATGCGGAGATTCGATGTGACACCCAACTGTGCCACAGTTGTGAGTGTGCTATTGGTTTGCTCGCAGATGGGAGCTCTTGAGCAAGGGAGACGAGTTCACTCTTACATAGAGACAAATAAGATGAACATGGACCCAACGATTGGGACAGCACTCATAGATATGTATGCCAAATGTGGCTGTATAGATAGAGCCGTCAAAGTTTTCGATGCCTTGGTGCCAAAGGATGTTTTCTCTTGGACAGCGATGATAGGAGGGCTAGCGATAAATGGACATGGAGCGGAGGCCTTAGAGCTATTTGGCCAGATGGAGAGGGATGCTGTGAAGCCTAATGAGGTCACTTTCGTCGGTGTCCTGTGCGCTTGCAGCCATGGTGGTCTGGTGGAGCAAGCAAGGCAGTGCTTTGATTCAATGAGAGCAGTTTATGGGCTCGAGCCACAAATCGAGCACTATGGTTGCATGGTTGATGTCCTGGGGCGAGCTGGACTCTTGGAGGAGGCTGTTTTGCTGGTGCAGTCCATGGCGAACGACAATGCTGTGCTGTGGGGGAGTCTGCTCGGTGCATGCTTGATCCACGGAAATGCCATGCTAGGGGAATACGTGGTTGATCGCCTTGTTGAGCTTAGGCCCGATGATGGTGGTGTCTATGTGCTGTTGTCGAACATCTATGCTGCTAGAGGGAGGTGGGATGATGCTAGAAAGACACGAATGCTTATGAAGTTAAGGGGTCTCAAGAAGATTTTAGGTTGCAGCTCCATTGGGATGTTCATGGGATTGTTCATGAATTCTACATTGGAGAACATAATATATGATGTCAGAAGAGGTCAGCTCAGTTTGGCACCAAGGAAGAAGAGGAGAAAAACCTGGGTCATCACAGCGAGAAGTTGTGGCAATTAATTGCTTTTAGGCTCATTGCCACTTGGAATTGTCAAGAACCTACGGGTATGCATCAATACCATACTGCCTTGAAGCTCATTTCTGGATCTTATGACAGAAATCATTGTGATTGACAGGTTTGTTTCCTGTGCAGATTAAGTCCACACACATCCTACAGATATTATTTTTCATTATTAATTATATAAAATCCACATAACATTTTTTTAATGGGTTCATTGTTTCCTCGTTTGTTTTCATCAAGCCAGTACAACATGCAAGTGTGTTTCCTAGACTGTTTTGTCTACAACATTTTGGTAAATGAACATATGTCTCGTGTCTGAGTAAGTGAATATTGGAAAAGAGTATAAAGGAAAATGTTCGATTAAAACATATATTGTAAAAAGCTTTTAGTTGACAGTATTATTTTTCAATTCATGCACGTCCTCCTTCAAGAAAATTATATTAAATCCATGTTCTAAAAAAAGTAGAGAAACTAATTTTATAGCTCGACCTAGGTCTCGAAAGAACAAACTTACCTTATCACAAGACTCAGCTTTATGGTAGTGTGAATGTGGACTAAGGTAAACACACACATGAATCAAGCATTGCAAATTTAGAAGATAAAAAATAAAAGATTAGTAAGCGTTAAACTTTGTCTTAATGCACAATTACCAGTAGGTTTGTATAAAATTAGCTTTCGGTTGTGCATATGCGAGGAAATCATGTGTGTTGAACACAGTTAAACTGAGCCATGTGTATCAACAAAATCTGTTGCATCAGTTTACAATTAATCAAGTACAATAGACAATCGTATTCTGGCACAAAGAAGGTTGTCTATGATTTTTAGATGATGCTTTATATTATGATTTGATGACACTTAAAATTTTGAAGGATGCAGGTTAGTGAATGAAGCTGATGAGGTGTGATAAACATTCTCCTCTCAAAAAAGACTAGAAAAAGATGGTGAGATAAGCATTGCTTTCAACATGATTATGACTCCATTGCAGGTACCGTGTATCTTTCAACATTTCAACCTCAATCTCATAGCCACATTGATTGCTTATAGTTAACTGGATTAATCCTAATACAAAAAACCATATACTCAACACATGAAAAAGTTTCAAGACCAATTTTTAGAATATAGATGATCACAAACACTTAGCTAAGCCTAAGAAGTTGTAGGTGAAACAAATAATCAAATTCTTATTTGCGCAACAGTGATTTTCATCACAATCACAAAGGAAAGACACTGATCGACAACAAGGCATTTTGTAATTCATAGGTGGACTGTCTGCAAGTCATTTTACAACTAATAATTTAATTGGCATATAACTAAACCACCTATAGTATATGTACATGCAACTAGACCTTTTTTATGTTGCAAGTGAATTTGCAGTATAAAAGGCTGCATATGGCACTTGTGGATTAGCTTGTAAGTTCAAATTGGACTGATGTATCCTCTCTATCTTCTTACACTCAGTCTCAACCCTTCTCTACCTTAGATCTGACTCTTTTCTCTTAAATCACCAACTGTTATCTTCTCTATCTTAAATATAATTGTGATTAACAACTATATATATATATATATATATATATATATATATATAAACAATTATATGAAGTGCTATTTGTCATTTGTTGTTGCTGCAGGCAATCAAATGCCCCAAAATTAATTATACACGTAGGTGCAAGTTGTGCTTTGTGCTTGCCCCAGTCAATGTTAGCTCCTTATTTTTCAAGCAACTGCAATTGCTTGACTTCCATTTTGGAAAATTTCCTGCAGCCATTTTAATGGGGATTGCCATGAAATTGATTGCATGCTTACAGTGCCATGAATACATATAATAGGGACTAATGCATGTGATACACATTCATTTGTTGCCAGTGTAGATAATCCTTCTGTATCAACCCTTGTGGACTACCATTTCTGTACAAACTTGATAGCTGAAATCTTCAACCTTCAGATGCCAGTTCCACATAGAAGTTCTCCATTGAATTGATCTCAGCATGTCTACATCAGCTTAATTTCTACAACATTATTGCCTACTTTCTTCTTTCTTTGGTCTTTCACTAGCTCCTGCAAGTTCAGAAAGCCCAACCACTCTTTCAAAAGCATATATATTTGACATAAAACACCACAGTCTGACCTGTTCCGGTCAACCTTTCACAATATAAAAGCTTCTGAGGAGATGGAGTAATGGTCTTATGTTCATCTATTGTGATTTGTATTGTAGGAGACTTAATGCTAATTTATTCTGTTTACACTTGATAGTGAACATTACATTGCGTCCCTTGAAATGTGACTGACAGCTGTGTACTTGATGTCTTCATTGACCATATGGCTTCAATTTTAAGGTTTTTTCCTGCTAATTAAATACTGAGAAGTTTTGATGTTCTTTGACTTTGATTTTAAGATGGTAGATGGTTGTAGTCTTCAGACTAGCCCAAAGTCCATCTGTAGCTTTTCCACTTGCATTCAGAAGAAAAATCAGAGTGAGAGCAAAATTTTGTTTTGGTTTAGAAGGAAACAACTATTAATGATGATGAGATTTTGTATACATATTCCTTCCATTGTTATGCAAGTCATGATTCAAGAGGTGACATCCAGCATGTTCCATTTCAATGTCCATCTCTGCTAGCTGGATTACATTGTGGCCTGCTTCAATATATTGTGAGAGTTGTGTCCCCAGAAAAATTTATCATTGTTCTGAAACTGTAGAGCCAAATTTTAGGAAAATTAACATGAAGCTGCAAGGTAGGAAAATTTCATATCTGATGCCAAGTCCAAACATGTGACCTCTGTTCTTCTACAGTAATATAGGTAGCTTTGATTGAGCCCAATATAACATAGTTTCTTGGAAATAGAAAGTTACCGATTACATCTGAAACTCTAGGCTAATTATATTAGTGACCTTTAGTATTTAGATCATTATATTTTCAAATATTATATTAGGATTCATACATCTACTAAAGTGAAATATTTAATCCTCGTGGATTTTGTTGATAAAAATATCGTACATGTCTATGAATAAATCGAAATAAGAGTGAAGAGAAACTAGATTAAATGTTTTACTTTTATAAGTATAAGGATTTCAATATAACTTTTGAATGAATATAGACTGAAATATTAAATATATTTAATTAGAGGGATAATATATAATTAGTCTAATATTTTTTTGTAATTGAAAAATTGGTTTATGATGAAGGATCATTGGACCTCTCTATGGAGTAGTATACTTCTTTCTTTATAGTCTACTTATAGTTAAAGATTATAAGACCATAAGAGTCGACACGCAATGAATGGAAGAAAAAGATAGAAGTGATGGAGGACAAACGATATGAATGAAGTTTGTGCGCATCTGTAATGGTACATTTCAGTGACTGAAGCCACCTGCAACACATGAATGCACAGTGTGTGGAGATTAGTCATTGCCAAATCTTGGCTTCGTTTACACGGAACTTGATGTATTACTATTACTCTTTCGTGGCCATTGATTAGACTCGTAATGCACAGATCTCGACAGTTCTTCTGTCACCGGTCGCCTGCTGCTCCAGCTTAATTAAGATGTGGGGGCATAAGATGGAGCGAGATGTCATGTGTTAGCTTTCTCGTCACCTTCGATCGACATCGTCTGGGGGTTCGGCCATCGCAACCTTTTTGATCTTTGGATCTGTACAAAGTACATGAATTAATGGTTCCACACGTACACGAAGAAGAACAAAGCGTGTGCATGTATAGACTTGATGACTTCGTACGTGCTTGCTTACGAGGTTCGGATGTGTCTTGCAGGTGTCGCAGAACCAATCGGCTCGCTCGTCGGAGTCGCTTCATGGCCAACCGGTGTGTTTCTGCTGCCTCTCGAGCATCCATGGCCGTGGCCAAAGATCAAACAGGTTATGCGTGATATCTATGTTTCAACCGCATGTCATTTTGGCTGAAACCTTTGAGCAAGACCGATCAAAACTCTATATATATCCAAACCATCGTACCCAGTTAGTGTAAAGAGGATGAGCTCGAAGGACTTCTTCAAATCCTTTCTCTTTTTGTGCAGGTTCCTTCTGCCAGGGAGGCCAAGTACTTGTTTCACAAACCATGGGAGATCTCAGAGGTACCCTTCTCTAGAGAACCTCCCCAGCCAAACCGTAGTGTGTGATGTGGAGGGAGCGCTTCTTAGGACTTCCTCCACGTTCCCCTACTTCATGCTCGTGGCATTGGAGGCAGGAGGGTTCCTAAGAGGTCTACTTCTCCTGCTTCTGCACCCTCTCATCTCCTGCCTGAGCCATGAGGTGGGGATACGGATCATGGTCATGGTCTGCTTCTTTGGACTGAGGAAGCAGGACTTCAGGGTAGGGAGAGCTATGCTGCCTAAGTTTTTCCTGGAGCAGGTTGGGTTGGAAGGCTTTGAGGTGCTGAGGAGAGGAGGGAGGAGGATGGTGTGTGTCAGCTCCATGCCAACCCTCATGGTGGAAGGCTTCCTGAAGGAGTATTTGGATGTGGAGGTGGTGTTGGGAAGGGAACTGAAGGTGTTTGCTGGATACTACACTGGGTTGATGGAGGATGGAGCTATTGGGTTTGGCCATGTCGATTTTGCTCACCGTCAGCTCTTTACCCATTGCAAGGTCAGTCATCACGTACCCCACTCAACATTGAAGTATATGTGCATATTGATCATAAGGTGTATGAATCCATTACGTGCATATGGTTCTTCTTCCTACAGGAAGTGCGCTTGGTGGGAGAAGCTGAGAGGAGAAGATGGCATCCCCTGCCAAGATCACAGTACCCCAAGCCCTTGGTCTTCCATGGTGGCAGGATAGCGTTTAGGCCGGACGCTATCTCCACCTTCTGCATGTTCCTGTGGCTGCCCCTCGGCTTCGCCCTCGCCTTTGCCCGAGCCCTCGTCTTCCTCTTCCTCCCCTACGCCCTCTCCGTCCCGCTACTCGCCTCCCTGGGCATGCACTCCAGGCTGATCACCTCCTCCGACAAGGAGGAGAGGCGGGGCGACGGCAGCCAGCTTTACATCTGCAACCACCGCACCCTCCTCGATGCCCTCTACATCTCCGCGGCGCTCGGGCGCCACGTCACGGCCACCACCTACAGCGTCAGCCGCATCAGCGAGTGGTTCTCCCCGATAAGGACCGTCAGGCTGACGAGGAACAGGGAGGAGGACGCAGCGAGGATGAAGAAGCTGGTGCAGGAAGGGGACCTCATGGTGTGCCCCGAGGGGACGACGTGCCGCGAACCGTATCTGCTCCGCTTCAGCCCGCTGGCCGCGGAGATCAGCCGGGAGGTCGTGCCGGTGGCGTTGGAGTCGTGGGTGAGCATGTTCTACGGCACGAGCACCGGCAAGCTCAAGTTCTTGGATCCCTTGTACTTCCTCATGAACCCGCTCCCTTGCTACGAGGTGGAGTTCATGGCGAGGGTGCCCACCGGTGCCATTGGTGGAAAGGAGTGCAGCAGCTACGAGATGGCCAACCATCTGCAAGGGGAGATCGGTAGGCGCTTGGGGTTTCAGTGCACCAGCTTGACCAGGAAAGATAAGTACCTGCTGCTTGCAGGCAACGAAGGGACCATAGAGAGAGAAAGAGAGACAAGAAGGGAAGGTGACGTGAGAATGGAGAGAAGAAGATGATGGACTTGTCTCCCTCTCTCGTTATGATATTAATGGTTATTTTCCTATGGTTTGAGGTGAAACGGGAGAGTTTGTCATAGTTATTTTCCTATGGTTGCGTCAGAAACCATCAGTAGGAGAAGCGTGCAGCTTCGTATGCCAAGCAGCCACGTCAGTGATTTGGGCTCGAGACTCGGTTGACCGAGGTCCGATAGTGTACTGGATCCGCTGCTCTCGTCTCGGGCCCACGAGCCCACGAGAAACACGGTGGGTCTGTGAGTGAGCATACCGCCGCGGATGGATCAGCTGAAGCGTATCTTATCCTGGACCCGATCTAATTATACTCGTGTTTCGATGACGTCAGCCCTGGGAGGTCAGCACGTGAGCGGGGGGAGACCCGAGAGGTGACGACGTCAGCAGCGAAGCACAACCCCGTGTTCTTGCTCTTCAGCGGTCGGATCGGCACCCACGTCATCGATCCGCGTAGAGGTGCCGAGCGCGGACGGTGGAGATCGTTCCTGGAGCCGGTTGCCGGTTGTCCCCGAAACCCTACCCCTTCCTCCCACTGTTTTCTTCTTCCCCTAATTTCTGATTTTGATCTCCATTTTCCTTTGATTTTTGGGGATAAATTTTGGTCTGCATCAGAGGGAGGAGGGGGACGAGATGAAGGGAGGAGCGGCCGCCCCAAAGGAGGAGAGGGAGATGGAGGTGGGAAAGAAGAGTAAGGAGGAAGAGATCAAGGCCATCAATGGCAAAGTTGACGTGTATGATGTGGATGAAGATGGTGCGGAGGAGGAAAGGGAGGACGACGAGGAGCCGGAGGAGATCGTGGAGCTGGATGATGATGATGATGATGACGGCGAGGACGACGACGGTGATGATGATGGGGACGACGACGACGACGACGATGATGTGGAGGAGGTCGCGCCGAAGGGGCATCGCCCCCAAGCGCAGGCCGCGGACGATGACGCTGGCGAAGGGGTAGAAGAGGAGGACGAGGAGGAAGGCGGCGATGGAGATGATGATAGCGACGACGACGACGACGACGACGATGAGGAAGAGGAAGTATATCTCTGTTTTCCTTGGCATCTGATCTACTTCATACATGTTTTTTTTTTCTATTATTTGATAGTAATTGATTACCTGATCTGGATGCTGTGCTTGGAAACCGCATTTAGTTAAATTTTTTGTTTATTTATTGTAGATCTGTAGGTTTTTTTTTTCTTTAGCTTAGTGAAGCTAATTTCCTTTTGATGCAAAATTTGCTGCTGCTTTGGAAATCATCATGTAGTGTGCCTACCTTAGTTTATGTTTCAGTATGGGTTTGATATTGTAACATGCCACTTTTTGCTCATGTTTGATTCTTGTGTTCATATATGTTATGTCCAGAATGAGTTCTTGTTTGTTGCAGTTAGTATGATCATTCTTCTGTTTCTTATTTCCTAGTGAGATGTTCTTCACTGCTTTATGATCATTTTCTGGGTTTTCTATCTCTAATTGAATATATATGTGCCTAGCTTGTTATAGAAAACCTTTCTCGGAGTTATATAACAGGTGAAATCAAGAAAGAGATAGCGGTATTTCATCGTAAGTTTGATCTTTGATGTTGATCGCTCATAGTTTTCGTTATCTGCTTCTGAATTATTCCTAGTGCAACTAACAGTCGATCTTAAGCAGAAATTAAAAAGAGTCCAGCATCTGTTGATGTGTGAAGAACTGGTCTCCTCTATTATCTTGTTGTAATCATGGCTTTCTGTTTGCTAGTTGATAGAATGAACCAACCCTCGCACTGGAAAGTTACGTTTGCATCTCGTTTTCTTTTTGGCTCATTCTTTGAACAATTGCTATTACTCCTGTTGGCATGGGAAACTATCAATTTGATGATCACATCTCCCTCTCTCTCCCCTTCTCAGATCTTAATTTTATATCTTCTGTCGAAGTATATCTTTTTTTGCACTGCATGTTCACATCATCCTCTTTTGTTCCGATGAATTACATACGGTTTATGGTTGAACATGCCTAAACATCAAATTCTCAAGGTTTTATCTGTAAAATGGCCTGCATTAAATCTGTGTCTTGTATTCCTTATTCTTTTTTATTCCATATTCTGAATTGGCTGGCACTATTGTCATGGGTCCTGATCTCTACTTTTCGGTTCACATTTTATACTTGCATAAGAATCAGTTCTAAAGAGAAAAGGGCAAAATGATGCCTTATTAAGTATTTGGCTAATCACCATCTTTATGTGGATGCTCCACGGTACACATTAATCTACTATTTCTCTTCATCAATGTCTTTCTAATGAAGCTCCAATTTGTTCCATAGCTGATTGTATATGATCCTTGAAAAGTCATCTAGGTTCCTCGACCCCATTATTGTATGCTTACTGTCGGGCCTGGGCTTGTCTTCAATTATTTCTGCTTTTTCTTACTCTAAAATCGAGAAGCAGGAACTTGGAATCCCCCTCTTTTCCTTCTTTTGTGAAATAAAAGCAAGTTTGATGGTCATCACAGGGAAGAATAGCACATGAACCAAAGCAAGATAATTCTATCACCATAATGTTCTTGTTTTCCTTTTTCTAGAGGCAATAGATATTTTACTTGTTAAAGACAGTTTGCAAAGACAATAATAAGTTCTGGATTTCTAATCGTGTCATGTGCTTCGATGATCGTGACATTTTTCTTAATATATCTCATGGTGGAATTTGTGATTGTTATTTGTGCACCTTGCTCTCCTTGTTCATGTATGATGTCACTGGACACTATCAGGAGGAACTGGGAACGGAGTACCTTGTGAAACCGGTGGGTCGCGCAGAAGATGAAGAAGATGCGAGCGACTTCGAGCCAGGCGATGAAACAGACGAGGATGAGGACATCAATGAAGATGGTAATCAGGGTTACGGCGGCGGCGATTCTGGTAAGGATGGTACGTCATCCAAGAGAAAAAGATCATCCAAGGATGATTCAGATGATGATGACGATGACGATGACAATGACGATGACGAGAGGCCACCGAAGCGATAGTGGGGGTATCATCCTGCTCTCTTGTTGATGACTTGTTTGAACTTTTAGAAGCACATTTTTGGTAATTTACATGGTATGTAATGCTGGATTTAGCCTGATGGGGGATGGATTTATGAAGTGACTGCAAGGGTGTGTTAGGAGTTGTAGGAGTTTGGAGCTTTCATGTGATGGCGATATGTGGCAATCCCCTTCACAAAAAAACCCACATCTTAGACTTTCTTTGCTTTCTTGAATCGTTAATTTTGCATTGTTAATTGGTTAAGTCGTGTTCTTCAAATTTTACCCGTGATTTCTGGATGCTTTTTTTGCGTGGGCCTGATGAGTTATTCTTTGCTCTTTGAACTGCTTCAGGACATTAACATTGTAGACGAGCTCGAGACTCGGTGATAATTAAAATGATCATTTGAAGCCAAAAGATATCAATGCTGGAAATATTATTTGAAATATATCCTTAGTTATTCATTTTCTTGAACAAAAATAAATGATGAAGATGAGATTTGAATCTTGAATTTTGTGGTGAATTGTTAACCTATGCTTCTCAAATAATAAGGTATAATTCTAGATCTGTTGCAAATAAGCATGGCTTCCGGTGAATCAGATTTTACGATGATATCACAAAACATCAGAGAGTCCTTAAACAAATAAATCATCTCCAAATGATTCTAGAGGTAGAATGGATGTTTCTTCCCTATAAATGAATAGTTATCATTTAATTTTCATAATTTTCATTACATCGAACATCTTGTTTATATTTTTATTTGTAACATTCTCTTACTTATTACCTTGTTTATATTTTTATTTGTAACATTCTCTTATTCATTCGAAGTCTTCGTCGAAGCTGCTACAGACGCTGTATCTCTTCATCTTTCGTTGAATCTTCAATCTTATACTCTACCTTCAGCACGCCTCTTGGCTCCCAGTTGCTCTCCGCCGTTATTGTTAAGTAGTCAAACTTTGATCCATCGTGCTACTTCAACTCATCAATGACTGATTTTTTTAGATTCTTTTGATAAAGAAAAAGATCTTCCTTGTTTTATGCCAGTATCTCAAACGTCTCACGGTGCTTAAGCTAGATGGATGCTTGTTGGAGTTTTAACGAGTATCATCTCGCATATATGAAGTTTTTTAGGTCTTTCCTTCATAAAATTCGTCCATCGATTCTTTTTCAACTTAGTTGTCGCTTTCAAGTGAGTTCGTATCACTTTCAATTTTGATTGATATTCTATTAAAAAATGAAGCGGACAATCTACCCTTAGTAGCACCGATCACCAATGGTGAGGATTTGACAATTATTGTCTTCCATTAGGTTTCTTTGAAGGAGCTTTGAACTTGTGTATGTCTCCTTTTCTGGATAAATAAGAGAATTGGGTACTCGGTTTTGCCCATTCTCTAAGGAATTGAGAAGGCAAAGTTGCTTGACTTCGCTCGCCTCCTCGAGGTTGTACTTCATGCATCGAGTTGGTTACTAGTCTTCGCCTACTTATTTGCTCACACTTTTGAAGCACTCGAATTGTTTATACTCATTGCATTGAGTTAGCTACTGTGATTTACTTTTTCTCTACCGTCGAACTTTCGGAATGTAAAAAGTTTTACCCGAAAAGAGTAAAATTTCACCCCATCTTGGAGCAAGTCTTTGATAGTTTTGATTGCCTTTGAGATTGTATCATCTTCTCCATCATCTTTATCGCCTACTCCTCTGAGTAGAAAAGGTACAACACCATATACTGTCTACTTTGTTCCTTGGTCGAGCACTCTTGCATCAACCCGAAGTCCCTCACTTTTGGCTATCTTGATGAGAAGCCTGTTAATACTGTTCTTATGAAGTTCCTTGGCCTCTGCCCTTTAGCCTTGTCTTGGTACTTAGAGTTTTCTTCTGTATTTTCCACCTCCAAGGCCCCTTTCATGACCAATGCTCTCCATGGTATTTACACTCGGAATTCTCCATTGGTGGTACACAATCTCTATATACTAATGACCAAAGCCTTCATCAAATGTAAGATTCGATGCGCACACACAGAAGACCCGCCTCTGCGGTACCATGACCTTCACTCCTTGAATTCATAACCCTTCTTGCTGTTGTGTTGTTCACTAAAGTGGAGCTCCTAGTAGCTCCTGATCATACCTCCGAATGATCACGTCCCTCATGGGATTTCTCTCGTTTGTGTTGTATTGCCTCAAACTATTTCATCACGATCCGCTATACTATTTCACCTCCTGGTGACATCTCTATTGCATTCAGATTCTTATGGGATGAACTCAGACTATGATCTCTTCACATGTGGCCTTTGCTAGCACATCATAGGGTCTTCTCCACCTCTGATTATATTTGCTCCTTTTGGCAATTCACATTTGTCCACCCATTCTCGGGTCACACTCAGACGAAGCATCGCTCTAGGATAGTCCATCGCCTAGTAGCTCTTGAAGTCCACCGACTTTGTTGAAATTGGTGTATCATTGTCTGGGCCTATATCCCCCACCAATATAATTTTTATTACGCACTGCTTCCTTCATGACAACTCGAATGGTAACACTGTGACATATTCTTCAAGAGTACCCACCTATATATCCTCTTGCCTCGTGCTAAGGTCTTTTGATCCCAACTTCGCCTCCACAAGTAAAATCACCTTAGTTCCTTCATCAAATACATCTCTAAGATAAGGTGCATGTGCTTCGAAGCTCCCTTCGTCTTTGACACTATACAAGATGAGTCCGCTCCATCAGAATGAAGAACCCGTGGAGCAACATGATCTCACTCTTGCCTCTATAATAGCTCATGTCCTTGATCTCTGTCCAAGGAAAGCTATGTGCCTCTGCTCTATGTTTCATCCTCTATGTCGACTCTCTTCATACGGCATGGACACTTCACCAAGTTTCACCTAAGTTGCTCCGCCTCTCGATTTGCATTGAGTTGATGGTAGCCATCGCGCCCACCATTCCACGGGTCAAGCCTCCATTGAGTTCGATTTTCACATTGACTCTAAGTGTGCCTTCGTATTATATTGTCATGGTCGCTCCCCCACTTGATCTTGCAATGCATCCACAACTGCATTACCTCATGCGAGATCATGCGATCGCCGCTCGCTCGGTTCGTTGAGCTTTGTGGAAATATTATCTTGAGGTACTCTTCCTCAGCATGTGTGGTCCGTTGCACATGATTCTCCCTCTGGAGAATCATGACCTATCCCTCCTGGATATCTATTTTGTTGGAGCAACTTTCCTCTTTGCATTTCTCTCTCTAGAAGTTTCGGAGACCACCATCCCCTTAGACTACTCCGTCTTGCTAAAGAACTTGTGCATTATTTTGCCCCCACAAATATGCTTGCTATATTGCGACTCTTCGTTAATACAGCCCCCGTTGCATCCTTCAAGACTTAGCAACATTGTGAACTTGTTGCATACTTCAGTCTCCTACAGGCGTATCATTTCCATGCTGAAGAGAAAGCTTCAATGCTACATGGTGTTGAGTTCCAGTTGACTTGGGATGGCCACGAACACTCCATCGTCTGCATACAATCTCTTGTATGAGTATCAAATTATTCGAATTAACAATTCCCCTCACATCTGTGAGCTTTACATAACTCTTTTGATCGTTGTGCAACATATCTCACTTTACACGGTCTCATCCTTTACCAAGCGCTCTGCATGCCTTAAGCACCATCAAGTTTGGTTGTCAACGTCGAGCCATAGCTCGAACTCAGCTATCCTAACCTTTGTGGGCTATGGATTCTTTCTAGCTTGCTTGTCCTCGTGGTGCCTCTCGCGTAAAGGGTTGGTCATTCCTCTGAACGCCAATCATAGATCTCTGCTCCTCTAAGCGACTTATTTCCCTACGATCGCACACGTTGGCTGCCCTCAACACAGCCCAGCTAGGTCCCCCACGTTTGCATGACAAGTGTTTCTACGATGATTATCCCGCTCTGATACCATATATCACGAATTTAGCTAGTTTTGCCTAAGTTGTGTGACACTATCATGTGCGTCCGCAAAGGTTAGTCTCTATGAAACCTCCTATGGTCCCTTAGGACCTACAAAAGAGAAAATAGGTTAGAAAAAATATTTTCCATGGGATCCACAAGCAAACACTTTATATAGCTATTGCAAATTACAATCGTGGACTTTAAAAACTCTAAACGGTCGCACACAAAGGATGAATGTTCATTACAGACCGAAATCTCACAAGTGTCTATATGACATAAGTCTCATTTACAAGCCGAAATCGATCATGAAAGCTAACCAAACGAGGGCTGCCAAGTCTATTGTAACCTTGCTACTTGCTGTACAAAGCATGTACAAAAACCGAAAGTCATGGACAAACATAGGTATTATAATACCTTTTTATATTTTTGTCCGTGACAGCTTAACCTAGCAACCCTCATCATGGTTGGTCGTAGCCCTCTTGCAGAGACGTAGATAGTCAGGGGAGGGGGCGATTGGTATTGCCAGCCCACTCATAGAAGCTTAGGCAACCAATGGAGGGAAGGGGGTCGATAGTATTACCAACCCATGCTATGCAAAGGCGCAAGCGATTAGAGGAGAGGAGAGTGATTGAGAGGGACAACCTGTGTGTAGAGGCACAAGTGACAAGGAGAGGGGGTAAGAGATATTGCCAACCCACATGCGAAGACATAGGTGCCTAAGGGAGAGGGGGGCGATCTGCGTTGCTTGTCAACTAGTGCACAAAAGTGTAAGTAGCCTAAGGGAGGGGAGGAGGACAAGTAGCATTGTTTGTCGACCCAAACATAAGCAATTAAGGAAATAGAGGTGGGCGATTGACGAGAGCCGTAATCAATCACGGAATCAGATGTGGGTCGACGGGTGAGACTACCAGGTGAAAGGGGGGGATCGATAAGAGTAAAATGATTATTTTTAAAAAAAATACTAAGTGAATATTTTTTAATTCGATGGTTATGCAATAAAAAATTAAAATTACAGGTATTTTTAAAACTTCACCTTATTTTTATGGATGGTCATTATTATTTTTTTTAAGAAAAGACATACCTTAAACCATATAGAGAGGGGTTTATTAAAAGCATTTTAATATGAAGACGACATAAAAGCATTTTCTTAACGGTTTGTTAAAAGAATATAATTTATTTCATTTATTGACACTCCATTGTGGGCATCGTACCGACACAATCGGCATGACGACTCCGACGACTCACGGCACTCCCGGCTGTGATCGGACGGTTCGCAGCTCACATCTTGCTCGTACGGACCGGCAACCACGGGCCTTTCTCACGACGCCTCCTTTTCGAGCTTTGGATGGCTGAGACGGCGGCGGCGATGGCGGAGGAAGCGAATCTCGCGACGGAATCGCCGTTCTCGGGACGGCACCGCAAGCTTCTGGAGCGTCGATCGTGGCGGCCGGACGCGGTCCGGCAAGTCCACCCAGATGAACCGCTGCTACCACCATTGCTGTCTGGCTTCCCCCATCCCTTTCCTTCTCTATCGGCATCGGCATCGGCATCTTTTGCATCATCTTTTTAGATTGGATCCCCTCCGATATACCATCTTATTTGTGTGTTTCAAAAGATTTGTTGTCGACATGATCCTAATCCCCTCTACCTGATTGTGATGGACGGTTGAGATGAGAGGTGAGGATGCGAGGACGGTTGAGATGGCAAATTGGAGGATTGCAGTTCTCCGTTCGGGTCGGTGAGCAAATGTGTTTGCCCGCGCTCCGCCCCCAACAGAACGCAGAACACGACTCCCTCTCTCTCCAAGAAAGTCTCAGATCAGAAGAACCCTCTCTCTCTCTCTCTCTCTCCGCGTCTTCTGCCCTTAATTCATTGGAGCAGGCAGAGGCGATGTCTCTCCGACCGACGACGCGGGCGGAGGCCCGCAAAAAGTCGTATAAGGTGGCCGTGGACGCGGAGGAGGCCCGATGGAGGAGGGAGGATGTCCTGGTGGAGATCCGGAAGAGCAAACGGGAGGAGAACCTCGCCAAGAAGCGATGCGAGGCCGGGCCGCACCATCTCGCCCCCCCTCCTCCCCACGCATGCGGGATGAAGGTTCTTGTTCTTGCCGCCCTATCTTTCGTTCTTCGTTTATATTGCTGTTTTGCTCGGGATGATCGTACGCTTTCGACAATGCTCTCTTGATCTTGATTTGATCTCCATTGAACCCCACGCTCTTCATCTTGAGTGGTTTTGAACTTTTCGGTTTGTTGCTTCTGTTTGTGCACTGGTCCATTAGAACTCTCTGACTTCCTCCACCACCGATGGAACCTTTGTAGTTGGTGAATGTTAGGGCTTGCCGTACGCTGTTGAGGGAACCAAACTTAGGTATATCCTGCATTAAAATCTTTCTTTCTGCATTCGTTGATGCATTGCATACTTATATGCATGGGTCTGAAGACAATAACCAGTATACGCATCCAAAAAGCTCAAGAATTGGTACATGCTAGAATTCAAAAAGTATGTATTTTCGCTGTCATGTGTATATGGGCAATTAGGTATAGTCTCAAGCAGATGGATAGGATATGCATTGTTTTTTTCTCTCTTTTAAGTGTCTAATACTGTCGAGAATGTTGACACGTTATTATTTTCTATGTCCTAACTTCATAAAATAAATAAATATATATATATATATATATATAATTAAATTATTTACTATATAATATTTTTATAATTTGATTATTATTTTTACATATTATATATAATAATTATTTTTAAAATTACCCTATATTAGATTTATAACATCCTGGTTTAGTCCCAGACGACTAAAGATTTGTTAGTTTATATCCTATATTATATAAATTAACTTGTTAGTTTAGACATAATAAAGTTACTAGGGCAGCTATCTCATCCATAATTATCCGTATTGAAAAGCAACCTATCCAAGCCCTGGATCTAGGTCACTGCAGGCAGGCCCACAAGTTTCATTAAAATATCTAAAAATATATAAACTTATTTTAATTTTTTTATGATATTAAAATTAATAAGAACACATATTAAATTTAATAAATAAAATAAGATAAAACAAACTACATTAATCTAACACAAAATAAAATATTTAATGATACCAAAAACAGAATAATTTATCCAACATAATGAATATCTTCTTAGATATCAAAATGAATTGAATAGTATATTCATATCAATTTCTTATATATCTAGATGTATATATTTTTAGTCATCTCAAATGCAATTTGATAATTCTACCCCCTGGAGTCTATTTTCATATCATATTCTGAATTTTTTAAAATTATTTTTGTTTGTTGTAATATTTGTTTCATTCTCCTCATTCATTTCGATGACTAAAGAGAAGAGATCAGATGTGAGAGGAGGGGTGGAGAGAGAATGGTGCTCAAAGGGAGATAAGGAGGCAGAGGAAAAGAGCGCAACCAAAAGAGAGAAGTGATTGCGTGAGAGAGGCCACTTTGTTTCTCACATTATCCCTAATTTCAACATTTAAAATGAATACCCTCTGAAACATAATTAAGGGTATTTAAGTGATCTTATATATATATTTACAAAACAGAATCAGTTTTATTTCATCTGATTGATTCATGCGGGTTATCCTATTAACAAATAGCTCATTAAGTTGGATCATGACAAGTTCTCATTGCTATATTTATATTTTTATGAAAGAAAAATATTTTAACAGAAGCAAAGATTAAAATACCGTCCATGCTACACGATATGAACCATGTTTATCAGTCCAATAGTTAACCAAGCAAATTGAGCAATTGTATTATTTCATTGATGGGTGCCTCATGCACCAGCTCCTCCCTTTGTTTAACTACCCATCAATGAAGTTGTTATGAAGTACAACAGCTAAACTATACATATAAGTTCAAATGGGACACATTGTTTATGTCTATTACAAATTTTATGATTTAGTTCCAGAGAAATTCCTTATTAATAAACATATCTTCCCCTCAAGATCCTCTTACAACCTAGTTCTAATTTTTCTGATTTTATTTCTAACTACCATCTCTAGAGAGGAAACTTTTTCCCCTTGAAAACTGTTATTTTGTTCCATTTGCAAATAATATACACTGGCAGCTAACAATTAATTGCATAAATTTTGCACTATTCCTTTTTCTGTATAATACTCCAATGCATTTTATCCCCCCTGATCTTGCTATCAGATGACCTGTTGAACTCTAAAATTATAAGCTGAAGGATATATATATACTAATCCAATAAAGTAATTGGAAAAACAAATTGTGGGTCAAGATCAGTTGTTGACTTGCCGTATAGAATGAATCTTTTTGTCTACTATCACATACCGCAAAGCAACTTATTTCAATGCTATTTACTTTGCTGTAGCCGACACATTTTAGCTATAGAAAAGTGCTTTAACTTAAAAACTTTAAATTTAATGAAGTTACAGCTTAAGAACTTTATGTTGAGGATGATTGTTAGAATTTTTAAAATGATTCAGAATCATATACGTAGTAGGCCATGGCATGGTCTCTCCAATATTGATTGGGGTCAATGATGACAATCTGTGCCGGTTAGTATTCCTGGATTCTTTCTTTATCAAAAAATACAAGATGGTACAAGTTGATATACTGCTTTTTATATGGATTGTTGTTATCAAATTTGTCGAAGTTAATAACAGGGCTGTTTGGGGATATTAGTTGAATCTTATCGAAGCGAATCTATAGCAACTTACAGCACTAATTAATTGATTTATCATCTTTGCTAACCTAAATCGTATATTTTTTTTTTTGAGGAAACAAATTATAAGAGAATTAATTCTCTAGTTATTCTCCAGATTGATAATCTTTCTGAAATGGCTGAAGGAGCATATGCTGAGGATCCAGCCGTTCAGTCATCAGTAATAACACAGTTCAAGAGACTCTTGTCAGATGGTATTATATATGGCTACACTCCTTAATAATTTCTTAGAGTACTTAGCATTTCTGATTGTAACTAGGAGTCTAAGAATGCAATATACTTGTCGAGCAAGGTGCACCTATCGAGGAGGTCATCAAGGCAGGAATTGTCCCTCGGGTTGTGGAATTTATTTTAAGACATGAGACGCCACTGCTGCAGGTATTTTTGTTTTATCATTTCTGTGATTCCTGGTTTCTTTCTATTATGTAGTTGAAATGGTCAGTGCATATATCTTTTTGCAGCATGAGGCAGCATGGGTGTTTTGCCAATATAGCTTCTGGGATGTTAGAAAAGACCCCAAGTTGTCATTGATAATGGTGCTGTACCAAAGTTTGTTCAGCGTTTGAGTTCACCAAATGATGATATTTAAAAACAAATTAATCTCCATTAAACTGTATATGGCATTTTTAAAGAACTAAAGCATAAGTACCACTTTTCAATATGATGGAGAATATCTATCATTACTTTCTATTATTGAAAAGGCTGCTCTGGCCCTTGCTAATGTAGCTGGTGACTCACTAACTTGTAGAGATTTTGTGCTTAGTCTTGGGGCTCTCGGCCCCCTCCTTAATTTAATGGATATTAAGAATATCAAAGCTAAGGAATGCTACATGGGCCCTATCAAACTTTTGCCATGGGGAACCATCAGCACTATTTGAATATGTTTGAGACTCATTTGAAGTGCCTTATTTCTGCTAAAACAAAAAATACTTCATTGAGTGATTCCTTATAAGATGTTTATTCATTAAATTTATCAGATAAAGACTGCTCTACCAGTTCTTCGGCAACTTATTCACTTGAATGATGAAGAGGTCATTGTGGATGCCTGTTGGGCTATATCACAACTTTCTCATGGAAGTAAGGACAGAATTCAAGCAGTGATAGAGGGTGGTGTCTGTCCAAAACTTGTTGAGCTTTTGAGGTAAGGATGGTTTTGACATCTTTGGTTTTTCATTTAGATTGATAATCGTCTGTGGCCTCTGATTAAGAACTTCTTTCAGTCATCCATCACATAAAGTTCTTGTACCTGCTCTTAGGACATTGGGAAATATTGTCACTGGAGATGATGTCCAAACCCAGGTATATATGATTTTTTGGTTTGCGCAACAGAATTTGTGACACTAATCAGTAATGTTTTTTTTTTTTTTTTTGTTAATGGAAAGAATCTTCTTTCATATTCTGGATGCCCATTGGAGGCAGGATTGTCTTTGGGGGTTGCCGTGGCTAGAGTAATTTGCTGGCACAAGTTCTTTCCCTTTTCTTCTTTAGGATTTTTTTGTCTTGTTCTTCTCTTCTAAATTACAGATTTTAGTAGCATCTGTAACTGTTATTGATAACAGTATCATGAAAGCATGCCTATGCTGTGCTGAAGCCCATCAACTCCAATGTCACCCCTGGCCTCATATGAGGCTCAGTACCTTCAACAAGGAACATACCTTAAAACAAAATGGTTCACAGAAAACATGCCTTATGATTCCTATCATTAAATCTTCTTTTGTAAAAGTTAATAATCAGATGCAACATTTTATTGTTCTTGTTGGAGCGTCTTCTACTCTCTGAGATTCATGTTTGTTAATAATCAGTATTGTTCTTAAATTTACATTGTCTCCCATGGAAAAAAAAACTAACACTTAAATTATAATCACAGATCATGATAAAAAATTTAGTACTTCCTCGCCTTCTGCACATTCTTGCATCAAGTTATGAAAACTATATCAAACAGGAGGTTTGTGGGGTTATCTCAAACATCACTGCTGGAAATAGCAATCAGATTCAGGTACTTCAACTAACTTGTTGTCTACAATCATGTTTTTTCCTAACCTACCCACCAGTACTTCTAATTGGAAGTATACTTGTTGTAAATCAGAAGTTCCTTTTCACTGAAAATTAGTTGCCAACTTCATGATTTAAACAGCCAGAGCTAATTTCAGTGTTCTTTTACATTGGCAACACTCATTTTGTTTTTCTTCCATTTTTTGCTAAACGATAGGCTGTTATAGATGCAAACATTGTCAGTCCATTGGTGCAGCTACTGCGGCATGCAGAATTTTCTGTCAAGAAAGAGGCTTTCTGGGCTATATCAAATGCCATCCATGGTGGTTCTAACTGCCAAATCCAGTATGCTTTGCTTTCTCTTCGTGTCAATTTTGGTGCTTTTGGGTCTTCTGTGACAACAAAAGTTGATCATATGCTCTTGATCTTAAACAATTGATCTCTTACTATTTCAAATGTGGTGCAATGTCTGTCAAACACTAATAGGTAGGTAAATAAAAATTACAGAAGGTAAATCTGATAAGTTGATGAATTTCCACCATAACTGTACTATTATAGGTGCTTATTAGTTGATTATGTGGCATAGGTTCCTTATGTTCATGATTGAGTTCATTCTTAGTCAGAAAACATGCTCTTTATTTTGGTTTTTTGTGTGACACGTGCATAAACTAATGTTACCGGTAGATCAACAATTTCTTTGGTATAGAAATCTTATAGAACCCTGTCTTTGCAGTCTAAATAAAATGTCTATGCAACAAATGACCAGAATTGTTTTCATCTCGTCCGTTATACAGATTTTTGGTCTTGCAAGGATGCATTGAGCCACTATGCGATATTCTTGCCTACCCTTCCCCGTCAATTAATGCTGCTTGCATGGAGTGTCTTGACAACATTTTGGAGGTGGGTGAGGCCAACAAGCATCTAGGTATAGCCGCAGGTCAAAACCTCTACTCACAGATGATTTGTGATTGTGATGGGTTCAACAAAATCGAGTCACTGTTGGCACATGACAACGTTGTCATCTATAAGATGGCAGTAAATATACTTGAAAGGTATTGGGTGGACGACGAAGAGGACATGCAGGATTTTGATTAGGGAGCCAAGCATGGGCTTCAACTAAAATCTGTTGCCGCCCTTCTGTGATGACCCTTTCTTTTTTCCATTTTAGAGCATGTTGGGAGCGTGTGCAGGTTGACAGCATTCTACTGTGTGCATCTAAAACTTAAAATATCTTTCCTGTGTTCGCATGTTGATGCTTTAACTGTTTTTTGATGCATTACTTATCCAACAAGATTTGTATATTCATTGCATAGTTTGGTCAGGGCAGGTATATTCTTACACAAGTAGGTGGATATGAACCACTCCTAAAACTTTTTTAGGTTGATAAACATTCTTTGATGCTTCGAGCCAATATACTTGGGGGATAAGGAATCCTGTTATCATAGTAAGGATTCTTTCTTGAAAGCAAAAAATCTTACGAATTAAGATTGGAATATTTTTGTAAGCATGTATGTAGTTTTAAGTCTTGGTTTCGAACAATACAAGTAAAAGTACTTTCTGGGTTTCTCTCTAGTTCTTCCAGGATGCGAGTAATTCTTTGAAGTTTTTATGATAAGAGTACAGAAGATGATTTATGTTTGGTTTGATGTTACCTCAAGACTTCTTACGATCATAAAATTCAGTCTTCTCTAGGCTTAGATAAGGTTTCTAGAATTTTTTTTTGGTTTATCATTTGTTCCTAGATCATCATCATTATTATTATTATTTTACATTGGAATTCTTCTCCTGATGATATTTGTTGAGTGACAGGTTAATAGCACAACAGAGGGCACAGCCGACACCAAGCAGCACGCACCAGGAAACTCACGTACGTACCCATCATATTTCACGGCAGCTCATGTAATCTATTGCTCGTCATCTTTTCTTTTCATATCCCGTCCACCTTGTTTTAGTTCATGTCATCAAACACTGCTACAACATAATCTCATCGGTAACACCAGACAAGTTGAAATTGCTGTGGGTCGAAAGGAACCTCCTATACCAATATGAAAAAAGTATTGAGTCAATCATACCTAAATTTAACATTCTAAAATTTCATGTCTCTCTATCTAGAGACATATCCCGTTTACTGACCTACTATTCCACTAATGGTAGTTGGTATATTCAAAAATTCTTGGAAGATTGTCTTTATACACGGTTTAATGTCATCCTAGGAAATTAGCTGCCTTCTTAATGAACTCCCAAATTTGTAATTCCATAAGTAGACAAACATTGCTCTCATAGAACAGATTTCCCGACCTCATTCTAGCTTGGTTATTGTCGAATACCCACTAGGTTTGGTGATGGAATTTTATCCGTATCATCTACTTGGATCCTCTACGATTCGGTATGGATGGACATGGCAACCCGATTCCGAGCCCAATATATTGGATATGAATCCATTGTTTGATTCACATTCTAAAGGGATCCGTAGTGGCTATCACGTTACTCTGTAGGTCTTCACAGTTCCTATAACTAGAGGTGTTTGCGAGTATAGATTCTCATAGAGATGGGAAGGAGAATAAATGATTTTTTTCTATTACCCACGCAGATATGGGGTTAGGGATGCTGAGCTCGGATGCCTACCCTGTCATCGTTCGCCTGACCCAAATCAGATTAGGTTGAACCTGTACTTGAGGTGATCGCAAGTTAATTGCGAGTTATCTGATTTGATTGAATCATACATATAAAACAATATCAATAGTCAACATTAACACCCCACTCCCCCTATAGCTTGTGTCGGAGGAATGAATTCAACATGCAATAATTATTATTATTTTTTATAATAATTAATTAATTAATATTAATTATGAGAATATGAATAACATGCAGGTTATCTATCCCTAATGAGGATTTCTTGTCTTTATCCCTAATGGGGAATGGGTTGGGGATGGAGGATGAGATAGAATCAGGGATTGAGAAAGCACTTCCTACCATGTCCCATTGCCATCGCCATCGATAACTCCAAGTGTTACTTTATCACTAGATGCTTAATCAACCTATAACCACATTCAATCCTGCACATTAATTATGCGTCAAGAACTTTTGCTATTAGCAACCCCATTATTATTGGTAATAATTAATTTGTATTCTAAATATAGCACCTTAATTATTAATTATATATATATATATATATATATTTCGTAACCTCTTGTTTCATCTATTAATCAATTATCCCTAAGAGTTTCGACACCACAACCATAATTGTGTTGGTTGTTGTTTGAAGTCACTCGTCACTCAATGAAGAAGAATATATCGGTTGTCACTCGACAAAGAGAAAGACGTTACTTTCTCACTTAATGTATCTAGCTGCTAGTCGCTAGATGCTGTTCATCATTCAATATTGCTTGATCACTTGACGTCGTTCGTTGATGCTAGGGTTGCTCATCGCTTGATATCGCTCAATCATCGATATCGCTTGTCACTTGATGCTCGATGTTGATTATTGCGTGATATCGTTTGTCATTTGATGTCATTAAGTATATTTATGTTTATTTATAGAAAAATATTTTAATTCTTTTTTTAGAATGATATTGTAAATGGTAAAAAGGTAGTCAAAATGCAATGTAAATACGTGATAAAAGGCCCTATATAACATCATAACCTGGGTGGTGCCGATGGTCGTAAGTCCTTCCCCCCAATTGACTCGCTTTTCCGTCACCGCCTTAAGGCCGCCTCGGCTCCTTTCTCCGTCACTCCCTGTTTCTGTTGCCCTCCTCTTCTCTCGTTCTCTTCCTCCTTTCGTTTCGCCCTAGTTACCGCGGTGGACGCCAAGAATCTCAATCTCTCGGTCCCTTCTCCAGGCACAGGCCGCGACAACCTTGGTGTGATCTCTCGGAGGTAACCCGATCGACTCGCCTATTTCCTGAAATTAGTCTCGCCTTTTTTTTTCTCTCTCTTAATTTCTTCGTCCGGAATCGTTGCGGAAACGCCTAATTCTTCGATTTCTGTTCTCTTTTGGATCTGAATCTCTCGCCGGACGCAGATTTGCTACAGTCCTTCGTTTGATCCCTTCTCTGAGGGATAATTCTATCTGACCGTCCCTTTCTTCGAATGGTTATCGCGTATCTTCTTGAAGGACTGTGTTGCAGGATCGCCTAATTCTGTTATTTCTGGTCTCTTGGAATCTAGGGAGGGATGTTCTTCATGGGGGACGCCTCCACCCGCAAACGAGTGGATTTGGGTGGACGAAGCTCGAAGGAGAGTGACCGGCAGGTGTTATTGGAACAGGCACGGCTTGATAGGAAGCGCCGGCTAGTGCTTCGACAGCAAACGTCAGCAGCGATCAAGATCCAGGTAGGGTTTCATTTATCTTGCTTTGGTTCTGATTGCTGGCAACTAGCTGATGGAATGCCCTAAATTGGGAATTGTTTCATAATGATGCAAGCTTGGAGATGTTGATCATCATTTTTTCTAATATTATGTACTGTGATGTTTGGATGCCTTTATGGACTTCGCCTTGAGGCTACATAGTTGCTAGTTACTTTTTCTTTTGGGTTCATTATGAAACTTGACAAATTACTGGCTGCAGAAATGCTTCAGAGCGATGAAGGATGTCAAGATGGCACGAACGGAAGTCCGGGAGCAGTTCCATGTTACCTATGGGGACCATGGTGAAAGGGCAGATTGGTAGGATCAATATTGTGCTTATAATATGCATTTCGTGAGGTCCTTAGTACTTCTTTTTGCCAAATTTTCCTGTTCATGCAAACATTACACAAATCACTGTCCGTTTAAAGCAGGCATTGTTTTGGACCTGACTCAGAGTTTCTTCGTCAGCTGCTTTTCTTCTTTACTGCAAATAACATTAGCGATGTTACACTTCTTGTGGAAGCTTCTCGATTGCTTCTGCAGTATGTTCAGCAGAGTGGTAAGCCTAAAAGATGCTGTTTGTTTAGTTAAGTTAGTCGTGCTTCATTTTTTTCCCTCTTGCAACAAGACGCTATGTGATATCAGTTCACTCCATGTTGCTGTAGAACGTGTATATCTTATACAATTAAATTACTCAGACTTGGAATATCCCATGATTGCACACAATAGAATAGAATTGGATCTTGTGCTAACCACTTAGATGCTCTGTGCGACCATTGTTTGTTCCCGTTGTGAATGCATTCATCCTGAACCATGATCAAGCTAAAGGCATGCCGTGATATGCCTGACAAAAGAATTTCTGCATGTCCGTGCATGTTGTGCTTGCCATGAAGATAGTGTTCTGACATATGAAATATAGTGCTATACACAGTTTTTTATGCAGCAACTTGATTTATGGCTCTTCTTCTCTTCGTGTAAGATAGGTACGAGGTCCTCTTCTCGTGGTCTTACATGTCTTTGAATAAACTATGAAGCTACCATCTGTTTTGTTTAATTTATTTTGTAAATTTTGAGTGATTAGTGCATGGTTGTGTCATTATGTACTTGAATTACTAAATTATGCATAAACAGCAAAACACTTGTTTTTTTTTCTTTTCTATAATTGAAGCTTCCAAGAGATAGACGAGTGAAGCTGGGGGATACTTGAGGTCGGGAGGTTCTCCATTGCTTGTTTAATCACATGTGATTTTGTTAGCTATTGACCTTTATTTGCAGTTGCAAATGCTGCAGCTAATATATTCATATTCTTCTAATTAAGTTGGCCTCTATTTGCAATTGTAAATGTTGCTGGTGAGACATTCAAAGCTATTCCAATTCTTATAAATGCAAGCGACTATATTTTGGAAGCAGTGCACGTTGTATATGTTAGCCTTCTGGATATAAAAAATGCTAGGGTGATTCTATTGGTTTTGGATTTACATCTCTTTGTAAATTATTTGGTGTTTGTGTGCCTGATTTGGAGCTTGGTTGTCAAAATTCTTTCAAAAAGTGGTTTTTCTAATCAAGGTTGATTTTTCATTTCACTAATCTTGTCTTTCATCTTCAGTAACAGCTCAGGTATTCGAAAGTGGTCTTCTTTGTTTCATGTTTATGGAAATGTAAGAAGGAAAGTGATACGAACCTTATGTTGAACTTTATGATTAGGCAGAGGCCAAACATGCAAGTAACACATTGCACCAGGCATCAAGATGGAATACTGTGGGTAACTGGAGCCTCTAACTGGAGCCTCTAAAACCATACGATAGATCAGTGTTATGTGGTGAGTAGGTGGCTAGGTAAGTAGGTAATATTTGAATCTAAACGTTTTAAGGGAAATGTTTAGATTAAAAACTTAGCAGACTTGTAACTGCTACAAGCTGTTGTAGCTGAGAAAAGGAACAAGTGGGGGGTCAACAAAACAAGTTTAGGGAAAAGGATATATCTAGTTTACCAGGAAAAGTATTCACTTTTAAAAAATAATTTAAACTAGATTGACATCATTCTTATATTTTCTATTTATGTCTTTCACAGGTTTACTTTGACTTAATACTGTGTCACTGAAGGAGAAACAAACATCAGTTAGCAATTTCATCTTCTAGATAAGCCTGCAACTAAAACTTGTGTCATAATCAATTAGTCAACTGGATTGTCCTGAAGTGTGCACTGTTAGATACTTGGATGTATCCTTCATGTTTTACTGTAGCCCATTTGTTGAACTTAAGGATTTTTGAGAAACCATGTCGTGGAGGTCTTTAGGTATTTTTTTTAGGTCAAGAGATATATTATTTTCTATTCCTTAGTGCTGTTAGCTACTTAGTATTTCAAATAAGAGAATCCTGGATTTTTTTCTTAATGTAGTTGCATATTCGGATAGTCCATTTTCTGGATAATATCGTTCTTAATTTTGAGAAGATGAACAAGTTTGTTTAATTTGTCTTGTGGTCGATGATTTATGGTTGTTTGATTTTTTTTTGTCTTCTTGGCACATTTTTCTTAATCATTTTCTTTAATATTTTGAGTAGGGGACCTTTGTGCTTACTTGGTTGTATGGTCACCGATTATGGTTGTGGGATGGTGCTCATTTTTTAAGTAGTACACTTTTCTTTTCCACTTTACTTCTATAGTTCTTTCACTGATTGCTATTTAGGAAAAGAGAAGGTATGTGGGTGTTTGCTGAATCACATAGTTAAGTTTACTATGGTAAATGACTTGATGCCTTCTCCATCAGGGCGTCTCATCATGTGGTCCTGTTGCCAACCGTCACATTTTATTATATCTTGAGTATTTTACCATTTATGATCTCTGTGCTTATTTCAAAATCATTATTGTTGCTCACTTCTTTATTTGATTGCAGGCAATATTGTAACTCTTTTTGCTGGTTTGGACTATCCTCTAAAGCGTTCACTAGTGGATCTTAGAGTCAAAAAACTTGCATATGCTTGTCTTCAAGCAATCTTCCACAATAGGTGAGTCAAATGCATACAGCTATTAGATTGAATAACCACTTTGGACATTGCTTTGGTTAGCCTTTCCAATTCTCATGGTGCGTGCTACATGTTGTGTTGCTTGATGAATTATGTCTTCTATTTGATGTAGAAAAAATATATGGAAACTAGGTTGGTTAAGCAACCATCGGAGTTCCGACATTGCATAAAAAATGTTTCTTGTCAAATATTGAGCTCTTCGATTTGGTTATGCATACAATATAACAACCATGTCTATCATGATCTCCTATGGCATGACATTGATCCTTTCATGATATTCCAATCTGTATATGTATCATGCAACATGTGGTTTTTTAACTTTCTGCTGGATTTTGGAAAAAGAAAAAAAACGAGTGTTGGTGAATTCGTCCGAGTTCCAGCTCTCATCAGTTAATTATTTTTTTCAGGATAATTGGATTTGTATAAATATTTTTCAATGTGTGGCTTCTCCAGATTCTAGTAGATTAAAAGAAAAGCCTTTTGTAGTAAATTGGAAGGAATCGAACCACATAATTGATCTTTAGTGCTGGCTCTGAATTAGTATTTTTACCCAAGGTTGCTTGGTGGTAGATAACGGAGGTTCACTGATTTATCAGGGAATAAGACATTTATGAAGTTGGTTCTCAGTTGAGGGAGAGGAAGCAAATGCTTTTGACAGGCATAAATACATTAGTAAAGAGAATTACTATGTTGTGGATGTTTCATGAATTCGATTACTACTGCAATATGCAAGGAAACAAAAGAGATGATTCAAAGTCTCTTTGGAACAGTAAAGGATGGTTTTAGTTGTCTGCATGTGTGAGTTCTTGCATGATTGGACTGGCATGACAGTACTTTTGGTAGTTTTGTTCGCAAATATTCTTTTAGTTTAATCTTGGAAGACACATCTTCTGTTTTTTATTTTAATATCAATGTTCACTTAGTTATAGTTTGGCAGAGGTTTATAGCCCAAAAACATTGTTATTATATTCGCATATTAGTTTTAATTTTTTTTACTCTCTTTTTTGGTCCATCAAGGTCAGCAAAGAAGTTGACTTGTGGCAAGGATATCATAAACTTCATGTCTTATGCTGCTTTTCTAGTAAATCAATTTATGTTTGCCATAACCTTAAAAGTTTTTTATGGTAATTTTTTCTTACAATGTCGGAAATTGAAAACATTTCTTAGCAAACCATCTAATCTATTTTATTTCTCTTTTTTCTTCTTGTTTTAGAAATTTATATTGAATAGTACCAAGGTTAAGGATTTCTCCTCTTCTTTATTGCATTTCTTCATGTACCTTCTTATACATTTTTCTGTTTGCACATCATAAACATTCATAAAACTGTAGCTGTTGTGGCTATAGCAATTGTTGATTTTTTTTGTTTCTTCTTTAAACAGGAATCATTATAAGAACAAACTACTGATGCCATCCACATGCTCTTATTGGCCAACAGTTGCCTTATTCGAAACAGTAGCTTGTTTAACAAGTCCTGAACTTCCATGGAACTGTAGTGTTATTGATTATCTGTTGGAGAGAAAAGTTTTTTTGCTGTTGCGTTGCATCGTTCTAGCTGGCGTGGTAAGCAACTTTTGTAAATCATTCAAGCATGTTATTATGTTTTTGCTATTACTGAGTACTACCTCTGTTAGTTTATTCTGACTACTTTATTGTGAATATAGACAGATTGTCTTGCTTTAGCTTGACACTATCACTGAAAATTAGAAGAAAAAAGAAAGGTGGAGAGGAAGAACTGAGGAATCACTGACACTCCTTAACATCTAGCTTAGTTGTAGTCATCTGTAGTGGCCAAACTAGCCTGTTAAATTGAAAAACCCATGCTTCTTTTGGTATAAAGGCCTATTAATTGGTTAACTACAGGAACTTATACACTTGAGTGAAAAAATATTTATAGGGTGCCTGGAAAAAGAAAAAAAGCCATTGCCCTGCTCTTTCACCAGACTTAGTGGTATATTGTGCCCGGTTAGACAAAAATTGGTTTACTTATTTTAGAAAATTTCATTATGGTTTAGACATTTTAGCTTTTTCCTAATGAGACTGAATTAGAGTTGAAATGACATAGTGGCTGATGCAGAGAGTAACTGGAGGTTTCAATGGTTAATATTCATCCAGCTTAGAGTATTTTTTAATGCTCAATTATAACAAAAAAGAAAAACAGAAGATAGAATGGTTTATAGCCTATAAAGTAGGATTTATACCTATATGGGATCTATCGCTCAGCTCACAAATTTTTCTTTGTGTTGATGACTGATATGTCTATTTATCATTTTGTTGAACTGTGCAATAATGATGTATCTGGGGTCTGATTGAATTTTGCCGCATTTATTTCTGGTCAAATTTTAATTATGGTTTAGTCAAGTTCAAAACTTCAAATTTGTTTTCATGTATCTTTGATGATTTTCGTCCTCATTCATATTCGCATTATTAGGATGGTTTTGCGGTCCCAATCTATCATGTTTACTTTTGCCTTTTTTTTGTTTCTTTCTTTTATTTTAAGGAAGTAGTTTGGGTATTAGGACAAGCGTCCAGGTAGTTGTTATAGGTCTCATAGTGTACGATTTTTGGGCTTCCAAGATTTCCATAACAAAACCCTTTCTCTACAAGTTTCCTTGATTGGCTATATGCTGGAGGTAAGTTACTTTAGTTGATTATATGCTGGTGGTCTTGATGGTGTGTGATGAATTATGTCTTGATAAAAATGCGGATTAGTTTATTTTTTCTTACCCTTATATTTCTTCTTTTTCTGTTTGCTCTCATGCTCTTGCTCATCTCTTCTTCATGACACGTGGCTGGGATGTGCATTGCTTCTATAAAGTCCTTTTGCGGCTTTTGTTTATCAAATGTGTTCCTCTGTAATTTTTCTTTTTCTGAGTGCCGATACATTTCTCATATGACAAATTAACTAGCTTTTATGTTCAACAGGTGATATATTTTCAAGTCGAGGTTATCGTGCTAAATTTATTTGGAATAGTTTTATTGATGAGGGATCTAAATTTTATCTTTGATTTTTTAGATTTTCTTTTGCTGTAAGATACTATAATGATTCCTAGATTTTTTTTTTAAATTTTTTTCTCCTTGGATTGGTGGTTATGCTCAATTTCATCTTAGAATCAAAGTTTTATCAACATTTTGATCTTTACTTGAGTTTGCATGTTGTACCTCTTTATACATAAAACTTTTTTCATATTGGTAAGAAAAAAGATTATGTTGATTTTCTTTCAGTTTTTTACAGTTTGTTAGAAGAGTTGCACTAACACTAGAAAGATTAGTTGTCTATTTTTTAAGAAACATGATTATGATGAGATAAAATAATCAGTTATTTTGATTGTTTTGCTTTATGTTGCTTTTTGTACTTGCCAGTAGATACAGAAGTATTGGTAAACATGAGAGGGTACATGCATTAAGTTGTGGTATCTTAAAATTGAGAAGATAGTAATCAATTCATAACAAGAAATGGAATGTCAGAAGATGATGGATGAACCTCTTTTGGTGTCGCTTGCATATGTTACTTTAATTTCTGGTTTTCTTGAGCAATTTGGTTGATTTCTGTCGTACAATATCAGCATCTCCTGACCTTAGTTTTTCATGTTGGCAAAGGTCAAGTGCTAGGTGAATAACTAGGACCTCGGAAAATAGGCAATTTCTTGCACGAGTTCTTTGTTTTTTCTCAAATTTTCCCGTCTGCATGTTGTATATGGAGTTCTGATGTTGCTTGCCAATTAGTGGATTTTAGCAAACTGATTTTCCATGAACTGCTCGGCATTTGTGTATTATTACTGAAAGATGATTATAATGATATGGTTTTTGTTTACCTGTGATTACACCATTATTCATCATAAATTTTCTGTGTTTCTTGCATTTCATTGCATTCTTGTTTCAATAATGGTACTACCTTTAGCCTCTTGTCTCATGTCCTTGTTAAGGTGTTCCAGGTGTTATTCTCATGTTGCATCATAGCATGTCATGTTGCCGCTTCTTATTTATCCTTAAAAGATCCATGCCATTTCACGAGGAAAAAAAAAGCATAATACTTAAAGTGATATCTGCTTAATTCAACTAATAGAGTTATATTTCATTTATGCAGCAAGATGTGAAATCTCCTGAGCTTCGTGTTAGTGCATCTGCGTTGGAGCATGTTCTTATCAGTCTTGTATCGCATGTTGTTCAGCAACCATGCCATTGTTCAAATGCAGATCCAAGATGGAATTTTTCGTTGCAAATTCTTTCGATTCCCTTTCTGTGGCATCATTTGCCATTTTTCAAAGAGGTAGTTCTTCAAAGTGCATTAGGAAGGTCATAGAAAGGTGCTTTGACTATCAAAGCTGGATGAAAATACTGTTGAAATAGTTTAGGATGAAATTGAATTACTTCTTATTTAAGTATGTGACTATGTGCTGATATGCATTAAAAAAACCTACAAAGCTCTTTAATTGCCAGTATGTGATATAATGTGTATCTTTTTAGAATATACCTATAAAGCTCTTTTATTGCTAGAATGATCAGTATTGGTTCCTCTAGCTTTATGGTGCTAGTGATTACTTTTATCTCATGTTCTCCACTTGTTCTTATTGGCTCTTGGTTTTTCAGGTTTTTTGGTCCAAGGGTTTAGGCAGGTATTATATTCATCAAATGGCCAATTTTTTGCCTAGTAATGCTGGTGTCCTTCCAGATTATATAGTACAAGAGTATCCTGGCCATGCCTGCTTGCTTGGGAATTTACTTGAAGTTGCTGGAGTTGTTTTATCTGATCCAAGCTCTACTTATCAGACAGTAAGTACTTATCAAATTTGTACCTTTTAAACCCTTGAACCGTTCTTTCATAGGTAAGGTCAATTGTCTTGATTTGTATATTTGTGAACTGTTTTTTATAGAATTCTTGGAAGCAAAAACTAGTAGTAGATATCTTGGATCTGGTATCTAACATGATGAAGGTGAGCCTTGGTACAACATCTGGGTGGCCAGGGTTCCAATCACATGAACATCTCTATTTATAGGGATAAGGTTGCATATGTTAACCATGACCATATTCAACATTGGTTGGAGCATTATCTTAAGATTGATGAAAATGTATTTGTAGAGTAAATAGGTAGGCAACTCTGTTGAATCATTTGGTGTCTTTTGAATTAAAAGAAAATCTTCATAGGACAATTGTTAAGGCAATCATGCTTTATGAATTCAGTTGTTGGATGGTTAAATAACAATATTCACAAAAAGTTCGTGTAGTTAATATGAGTATTTCACGTGAATATGTAGAGTTACATAAAAATGAAATGTTATTCATGAACAATTTGCTATAGGTCCTATAGAGGATAAAATGAGAAAGAATCATGTAAGATGGTATAAATATATTCGAAGGAGACTTATAGATGTTATGTTGGACAAGTGAGTCAATTAAAGATGGAAAAAATCACCTGTAGAGTATAAAATGTGAGAGAATCATGCAAGATGGTAATAAGTACATCTGAAGGAGACTTGTAGATGCTATTTTAGTAGTAGCATATAAAGAGAAAGAGATGGAGATGTAATTGGACTTTAATATAGTTTGTGCTTAAGTACTAGAAACTGTAGTATTTTTTATGCTTTGGTTTTAACTAGAGGCATTACATATACAAAGCTCAATAGTGGGAAATGATCCATGTGCACGAATTCTGTCATTATGATGAATCTTTTTTTGGATTCATATACAAATAGGTTGTTGTAGTATTTTTTATGCTTTTGGGGTAACTAGTGGGATGACCTATACAAAGCTCAATAGTGCGAATTGATCCATGTAGTGGACCCCAAATGGTTGGGACATGATGGCTTGCTGTTGTACAAATTTAATTTTACATTAATAGTCCATGACTTTTGTCATTATAATGAATCCTTGTTGGATAATTTTCCTGATCCAGTTTCTGAATTTGTATTGCCATGTGCATTTGTTATTCTGCATCTTTTGCTGTCCCTTTCTATCGTATCAAGTTCCGTGTTAGACTGTTAGTATGCTTTGCTTTAAAACTTTTACTCCATGAAAATGTATGTCATCCTTGTTGGTTTGCATAGTATATCAACTGTCCTTTCAGTTCTATATTCATAGCGTGATTGATTTTGAGAATACAATATTTTTTTATCTTGGTATTTAGTTATTATATTGACTTTTTTTTAATTTCCTGAATCAGGCAATTGATTTTCTGACTGTTTCGACATTTTTATTGGAAGTATTGCCTTCAGTGGATACGTCACCTGTACAAAGTAAGTGATTTTTGTCTTTCCGTCGGTGAAGATTTATAATTGCACATGCAGTTGTTGGCTTTTCGTTTATATTCATTGTAATTCTTCTGAAGTTCAAAGTATCAAATTATGCTAGGCATCTCATTATAATTCCATGAATTATATTTTGCACTTCACAATTTATTTCATGAATAATTTTGGTTCTTTTACAGTCATTAGATAGACTTTTGATTTGCTCTTAAGGCAAATACATTTTTTGTGTTTCCAAGTGGCCTGAACTAAATCTTGACCGAGCCATGCCGGTGAGACTGAAAAGCTGTGAAGCTTACCATGCCCTCTGACATCCACTGAACATTCTACATTTTGAGGATTCTATGGATTGCATTGTGAAAGTCACGTTTATCAAAGTTAATTAGAAATATTTCTTTGCAAATAGAATATAGCAAGGTTCGCTGTATTGGTCCTTATCGGCATACCGAGTTTATCTCGGTACGGTATGGTATTCGATATCGAGCGGTACACACAGTGCATACCTCTTGATATAATATAATATAATATAATATATATTAAAAAATAAAACCGGAGAGACGAGGCATTGCCTCGTTCTCCCTTCTCCCCGCACGGGCGACGGATCGCGTGTGGAACCGGGGAAGAGCAGGTATCTCTCTCTTTTCTCCTTTTTCTTCTCCCTCTTCTTCTTTCTCCCTTAATCGACCACCGACAGCTGATATCAACGGTACTGACCGGTAGTGGGCGGTCCATGTACCGGTATCTTGTCGGGCTGGTACGTGCCGCCCATACCAAGCGATACAGATCGAGATGAAGAACCTTGGGATATAGAATGAAGGGCTTTTGTAGACGACTTGGAGATGTTTAGTGAATGATTTAATTCGTCTATGCTTTGTTATTTGCTGATGCCGTTTTAATACAATATTAGGACTCCTATTTCTTGTTGCTGCATAGATGTCAAATACGACAATTTTTATTTTTGGGTCTATTGGTTTTGGACTTGAAAGCAAGCATTAGAGTGATGTTTGTGTGGAGATCCAAATAAAAACACAAGCAAAGGCTACTATTTCATTCCACTTGTACATGCCATGCTCTGTGTACTCTTCTGGCTGCGGTTGTCTCTTTTGCTCATTAATTTGTTACTTTTGAAGCATGTTGTAGATGTGTGTCCTGCATACGACATACTTGCATCTAAAGCTTCCATGTTATTTAGAGGATCAAGACTCATGATCTTCATGGAAAGGCTAATCAGCATTCTTATAAATATATAATGCTTTCTAATGGCTCATTCTGATACATTAATGTTGCTGTCAAACTTTGTGGCATTTACTGCTTTATTGTTTATTATCACCTTCTTGTTAGTTCTTTTTGCTTCCCATAACTGACATCTGCAAGGAATATTCAGAACCAGTTGATGATGAATTGACAATGGATGACGAAGTTCTAAGTCCAGATTTACAGAAGCAGATATCCAGTTCAATAGATTCACGCCTTTTACAGCATTTGGTAGGCAAATCTTGTGATCATATGTGTTGTGAAAGCTCCCTCTCTGAACCCATTCTTCTAGGCATCTATGGCTAATTATATCTTTCTGAAGCGGAGCCTGATGTGTTGTACAGGTGAATGCTTTGTTAAAAGCTACATGTCCAACTGGTTATTCTGATGAGACTTGGCCATCTAATGTAGAAGTGGAAGCAATAAGTGCTGTTTGCACTTTCCTTCATGTTACATTCTGTACGCTGCCTCATGAACTCATCATGACCCTACTAGCCTACAGAACTGAGCTTCTTCCTGCTCTTTGGAATTATATAAAGCGATGTCATGAGAATCAAAGGTGGCCATTCTATTCTAAGCTCACAGCGCATATACCTGGAGATACTCCAGGTTGGCTGTTGCCTCTGGCAGTTTTTTGCCCTTTGTACAAGTAAGGCTGTTGTTTGTATTTATGGTGACACGTTTGATTAAATATTTTTTAAGTTCATCTGTGTTTCTGCTATTTCTTCATCATCATAACTAGCAAGTTCTTTTTGTTACTAACTCTTGTGTTCTTTAGGCACATGCTAAAGTTTGTTGATACCGAAGAATTCTATGAGCAGGAAACACCAGTTAAAATAAAGGATATTCCATCTTTGGTTATCATTATAAAGCAGGTATTTTCTGCAGTTAATTTAACACACCACTTCTATTTTTACTGTATTGTTCGCTGGGACCTAGATAACACATTATTTTTTATGTTTAAAATTACCATTTGCGTTGTACTACTGCACTTGATCCCTGTGAGACCATAACACTTGGTGTTAATGTGGGCATGATTTATTTCGACAGGCCTTATGGCAGCTCCTGTGGACAATACATGGGCATGGGTCGTCTCAAAAATCATCAAGATCTCTTCCAGATGATAAGAAGCTGTCAGTGGAACTAATTAACCGTAAAGCCAGGGTTGCAATGTCTGAGCTTCTGAGCCAGGTTTTATTTGTTTTCTTTTGAATTTTTGTACAATAATAATCTTTATCTCATGATCGAAAATTTGTGTTGGTTGTCTAAACAGAGATTATTTTGTAATCTATTATTTCTTTTAATTTTAAATGTAATGTAGTTGCAAGACTGGAACAATAGAAGGCAGTTCATGTCTGCTGACGATTTCCATCTTCAAGAAGCAAGGAGTGAAACTTTTGTTTCTCAGGTGAGTTTTTTGTTTCTTTTCCTAGTTTTCCTTTCCCTTTTCTCTTTGGAAGCTTGTTTCACACAGTTCTTTTTTTCACCAGGCCTTACTTGGAAATACTCGAGCGTCTGATATATTAAAACAAGCTCCATTCTTAGTGCCATTTACAAGCAGGGTTGAAATTTTCACTGTATGTCTATAAATGCTAAAATACTTCTGTTTTACCTATTAAATTTGGTGGTTGCTAAGGATTTTTCATTAACTTATTCACTGGATTCCATGAAATCACAACTTAATATTGTTGCATACAAACTGTTGATGTTGATGTGCTGAATTATACAACTTTGATAGGTTGTTTTTTTCTAATTCAAATTCATCTCATGCCTCAGTCAGAGTTAGTGGCTTCTAGACAAAGAAGTGGAGCTCATCCTGCTTTAATTAGATGCAGATTCAAAATAAGAAGAAATCGAATACTCGAAGATGCTTTCAATCAGCTGCGTACATTATCAGAGGATGATCTAAGAGGACCAGTATGTTGCTGACAACCTAATTTATTGGATGAGATAATGGAATGTCAATGCAGTAGTTGAAGAACTCAATGAATTTGATTTTCTTGAAATTTGTTGATTCCTGCAGATTCGAATATCTTTTGTTAATGAATTTGGAGTTGAGGAGGCTGGGATTGATGGTGGTGGAATTTTTAAAGATTTTATGGAGAACATAATCCAGGCTGCTTTTGATGTCCAGTATGGGCTATTCAAGGTTTGTGGACTTGTTTTGCACCTCTTTGTTGTCACTAATATTTCTTTTAGTCTTTCTTCTTTATAAAGGCATTATGCATGACAATAATTTTAAAAACATGCTAATAACTGATTTGCCACTTCCTGATCAAGAATAGCTGGATTTTAAAATGGTGAAGCTGGTAGTTGAGCTAGATCACATAGATAAATTTGGACTACAGGAGTATGGTGATCTTGATATGTGAACTCTTAAATGTTCAGGATATGCCAACAATGTTGCTTTTAGATGTCTAACTTTTGACCATACAGTGATTAACAATGAAAGAAACTGAAAGTATTATGTGCAATATGTGTATTGGAGTTAGTAAGAGAACCCATAAATTGGTAACTAAATGAGGAGTAGGACTTTCTTTTCTAGAACTTTTGAATCATGTTAACATGTCTTGATGGTTAAAGCTTCAACTGAAATACACATCTTTATTGTGAGAGTGGAGGCACAACAGATTTGTTTTCTTTGTCCTGGTGCGTTTCTCATTTTGTGTTTTCCATTCCTCTTTTAATCTGTTTTAGGAAACACCCGATCATCTTCTTTATCCGAATCCTGGATCAGCATTAGTTCACGAACAACATCTTCAGTTTTTCCATTTTCTTGGGACTCTTCTCGGAAAGGTACTTTCATGGTGTTTTCCTGCCCCTTTTTTGCATCTTGTAGAAGTTCGTTCAGTATTTATGTGCCTTCTTGTGTTTCACTTTTTGCTGTATCTGTCATCTTGCATTTTCTGAAATTAGATAGTGGCTTGGTTTTTCTTTTTTATCTTTTAGTGCGTCTCTCATGACAGCATTTAACTATGACAGATGGAAGTGTTGCCTGCTTGCCATCTGTCCATATCTTTTCTAACACTTCAGCATTTTTTTATGTTAATGGGTAAACTGTGAGATGCAGGTTCTAGAAAATTGATAAACCATGTTCAACTTGTCCTTGACAAGTACATACATTTTGTGTAATACATAAATATGTTGAAATGTTTAGCCTTTGTTGTAATCAGGCCTGTACCATGGTATGTGTATTGGACTTGGACCTATCTCAAAATGCTCTACATAATGTGCATACTGCAATCTATACTTTAGTATCCTAGACTATGGTGATTAATTGTTGGAGAGGGTGAGGGACACTTGAAACAAAAAAAACTGAATTATATTTCTGATATATCTTTTGTCATTTCTTATAATCTTGTTTACCTTTGGGTTATAGATTTGCAATTTATGGTATTTTTAATCGATAAAAAAATTAATGATCAAATTGGATCAATTGGGTTGGACCATAAGTATTGGATTCTGAAGTTCTTTATTCTTGTGCTTGATTTTTCAAACGATTGGTTCCTTTATACTTGAAAAAGTTAAAATTTGTGTTTGAACTTAGCCTTTTGGCTTTTTTTACTATTTTGACTTATGATAATATTATGACAACAGCAACTAATCATAATGTTTCAATTATGGATCAAATTCTTGATCTAATATTGATATCGCAATTGGTTGGTTGTTGGAGCAGTATGGTACTGATAGGTGGGGACATACTGACTATTGATATGAGTTGGTACCATCAATTCCCACCCAAACCTAAGGGAAACAGATAATAGGGTAGGAGGTGGTGAAGGAGATGGGCACATACCAATGGGAGAAAGTCAGATGGAGAGAGAGTCTTAATGGAACCAGGAAGCAAAAGAAACACAAACAAGGATATGGCAACTGTAAGAAATTACAAAAAAATGATACTTGTACCAGTCTACTTACTGGTCAATGAGTTCGATACAGTGATTTTAATGAACGGTACAGCGCATATCAAATTGAACTGGGAAAAATGGTCATGTTTGCGTCTCGGTTGGTTGACGGACTCATAAGTACCAGTCTGTATCTATCAGTATGGGTGACATTTTGATTCATGGTCCCAGTGGTTCAGGGCCAGCTACATAGATCTTTTTCAGCAATTGTGCTGTGTGTAGGGAGAAATATTGATGGTATGACTACAATAAAAATTTTCAATTTGATATACATGCTAGTTCATGATTTGATTGTTGCTCCAACTTTTTTGATAATCGATCATATTGAATACTTTGGGGCATTTCGGGTTAGCTATGATTGATCTTGGGTGCGATTGGCTGATTGGGATTGGCAGCAACAAATTCTTAAAACTATATATAGCCTTTTTCCGTTTACAACCTTTTAATTAAGGTTAGTTTGGCTCGTTGTTTATTGACCTGCCTAACCACTATCAATTCATGGTCATGCCACTTACCTGTTGTCAGCTTGTTGCCAGTGACAGAAAACCTTACCAGGGCCTCCTCAGCCTTGCCAGAAGAGGAGTGTCCACAGCCACAGTCCACTTTTTGTTGTCTATTTTAGTGACATCATGCAACCAGTTGCAGTTGTCCCCTGCTGCTTGGTTTTGCAGCCTCCTGGCTGGAATCTGCATCACCAGGGAACAGGTGGTTGCTGCAGGTTGCAATGGGCAAAGCCATTAACACCAAGGTTTGCCTTACTGAGCGGTAAGGCCCCACACCGAGTGGTATACACCAATCCGCCAATTGATCGGTACGCGGACCACCCGCTATTGGACGGTACCGTCGAAATCGACCGTCAACGGTCGATTGAGGGAGAAAGAAGAAGCGGGAGAAGAAGAAGAGGGAGAAACCTGTTCCCTGCGCGTTGCTCTTCCCCAATTCCCCTGTGCGATCCGTCGCCCGTGGGTGATTCTTCTCCCGACGTTGTCACGGACGAAAATATAAAAAAGGTGCTCAATGTAATGCTCATGTATGTTTGTCTCTTTGGGTTTTTGTACATGCTTTGTACAACAAGTAACGGGCTAGTAGTAGACTTGACAACCCTAGTTTAGTTAGCTTTTGTGGTCGGCTTCGGCGTATAAATGAGAGTTATGTCATATGGACACTTGTGGAGACTTCGGTCTGAAATGAGTCATGATTCTGTGTGTGCGACCGTTTAAAGTCCATGATTGTAATTCGCATTGACTATATAAAGTGTTTGTTGAAATGGTTGCTTGTGGATCCGTGAGAAACGCTTTCTCTAACCCATTTTCTCTTTTGTAGGTCCTAATGGACCATAGGAGGTTTCGGGGAGGTTGACATTTGTAGATGGACATGCGATGTTGTCGAATAACTTAGACAAAACTAGCTAAGTTTGTAACAGAGCGGGGAAATGTTTGGTGCCACATGACTTAAGCAAAACTAGCTAAGTTCGTGACAAATGTCTCCCCACGCGGGGAGGAGAATGAGGCGACGTCCTTGAGCGGGTTATCGGTACACACTATGGGTACCAGTATATTAATATTAATATTATATTAATTTATATTATATTAATATTAATATTAATTAATATTAATATAATGTAATATTTTTAATTTTATTTATCTTAATTTATATTAATATTAATTTTATTTATATTATTTTATATTAACATACCGTTCAGTACCGGGTACCATACCACACCGAGATGAACTCGGTATTGCCGGTATGAATCGGTATAGAAAACCTTGATTTACATCATGGCTTGTGAGCTATTGCCATTGCTGTGAGCCGACTCCTCCACCTATTGGTGGTAGCTGACAACTCTGGTAGATTAGTGCCGCCGACCTCACCAGGGTTGTTGCTAATCAGCTTGAGTGACCATGGACCGTATGTGACTAACCTTGTGAACTGTAAAGCACTTTTTGTGTGTAGTGAAGATTTTTTAAGGAATTTATTTCCTGGATTAGAACCTAGATTCTACATTTCGAGTGTCGGACCCTTTGGCCCATGGATGAGAAGGACTATTCCATGCTGGCATACCAACACACGACATTGGCATGCACCATGGTACCAAGAGAGGTGGAAAGGGGGGAAGGAGGAGAAGATAAGGAGGCGAACAAGAAGAGGAGGGCAGGGAGCATTGATGACGGAGGAAGAAGGAGATAGGAGTACCAAACGGAGGTGGCTGTCTGTGCGACACACAGTGTGCAGGTGTTGGCATATGGTGCTTGTATTGGATGATCTGTGTTCTAGTCCATAGGCAAACTAGTATGTGCTAAGCAATGCATACTGGTTCACCTGGTTTGTTTATCAATTGGAACATTGTGCTGATTTTTCAGTTGCTGATGGCGTGGTTTTAAATTTCCACTATGATATATGTATACATTTAACAAGTTTGAGAGGGTATTGATGAAATTTTCAACTCTAGAAGGTTTCTATAAAATTAGCGATTCTCTTGCTCTACTACTAGTTTTTAATCATGTTAGTGGATATGGTTATCTAAGAATTTTAACTTTTGTTTGGTATTTGGTATCAGTATATTTGGTGGCATGCTGACCTGTATATCTGGTATTATTTAAAAAAAAACAAATTGGTACTGGTAATATCACCTGATACTGCTCCATACTGATTGTTATTTGAAACCATCAAGGAATGCAATTTTGATCTGTACCGCCTGGTATAGGCGGTACATACCGGTCCGCCAGGTTACCGGTACACGGACCGCCCACTACTGGGTGGTTCTGCCAAAATCGACCGTTGGCGGTGGGTTGAGGGAGAAATCGATCGTCGACGGTCGATTGAGGGAAAAGAAGAACGAAGAAGAAGAGGAAAAGAAGAAGAGGAAGAGTAGAAGAAGAAAGAAGTACCTCCTTTCCCCGTGCCGTCCTCGCCCGCGCGCCATCGCCGCCCTCACCTGCAGGCGATTTTTCTCCCGCGTGGGTAGACGTTCCGGGAGAAAGATCGAGGCAACGTCGCCGACATTTTTTTCTTTTTTTAATATATTAATATATTAATATTATATTATAAAATATTATAAAATATTTTAATATATTGAGCAGTATGCACTGTGTGTACCGCCCGGTATCGAGATAATCTCAGTACCTGGTACGGACCGGTATGTCAAACCTTGGAAACCATAAATCTCCTTTTTTTTGGGATCAGTCAGTTTACAAAATTTGTTACAGTGATCATATTTTATAAAATTTGTATATACCTGATCTATAAACCTCATGAACTTATTTTTCTGTAGGCAATGTACGAGGGCATCCTCGTGGACATTCCATTTGCAACATTCTTCCTTAGCAAATTGAAAGAGAAGTAAGGTTCATCTTCTGTTTTCCTGTGGAAATTGTGGTTTTGCAAGAATGAGTTGAATTTTGTCTTATTCATAATTTGTTTCCGAAATTTCCTTCATTGTGGGGCATTTGAGGTGTAAAACTATATTGAATGAATAATAGTACTGAAAATATACGATACAAAAAAATATTACTCTCAAGATTGCATTTTTTAAATTATACATCTAGTGATTTTACATCATTTTATATCATCAGGGGCTGTTCTCAATTCATTAGTATGGTGGGAGTGGGACATCCATTATTATACATACATTCACTTTGTATACTTACCCAATTGTTATTTACTTAAAACCATTGGTTTCTGAATCTGGCATAATTCTCAACTAATTTATAAGTGCAGTGTTCCTAAATTTTACATGTCATCAATAGATAGCACAATTTATGCTAAGTTTTAGTCCTGCTTCATTGATTAAGAGTGTAAACAAGTAACAGCTCTGGTTAACTCTTCATGTAGACCTATTGTGATTGTAACCCACTGGTCATATGCTTTTCGTAGCATAATAGATCATCTGTAACCTCTCTATATGTTTTTTATATATAAATGGTATTACAGAGTGAAAACGTTTTTCTGAATTGATCGTCATCTTGATTCGATCATTCTTTAATATGAGATTAGTTGCTCCAAATATCTTAGTTGTTCCTTTTCCTATGGGTTCGGAAGTGCATTTCATTTATTTATTGAGAGCCAGTCAAATTAATCTTTATGTACAAGTGTTTTCATAATTCGATAGTCATACCATTCGGGTATGACGAGCCTACCATCTTCCATCTGGGCAACTGCAATCTTTGGTACAAAATTATTCCATGAAAAAGCTTATGAAAATCTGATGAAGTCGTAAGCTTTGTTTCTTTAGAGAGTGATATGATTGCTTATGAGACTTGTGTTCACGTCGTGTTCGCCTGATGTGTACTTCCATGTTGGTTGTTTTATTTTTAAATCAAGATTTCTTGCATTTAATTATTACTTCGTAAGTGACTAATGCTAATCTCCTGGCAATTAGGAGCAACTTTTTGCATGACTTGCCTTCACTAGATCCAGAGTTGTATCGGCACCTTCTCTTTTTAAAGGTGACGGTTTTATTATTGTTTGCCTTTATTTCTGTTAAGTTTATAACTATTACCTCTTAAAATTCATCATTTTAAATTCTGTTAAGTATGCAACTATTACCTCTATGATTCATCATTTTAAATTGTGGTGTTCATATAATTAAAGATGCTAAATTTTCTTCTTTTGAACTGAGATCTGATCAAGGAAGGTTATGAAGAAAGTGAGAATATTGGTTACAAATAATATCAGTGTGATGCCTTTGAAATCCAATATATTGTTGTCTAGCTTCAAACCATGGTTTTGACATTCAAGTAGACCGATAAATGGATAGGGTATGAATCATATCAAATCATATTAATCTCAATAAATATCTAATTCTACTACAAACAGGACCATGTAATCTTAATGCAATCCAAATAACCCACATAAAAATTTGTTCAGCACTAAATTTAGTAGGATCCATAGCTTTGATTCAATGCTCTTATCATGGACATTGTTGAGAGACAGGAGAGGGATCCCAATCTGGTCTGATGGTCTACTCCTGGAGAATAGAGGGGGGAAAAGAGAGAGAGGAGATTACCAGGTAACTCCTTTTCATACCAATGGGGGCGTGAACTAGTACACACCTTTTCCATTTCTTGCTACTCACGCTGCCAACCAGGGATACTCCTCTTTTCCTTTCCTCCATTTCCTCTTCTTCATTCTTCCTCTTCCTCTTGCTCCACTGCCTCATACCGGTCCGGGCATGAACTGGTACACGCCTATCCCATTTCTGGCTGCCCGCACCACCGACCAGGGATACTCCTCTTCTCTTGCCACCGCCATCTCTTCTTCCTTCTTCCTCATCCTCCTCCCTCCTTCCACTTCCACTTCCTCTTCCTCTTCCTCTTCCTCTTCCTCTCCCTTTGCCACCATCTTTTCTTTCTTCCTCTTCCTCATCCATCCTTCCTCTTCTTCTTACCTCTTCCTTCTCCTTTTCCTCCACCATCACCTCTTCCTTCCTTACTCCTTCCTTATCAAGTATGGGTACATTGGTATCAGACAGTATGTACTGGTCCGGCCAGGGACTATTAGAATACTCCAGTGTAAGATTGCAATCCTGGAACATTGCTACCTTCTGACTGTGAAGATGTGGGTGATGATGCTTGAGATTGGAGAGGACGTAGGCAGGCCAAGGGCTCAAGGAACCAGGCTTAGAGAGCAGAGGAAGCTGATGAGGTCTTTGTGAGCATACATGTTGGCAGTGCTAGAAGTTGTTGTTAGAGATTCTGGCAGATGAAAATCAATCTGCAGGGAGACATGGTGAGGGGCACTAGATTGTTGTGGTGATGCAAGATGAGCTTTAAAGCATCAATAGTTTGGTCTTAACATCAATTTTCTTGATGGTGTTCTTGATGTTTGTCATTACTGACAGGCCCTTGTCGAAGTGGACCAGAAATGAACTGGACTTATCGTTGCTGAATGATGAGTCCTCCATGCTACCATTACAGTTATTAGGTAGAATTGTTGATGGAAAGCAGCCATTCCTTTGTACACTGTTGAATGTTGTCAAGTTTTGGATTTAGTTTGTGTTTTACTTTTTAAGATATAAGTTTGATTTATATCATTTGGTCACATCTGATGAGGGTAAAGAGACTGTAGATATGTATGTGTTCTGTAAATTAACATTCATAAAGTGAAATATGAATCTGGTGGGCTCATTGTTTTATCCGGTTGAATGTGATCAGCATTTGACCAGACTGCAAATTGAATTTTGGACCAGTTAATGATTCGTACACCAGGAACTATGACCATGTACTGGTAGTAATGGTAGATCTTTTCTTACGAACTGTCAAGCTATTTAAACTAAATGGTGATCTGTAGTTTAACATCTAAAAAGGAGAGAGTAAATGGCAAGGCCTAGGTCTTTTTGAAGGGAGAACATGATAATTGATATTTTATTCTACTGGTTTTCCAAAGAAACTACTAATCATTACATGAAATTTGTTTTTAAGTTGAAAAAATTAGTGAGACCATGTTATTGTATTTGTTGAGTCATTGCCCCCATATCACTTCACTCCTGTATTTTTTTGTCTTACGTTCAATTGTGTTGTTATATCGGTTCTGTACAGAAGCAGTTATAAATTTAATATCTATATCCATATTTGTATCCATCAACTAGAGGTCAACACATATGTTTTATCCAAGATCCGATATGTATACAATTTAAAGTTTTAAGTACTGAACAGATCGATTGGTCCTGTATGGGACCATATAACTTAGTTTTAAGTTTCAAAGATCTATATGGGACCATATATTTTTAGTTATATCAGGCGGTACTAGTTGATACTGGTGTCATCTTGGTCTGACAAGGTGCTGATACTGATAACAGACTGAGATTTAAACTATCAAATCTTTCTACACCCTTGCTGTTTTTGATATATCATCTATGTAATAGAATTCAAGTCATTTAAGTTATTAAAACATATTGAAACTCATTCATGAATCAGGTCCTTTTTGAGATGAGTCATGTAAACCTTGTGGAAAATTGTGTGCTTTATGTTATCTTCTGAAGATTATGCTCTTTTAGTTATTTTTGGCATGGCTTGCACTGCAGATAATGTATGGTCTGCAAAAGGACTTTAGGCAAAGGATCCTAAATTGAAGCTATTCTGCTTGTTCCTTGCCAACACATAGCAGTTGTTGATTATATAGGCTAACAATTTTTTGCTTTAGGTTTTGTAGATGCTTCACTCATATTTGCAAATTTTGGTTTGTGTGCAGCATTATAAAGGTGATGTTTCAGAGTTGGAACTGTATTTTGTTGCTGTAAACAATGAATATGGTGAACAAACAGAAGAGGAGCTAATCCCTGGTGGAAAAAATCTGCATGTTACCAAGGACAACGTTATTGCCTTCATTCATCTTGTTGCAAATTATCGCCTAAATTTTCAGGTTCTACTTATTCCATTCCTTGGTTGACTTAGAGGATTTTGGTATGGAACTTTACCATTTTAATGTGCAGATTCGCACTCAAAGCTTACATTTTTTACGAGGATTCCAACAACTTGTACAAAAGGAATGGATTGAAATGTTCAATGAACATGAAATTCAGGTATTCTAAAAATATTTTTTGAATGTCATTTTCGCTTAGCTATCTTCATTATCTGGTCTCATTCTAGAAATATTCTTGCTGATGCTATGTTACCAGCATTTTTATTTTACACCTTGTAAAAGATAATAGCTCTTTTGTACCATGTTGTTCCCACATCATTCTAGAAATATTCTGGCTGATGTTAAGTTGCTAGCATTTATGTTATACATCTTGTAAAAGCTAATAGCTCTTTTTACCATCTTTTTCCCGCATCATTGATCTAAAGCATTTCTATTGTGTTCCGAGATGAAAATGTGGTTGCTGTTTACAGTACATTATTGTTGATACATTATTGTTTGATTTATTTAATGTGGTTTGTTTTGAGTACTGGGTGTTCTACTTGAGAGGCTTTTGTAGTTGGGGCTATATTTTGTTCTCTTGTTTTCTTGTGGATCACGTTTGACAAGCTATGTTGGTGAAATTAAGCTAGTGAATTCAGTCAGAAAAGGAATCTTATTCATTGACTTGGTGTTCTTTCAGCTTCTTATATCAGGGTCGCTTGAAAGCATGAATGTGGATGATCTGCGCTCAAATGCCCGTTATACTGGTGGATATCATGATGTAAGATTTTAGTTGATCCAAGATGATATGATTTTTGATCGGCAAAAGAAAATTGCAATTATATTACTTTGATGAATTATCACAGACACACCTAAGATCCATTTGGCATGTCTGACCTATGACATTCGTGTTGGATATCTTTGCAGGAACATCAAGTCATTGAGATGTTCTGGGAAGTAGTCAAAAGCTTTTCTTTCGAGTATCAGAAGAAATTTCTTAAGTGAGTTTTCCCTTTTATTATGCAATTATATATATTATTTCTTAAACATATGTGAATTTCTTAAAAAATTCACAAATAATATTTTTTATATTTCATCATTACTGCTTCTGGAATCCAAGTATAGAGAACATGTTACTGAACCTGAGTGTAATTTTCAGGTTTGTAACTGGATGTTCTAGAGGTCCACTTCTCGGTTTCAAGTATCTTGAACCAAAATTCTGCATACTGAGGTTTGTTCCATTTTATTATTATTATTATTATTTTTTTCTTTTTTCAACTGTTCATTATTCATTTGTACGTGATGCTTATTTGTAGGGCTGCTCCTTTGGATGTCACTGAAGAGGATCTTGATCGCTTACCAACATCAGCCACTTGCATGAATCTGCTTAAGTTACCACCATATCAAAGGTAAGCTCATCTTGATGTTTCATGTCAAGAAAAAAAAAATATTTTTTTTAATCATGTGTGCTTATGCTTGTTTTTCTCTTTTTCCTACAAGTAACAAATTTAGCTGGTCCTTCTGTTCATATTAGAAACTGTTTGATTAATATCAAATGGGTTAACATTCTCTTGGTCACGTGTCTGGTGGTGTGCAGTAAAGAACAAATGCGATCCAAACTGATCTACGCTATAAGTGCAGATGCTGGTTTTGATTTGAGTTGATGGGTGCTGCCTGTACACATGATTCCCAGCGTAGATGATGATTCGTCATGACGTTGGAGCTCCTAACAAAAGGCCAGATTTGAGTGCTTTGTGGTGGCCACACGAAAAGCAGGCGCAGGATTGATTTACGTCTGAAGCTCCGATAATGGAAGAGGAGGGCAGAACATGTAAATAATAGATGGTTGTGAGGTAGCATACACACTAGTATAGACGTCCCCGGCGGGCCTCATACAGAATTTGTAACATAACAAAGTGGACGTGTGTCTGTTACGAGCCCAACATGTAAAGTAAATTTGATGTCACATTATCAAATGCTTTCTATACATTCCTAAGATTTGTTATCCTTTATTTGTAAATGATAGCCGATTGATGTAGAACATGATAAGAAAGACGAAGAGAGAATATGAATTTTTTTTTTCAAAATTATATTATATCCTTTACTATTTATAAGGATTTAGGAATCTTAGTACAGGCAATGATTCCTAATAATAACCCTAGGGGACTTGTATGATTTTTAAAAACTAACCAAGTTGGTAGAAGCAAATAGGATCCAAGCAAAATTAGCTAATACATATCAGATTGGAGTCGTTATGAATAACAGTTTTGGATGATCTTACGGAAAGACACTATGAAGAAAAAGTCTTGGATGATCTTACTTAAAAGAGATCTACTCTATCAATGGCATTGACAAGAAAAAGTTAATTGTGGACCGAGTGCCATGTGGCACGTGTGACGAAGGGTCACATCATATCCCGATCACATGCATGCATCATTTATCACGTGTGGTGATAATACTATTAAAATATTAGCCACGTATGAGTCCGAGTTTACCCTCTTGACCAGGCTAGTTTAATCGGTGCTCGAGTTGACTCTCTTGGCCAGGCCAGTTCAATCAATGCCCGAGTTGACCCCTCGGTTAGGCCAGCTCACCAATGCCCGAGTTGACCCTCTCGACCAGGCCAGCTCATCGGTGCCCGAGTTAACCCTCTCGGGCAGGCCAATTCAACCTGTTCCCGAGTTGACCCCCTCGACCAGGCCAATTCAACCGGTGCCTGAGTTGACCCTCTCGGCCAGGCCAATCCACCAGTGCCCGAGTTAACCCTCTCGGGCAGGCTAGTTCAACATGTGCCCGAGTTGACCCCCTCGACCAGGCCAATTCAATCGGTGCCTGAGTTGACCCTCTCGGCCAGGCCAGTCCACCAGTGCCCGAGTTGACCCTCTCGGCCAAGACATACCACCAGTGCCCGAGTTGACCCTCTCGGCTAGGTCAGTTCACCAATGCTCGAGTTAACCCTCTCGGCTAAGACAGTTCAGTTTGTGCCCGACCTGAGTGTCTTGGGCAACACAGCCCAGTCTACACCTGACATGAGTGTCTCGATTAACACAGTCCAGTCCATGCTCGACCTGGGTATCTCGAGCAACATAGTCCAATCCATGCCCGACCTAAGTGGCTCGGGCAACATAGCCCGGTCTGTGAGCCCAAAGGTGCTCACCTCATCCACTCAAATGCCCGAGCTACGCCTTGGACAAGGCATAAGCCCAAACCATAGAGCTCGGCCAGTTCAGAGCACGAGCTATGCAGCTTGACCAATCAAACAGTCTTGCCGAGACCAATAACTCGGCCAATCTAACAGTCTTGCTGAGACCAATAGCTCGACTAATTTAACAGTGTTGTCGAGACCAGTAACTCGGCTAACCAAATAGTCTTGTCGAGACTATTAACTCAGCCAATCTAACAGTCATGCCGAGACTAGTAACTCGGCCCAGTCACTTGTCATGCATTCAAGACAAAACGTCATGTCGCTAGCCCACCTGGCACAACAAAATCCGACCTCACACACCCAGGTCTGACTTGGCGCAGGAAAGTTCGAGATGACACAGGGAAGCCTGACCCAACATAGTAGAATCCGACCTAGCATGGTGAACTCCGAGTTGGACGAAAACGATCGTGGAGTGTGAAGCACAGTAGCATTTGATGCAGACTCAACGCTCGAAGACCTTAGAACCACGTGAGACCGTACGCCAACTCAACAAAGGACGTCAATGGCAATAAAGACTGAGGTACGATACCCTCGACCGACAGGTATAAAAACCACCCCTGGGCACAGGCAAAGGGGAGAAAAAAACCTCATACTCTCTACATACAACATCCAGACTCCATCTCGGTTGGGGCGCTAACTTAAGCGTCAGAGGGGCCTCATCGGACACCCTATCCCGACGAGGCCTTTATGCAGGAACCTTTGACCGACCCGAGCCGAGCTCCAGAGCGTATCCCACCGTCCTCTTCCGAGCTCCTCACCCTTCCCGACCAAAGCGGACGCGCTTGCGCACATGGGCAGAACCAAGCCATGCTGACTCATCGGCCACGACATAAAGTTCCACAACACTTTTTAGCGCTAGAAAGAGGGCCCGATGCCATAGAGCGCCCGCAAAATAATGTGAATATGGAACATCTCGGCGAGGAGACTCACATGCCACCACCAACCCACAATGTCGGGGGACCGAGCTCCTTCCTCCTCTCTAGGGAGGGAATCCGTCGACACCTACTCTGAACCACTATTGGAGACTATTCAATGACCCGAGATTCTCTCCCCAGACGGTGAACCCCGAGCCCCTAGTCGTCACTGCCGAGGCCTTTCTTGGCCTCACCCACCAAGTTCAAGCACTAGTTGGGATGATGCAGGCCATCATCCCGCACATCTCGCAGCTTATGTCCACAGGAGCGCCCCCACAGCTCGCTCCTCGATCGACCCCTCAACAAATACAACCTGAATTGTCCCTTGCCCGAGTTGATTAGCCCATACCTCAATCCAACTTTAACGGACAACGACACCCCCCGACCGAGGTGAGGTCGGGAACCCCGAGCATCGCTGCTGCTCGGTCAGTAAGCAATCCCCAAGGCTCCACTCCCACGTCCACCGAGTTGGACACCCTCTCCTCTGACTCGATGGATTCGTTAAGGGCACAACTACGTCAAGTGAATCCGAGATTGGACGAGGTCCAAAAAGAGTTCGTTAAGTCCAACTAGGAGCTTAGGGAAAGCTCCAAAGGTGGCTCCCCGTTTGCCCCCGAGATACAAGACAAGCCCATTCTAACCAACTTCTGTCTGCCTTCACTTGAGTCTTACGATGGTAGCTCAGACCAGGCAAAACATGTCGCATCCTTCTGGGCCCAAATGGCCCTCTACGACACTTTGAACACGCTAATGTGTCGGGCTTTCCCAACTACCCTGAGGGGTCTGGCTCGAATATGGTACAATCGACTTAAATCGTCTTTGATCTCATCATTCGACCAACTCACGAAGGAATTTGAGCTGAACTTCTTGGGAAGCGCCCGACTGAGGCCCACCGCCGCCTCGCTCCTCGACTTTAGCCAAGGAAGTGAGGAGTCCTTCGCCCAATTCGTCGGGCGGTTCGCAGTGGAGATTCGAGGAGTGCCTGACACGCACCCCTCTTTGGTAATCCAAGCATTCTTGATGGGACTCCGACCCTTCAGATTCTTCTGGTTGCTGGTTGAACGCCCGCCAACAATAGTTCTCGAGATGCTACAACGAGCAAACCAATACATAGTTGTCGAAACCTTAGTAGCCAGGAAGCGGGATGATCAAAAGCGCCCTCGCGTAGAACAATCCCGAGGCCAACCCTCGAGTCCATCGAGGAGAAGGATTGACAAGCTCAAATTGTCGCTACCAAGGCCACCGCTGATTCCCCTTAGTTCTACTCGAACGTAGATTTTCCTCCGAATCCTAGAGAAAGGGGCCACTCAGGCACTCCTCGATGGTGGGGTGGAGAGGAAAGTGAAGCCCCACTTCCGAAGCATCAACTGAGATACTTAGCCCGAGAGAGCCCAGGTTGTAAGGTCACTGCCGGGCAGCGAAGCATGCAACGCATACTATCTCAGGATACTGTAACGCTCATGGATCGCGGAAAGTAACCCCTCGGCCACGGCCGAATCAAAGTCATGGCACGTTTTCGACTTCCAGGTCTCGCAGGGCCTTCGCATCCTCTGGGGACGAAGCTCCCAAGGATGCCCTCGACGTACTGGCCTCAGGGTTCTCTGGGCTTGTCCCCCCGTATATGACGGAGGAGACAAACCTAATACTCATGGAGGAATCCGAGGAGATCATTCCGACCTGTTCGAAAAGAAAATAGAACGAGGAGCCGAGTGATCGAGGGATGGTATGAGGGGGTTGAGGAACAGGATTGAAAGTGAAAGGTAGGGTGAATGAGAACCCTACTACCCAAGAGAATTTATAGACATGAAGGGCGACGATTCACCTTCCCAAGGTAGAACAGTGAACTTTTCAAGGCAGAACCACATTAATTGTCGACCTAGTATCATGTGGCACGCATGATGAAGGGTCACATTACACCGTATCCCTGTCACATACATGCATCATCCATCACGTGCGACGATAATAGTATTAAAATATTGGCCATGTATGTGCCACGTGGGCAGGTTCAGCGAGTACAACCCCAACACCCCCCCTTTCTCGGTGCCCGAGTTGACCCTCTCAGCCAGGCCAATTTAATCAGTGCCCGAGCTAACCCTCTCAATTATGACATACCACCAATGCCTGAGTTGACCCTCTCGGCCATGCCAGTTCAATCAATGCTCGGGTTGACCCTCTTGGCCAGGCCATACCACCAGCGCTCGAGTTGACCCTCAGTCAGGCCAGTTCACTAGTGCCCGAGTTAACCCTCTCGGCTAAGCCAACCCACCTATGCCTGAGTTGACCCTCTTGGTCAGGACATACCACCAGTGCCCGAGTTGACCCTCTTGGCTAGGACAGTCCACTCTGTGCCCGACTTGAGTGTCTTAGGCAACACAGTCCAGCTTACGCCCGACCTGAGTGTCTCGGGCAATGCAATCCAGTTCGTGCTCGACCTGAGAGTCTCGGGCAACACAGTCCAGTTTGTGCCCGACTTGAGTGTCTCAGGCAACATAGTCTAGTCCATGCCCGACCTAAGTGGCTCGGGCAACATAGCTCGATCACACTTCGGGCTCATAAAAGCCCGAACTACGCCTTGGGCAAGGCATAAGCCCAAACCATATAACTCGGCCAGTTCATAGCACGAGCTATGCAGCTGACCAATCAAACAGACTTGTTGAGACCAGTAACTTGGCCAATCTAACAGTCTTGTTTAGACTAGTAGCTCGACCAATCTAACAGTCTTGTCGAGACCAGTAACTCGGCCAACCAAACAGTCTTGCCGAGACTAGTAACTCGACCAATCTAATAGTCTTGCCGAGGCTAGTAACTCAGTCAATCAATTAGTTTCGCCGAAACTAATAACTCGACCAATCAAGCAGTTTTTACCGAGACCAATCAAGCAGTTTTTACCGAGACCAATAGCTCGACCAATCTAATAGTCTTACTGAGACCAATAACTCGACCAATCAAATAGTCTTGCCGAGACCAGTAACTCGATCGATCTAACAATCTTGCCGAGACCAATAGCTCGGCCAATCTAAAAGTCTTGCCAAGACCAGTAACTCGGCCATTCTAACAGTCTTGCCGAAACCAGTACTCGGCCAATCTAATAGTCTTACCAAGATCGGTAACTCAGCCAATCTAATAGTCTTGTCGAGGCCAATAACTCAGTCAGTCAATTAGTTTTGTTGAAACCAGTAACTCGATCAGTTAGTTGCTCAACCAGCCAAGGGGCCCCGATCCGAAAACAACAACCCAAGGCCAGTTTAGTTGCAACCAGGAATAACACTTCAACCAGCTCGACCACCTTAATTCAAGATCGATGCACTAGACAGACTCGAGAGACCCACATTCTTTCTCGTACCCCTCTTCAAGGGATCTCGGGAAAGGATTCCTCGAGGAGGGGGGGAAATGATAGGGCTAATATTGGGCTGACCTAATCACTTGTCACGTGTTCAAGACAAAACGTCACGTCGACAGCCCACCTGGCATAATAGAATCCGACCTCACACACCCAAGTCCGACGTGGCACAGGAAAGTCCAAGCTGGCATAGAAAAGCCTAACGCAACATAACAAAATTCGACCTGGACGAAAACAACCATGGAGTGCGAAGCACAACAACGTCTGATGCAGACTCGACATTCGAAGACTTCGGAACCACGCGAGACCGTGTTAGCAAAGGACGTTGATGACAATAAAGTTCAAGATACGACCGACTTTCAACCGATAGGTGTAAAAATCACACTTGGGTACATGCAAAGGGAAGAAAAAAAATCTCTTACTCTTTATATACATTATTAGATTCCACTGACTTGAGTATGAGAAGGGTCTCATCGAACATCTCATCTCAACGAGATCTTTGTACATAAACCTTCAGTCGACCCGAGACGAATCTTTGAGTGGACGCCACCGACCTTAGCCGAGCTCCGGAGCATATCCCGTCGACCTCTTCCAAGCTCCTCACCCTTCCCGACCAGAGTAGATGCGCTTGCACACACTGGCGGTACCGAGCCTTGCTGACTCGTCGGCACGGGATAAAGTTCCACAAAGACCCAAAAAGAATTTTACCGGCTTACTTATATGGCAACGCCTTAAGCGATAAAGAACCACAAACAAACGCAAAACACGAAGCGGCTCAAATGTTTAGAAGAAAATGCAAAACCAAGAAGGGCAAGAGGTGCAAGACGGTCGAATTGGTCGACAAGAAATGGATCTTCTTCTTGATGGCCCAAACATACGATCAAGAAACCCAAGAGACGAACCAGATGATCAACTCGTCACGCACAAGAAATGCCCTACGCCCCAAAATTGTGTGGTACAAAAAAAAAAAAAAAAAAAAACGGTTAGAAGCGAGGGAGAAAAGGGAGGAAACCTTTCCCAGTCGATGTTTGGTCTCGGAGCCGAGGCGGCCTCTGCTTCGATCGCCATCACTCGCCAGAACCGGGTCGAAACCCCAAACCCGCGGTGGTGTTTCTTGTAGGAGGCGGAATCGCACCCTCGGAGAAAGAAAGAAAGAAAGACGAAGAAGAGGAGGCGACGCGCCTCTTTCTCTGCTTCCGGAGAACGGAAACCGTTTTACACGATGAAACCCCGAGAGGAGGATCGAGAAGCTTCCAGTAACCGGGAAATTTGCATGGCTGACGTAACGCCGAATTAGAGGGCCCGCACACCGGAGGCAGAATTACCCTGATGTCTTTCAAGGGTGACTGTTGATAACGTCACTGGTCCCCACGGCTGAACACCAGTCGGAGGTGTTCCTTTCGTGCGCAGTCGCTCCGCAGATGCAGCGGCTCCCAGTTAGCTTCTCCGGCGTGCGTCGTCGGAAACAGCGAACACGGTTAGCCTCGAAGGGAACCACAGTATTATTAGCCACTTGATAGGAACGCCAAGAATCAATGCCACTCGTCGCTATTTCACGATCACTCGACGTCGCTCGCTGGTGCCTGGTTGCTAACCGCTCGATGTCACTCAATGTTTCAGATACCTCTCGTCGTTTGACATCGCTCGTCGCTTGATGCTTGATGTCGATCGTTGCTTGTCGTTGGCTATCGTTCACCGTTTGATGTCATTGAATATATTTAGTATGCCATTGTAAATAGTAAAAGGGTGGTCAAATGCAATGTAAATACGTGACACAGGGCACTATATAATATCATAACCTGGCTGATGCCATTGAGCTCAAGTCCTTCCCCCGAATTGACTCGCTTTTCCGTCACCGCCTTTAAGGCCGCCTCGACTCCATGCTCGCTCACTCTCTCTCTCTCTCTCTCTCTCTCTCTCGTTCTCTTCCTCCTTTCATTCCGTCCTAGTTCCCGCGGCGGACGCCAAGCATCTCAATCTGTCGGTCCCTTCTCCGGGCACAGGCCGCGACAACCCTAGGTGTGATAACTCGGGAGGTAATCTGATCGAGTCGCCTCTTTCTTGAAATGGGTCTCGCCTTCTTTTTTTTCTCTTCATTTCATGGTCCGGAATCGTTGCGGAAACGCCTAATTGTTTGATTTCTATTCCTTTTCGGATCTGAATCTCTCGCCGGACGCAGATTTGCTACCGTCCTACGTTTGATCCCTTCTCCGAGGTATAATCCTATCTGATCGACCCTTTCTTGGAATGCCTATCGCGTGTCTTCTTCAAGGACTATGTTGTGGGATCGCCTAATTCTGTTGTTTCTGGTTTCTTGGAATAATCTAGGGAGGGATGTTCTTCACGGGGGACGCCTCCACCCGCAAACGAGTGGATTTGGGTGGACGAAGCTCGAAGGAGAGTGACCGACAGGTGTTATTGGAACAGGCACGGCTTGATAGGAAGCGCCGGTTAGTGCTTCGACAGCAAACGTCAGCAGCGATCAAGATCCAGGTAGGGTTTTATTTATCTTGCTTTGGTTCTGATTGCTGGCAACTAGCTGATGGAATGCCCTGAATTGGGAATTGTTTGATATTGATGTAAGCTTGGAGATGTTGATCATCATTATTTCTAATATTATGTACTGTGATGTTTGGATGCCTTTATGGACTTCGCCTTGAGGCTACATAGTTGCTATTTACTTTTTCTTTTGGGCTCATTATGAAACTTGACAAATTACTGGCTGCAGAAATGCTTCAGAGGGATGAAGGATGTCAAAATGGCACGAACAGAAGTGCGGGAGCAGTTCCATGTTACCTATGGGGACCATGGTGAAAAGGCAGATTGGTAGGATCAATGTTATGCTTATAATATGCATTTCTTGAGGTCCTTAGCACTTCTTTTTGCCAAATTTTTGTGTTCATGCAAACCTTACATAAATCACTGTACGTTTAAAGCAGGCATTGCTTTGGTCCTGACTCAGAGTTTCTTCGTCAGTTGCTTTTCTTCTTTACTGCAAATAACATTAGTGATGTTACACTTCTTGTGGAAACTTGTCGATTGCTTCTGCAGTATCTTCAGCAGAGTGGTAAGCCTAAAAGATGCTGTTTAGTTAAGTTAGTTGTGCTTCATTTTTTCCCTTCTTGCAACAAGACTATGTGATATCAGTTCATTCCATGTTGCTGTACAATGTGTATATTTTATACAATTAAAATACTCAGGCTTGGAATATCCCATGATTGCACACAATAGAATAGAGTTGGATCTTTTGCTAAGGACTATTGGTTGTTCCCATTGTGAATGCATTCATCCTGAACCCTGATCAAGCTAAAGGCATGCCATGATATGCCTGACAAAAGAATTTCTGCATGTCCATGCATGTTGTGTTTGCCATGAAGATAATGTTCTGACATATGAATTATAGTGCTATACACGGTATTTTATGCAGCAACTTGATTTATGGCTCTTCTTCTCTTCTTGTAAGATAGGTAGGAGATCCTCTTCTCGTGGTCTTACACGTCTTTGAATAAACTATGAAGCCGCCATCTGTTTTGTTTAATTTATTTGTAAGTTTTGAATGATTAGTACATGGTTGTGTCATTTATGTACTTGAATTACTAAATTATGCATAAACAGCAAAACACTTGTTTTTTCCTTTTCTATAAGTGAAGCTTGAGGTCGGGAGGTTCTTCATTGCTTGTTTAATCGAATGTGATTTTGTTAGCTATTGGCCTTTTATTGCAGTTGCAAATGCTGCAGCTAATATATTCATGTTCTTCTAATTATGTTGGCCTCTATTTGCAATTATAAATGTTTCTGTTGAGACATTCAAAGGAATTCCAACTCTTATAAATGCAAGCGACTATATTTTGGAGGCAGTGCATGTTGGATATGTTAGCCTTCTGGAAATAAAAAAATGCTAGGGTGATTCTATTGGTTTTGGATTTACGTCTCTTTGTAAATTATTTGGTGTTTGTGTGCCTGAGTTGGAGCTTGGTTGTCAACATTTTTTCAAAAAGAGGTTTTTCTAATCAAGGTTGATTTTTCATTCCACTAATCTTGTCTTTCATCCTCAGTAACATCTCAGGTATTTGTAAGTAGTCTTCTTTCTTTCACGTTTATGTAAATGTAAGAAGGAAAGTAATTCAAACCGTATGTTGAACTTTATGATTAGGCGGAGGCTGAACATGCACTAATACACTGCATCGGGCATCTAGATGGAATACTTTGGGTAACTGGAGCCTCTAAAACCATACGATAGATCAGTGTTATGTGGTGAATTGGTGGCTAAGTAGGTAATTTAGAATCTAAACATTTTACGGGAAATGTTTTGATTAAAAAATTAGCAGACTTATAACTGCTACAAGCTGTTGTAGCTGAGAAAAGGAACAAGTGGAGGGTCAACAAAACAAGTTTAGGGAAAAGGATATATCTAGGTTACCAGGAAAGGAAAACTCACTTTTAAAAAGTAATTTAAACTAGATTGGCATCATTTTTATATTTTCTATTTATGTCTTTCACAGTTTTCCCTGACTTAATACTGTTTCGCTGACAGAGGAACAAACTTTAGTTAGCAATTTCATCTTCTTGATAAGCCTGCAACTAAAACATGTGTCATGACCCATTGTTAGTCAACTGAATTGTCCTGAAGTGTGCACTGTTAGATACTTGGATGTATTCTTCGTGTGTTACTGTAGCCCATCTGTTGAAGGTATAGATTTTTGAGAAACCATGTTGTGGAGGTCTTTAGTTTTTTTCTTTTAGGTCAAGAGATATATTATTTTCTATTCTTTAGTGCTGTTAGCTGCTTAATATTTCAAATAAGAGAATCCTGGATTTTTAGCTTAATGTAGTTGAATATTCTGATAGTCAATTTTCTGGACAATATCATTTTTACTAAGGAAGATCTGTAAAATTTTGAGAAGATGAAAAAGTTTGTTTACTTGGTTTATGGTTGATGATCTATGGTTGTTTGATTATTTTTTTTCTTCTTGGCATATTTTTCTTAACCATTTTCTTTAATATTTTGAGTAGGGGACCTTTTGGCTTACTTGGTTGTATGGTCACCAATTATGGTTGTAGGACTGTCACTGACTTAGCTGAATTTGCCTAAGTCATGCATTACCCGTGCGACAAAGTTACGGGCTTAGCTGGAATTGCTTAAGTCGTGAACCACCCTTATGCTAATGTTTCGGACGTAGTTGAGATTTCCTAAGTCATGAAATGCCCATGCGTTCTTCGTCCGTAACGGGTCGGCTTAGATGCAACCTCGTGTAGGTCTTAAAGGACTTGTGAAAGAGAAGGTTGATTAGTTTGAAAGTGAGTGGTAGACAAGTTCCGACGTCTCGCGAAGAGGGAAGCTTTACAAGCAATTCAACAAACACCTTGAGTGCAAGAGATAAAAGAGAGAAAACAACGAAAAAAGACTTCAGAAAGTTGAACAAATAGTCGCAAGTCCAGATATGACGATTCATCGGGTGTCGGGCGCGAAGACAAGTTCAACTTGTGAAGAATGTTCAACGCCCGATAATATACCGAGGCACCATCCAGCGTGCCACCTGGGGGGTTCCAGGGGTCTGATATGGCTGATGTTTCGTACCACACCTTTGTCTGCAAAAATCAAGTCGCAACACATGAAAACAGAGTTATTTTCGAGCAGTTTTGGCCCGACATAGTGAGCAGTCGCACTGTAGCATTACAAACTGCTTTCGCTTAAATCTCTTAGGCAAAACCATATAAAACGAAGGCAAAACAGGCTACCAAACATGTATACAAACATGCAAAAGCGACGAAGTCCGTTGAGCAAAGATGCTGCAGGTGCGCAACGATCGTTCGTGACAGGACGGTGCTCGTTTTTTAAGTAGCACAATTTTCTTTTTCACTTTACTTCTTTAGTTCTTTCACCGATTGCTATTTAGGAAAAAGGGAAGGTATGTGGGTGTTTGCTGAATCACATATTTAAGTTTACTATGGTAAATGACTTGATGCCTTCACCATCAGGACATCTCATCATGTGGTCCTGTTGCCAAACATCACATTTTATTATATCTTGAGTATTTTACCAATTGTGATCTCTGTGCTTACTTCTGAAGCCTTACTGTTGCTCACTTCTTTATTTGATTGCAGGCAATATTGTAACCCTTTTTGCTGGTTTGGACTATCCTCTAAAGCGTTCACTAGTAGGTCTTAGAGTAAAAAAACTTGCATATGCTTGTCTTCAAGCAATCTTCCATAATAGGTGAGTCAAATGGATAAAGCTATTAGATTGAACAACCACTTTGAACATTGCTTTGGTTAGTCTTTTCCATTTCTCACGGTGCGTGCGACATGTTGTGTTGCTTGATGAATTATTTCTTCTATTTGATGTAGAAATAAATCTATGGAAACTAGGTTGGTTCAGCATCCATCTGACTTCCGACATTGCATAAAAAATAAATTTAATTCGGTGACATAACCATTTTCTGGTCATATATTGAGCTCTTCAATTTGGTTATGCATACAATATAACAACCATGTCTCGTGAACTCCTATGGCATGACATCGCTCCTTTCAGGATATTCCAATCTGTATATGTATTATGCAACATGTGTTTTCTTACATACTGCTGGATTTTGAAAAAGAAAAACGAGTGTTGGTGAGCTCGTCCAAGTTCCAGCTGTCATCAGTTAATTATTTTTTTCAGGATATTTGGATTTGTATAAATATTTTTCATTGGGTGGCTTCTCCAGATTCTAGTAGATTAAAAGAAAAGCCTTTTGTAATAAATTTGAAGGAATCGAACCACATATTCGATTGTTAGTGCTGGCTCTGAATTAGTTATGGTACCCAAGGTTGCTTGGTGGTAGATAATGGAGGTGCAATCATTTATGAAGTTGGTGCTGAACAAGACAAATTATGAAGTTGGTTCTCAGTTGAGGGAGAGGAAGCAAATGCTTTTGAGTGGCATAAGTACATTAGTAAAGAGACTTACCATGTTAGGGAAGTTTCATGAATTCGATTACCACTGCAATATGCAAGGAAACAAAAGAGATGATTCAAAGTCTCTTTGGACAGTAAAGGATGGTTTTAGTTGTTTGCTTGTGTGAGTTCTTGCATGATTGGACTGGCATGACAGTACTTTTGGTAGTTTTGTTCCGAAATATTCTTTTAGTTTAATCTTGGAAGACAAGTTTTCATCTTTTGTTTTTTATTTTAATATCAATGTTCACTTAGTTCAGTTTAGCAGAGGTTTATAGCCCAAAAGCATTGTTATTATTATAATTCGGCATATTGAATTTAATTTTTTTTTTACTTTCTCTTTTTTGGTTCCTCTAGTTCAGCATGGAAGATGACTTCTGGCAAGGATATCATAAACTTCATGCCTTATGCTGCTTTTCTAGTAAATCAATTTATGTTTGCCATAACCTTAAATTTTCTGGACTACATTTTTTCTTACAATGTTGGAAATTGAAAACATTTCTTAGCAAACCATCTAGGTTCTTTGATTTCCCTTTTTTCTTCTTGTTTTAGAAATTTATATTGAATTGTACCTGGGTTAAAGATTTCTCCTCTTCTTTATTGCATTTCTTCATGCACCTTCTTCTACATTTTTCTGTTTACACATCAAAAACATTCATAAAACTGTAGCTGTTGTGACTATAACAATTGTTGATATTTTTTATTTCTTCTCCTTTAAACAGGAATCATTATAAGGACAAACTACTGATCCCATCCACGTGCTCTTATTGGCCAACAGTTGCCTTATTTGAAACAATAGCTTGTTTAACAAATCCTGAACTTCCATGGAACTGTAGTGTTATTGATTATCTGTCGGAGAGAAAAGTTTTTTCGCTGTTGCGTTGCATCATTCTAGCTGGCGTGGTAAGCAACTTTTGTAAATCATTCAATCATGGTATTATTTTTTTGCTCTTACTGAGTACTACCTCTGTTAGTTTATTCTGACTACTTTATTGTGAATATAGACAGATTGTCTTGCTTTAGCCAGACACTGTCACTGAAATTTAGAAGAGAACAGAAAGGGATAGAGGAAGAACTGAGGAATCACTGACACTCTTTATCGTCGAGCTTACTTGTAGTCATTTGTAGTGGCCAAACTAGCCTGTTAAATTGGAAAACCTATTCTTCTTTTGGCATAAAGGCCTATTGATTGGTTAACTACGGGAACTTGTACACACTTACGTGAAAAATATTTATAGGGTGCCTGTAAAAAAAGCCATTGCCCTGCTCCTTAACCAAACTTAGTGGTATATTGTGCCAGGTGTGTGTGAAAATTGCTTTACTTGGTTTAGAAAAGTTCATTATAGTTTCGACATTTTAGCTTTTCCTAATGAGATTGAATTTGAGTTGAAATGACATAGTAACTGGAGGTTTCAATAGTTAATATTCATCCAGATTAGAGTGATTTTTTAATGCTCAATTAGAACACAAAAGAAAAACAGAAGATAGAATATGTTTATAACCTATAAAGTAGGATTTATACCTTTATGGAATCTATCGCTTACAAATTTTTGTTGTTTTGATGACTGATATGTCTATTTATCATTTTGTTGAACTGTGCAATAATGATGTATCTGGGGTCTGATTGAATTTTTCCTTATTTATATCAGGTCAAATTTTAATTATGGTTTAGTCAAAACTTCAAATTTGTTTTCATGTATTCTTGATGATTTTCATCCTCATTCGTATTCACATTATTAGGAAGGCTTTGCAGTCCCATTCTGTCATGCTTACTTTTGCCTCTTTTTTTATGTTTCTATCTTTTATTTTAAGGAAGTTGTTTGGGTATTAGGACAAGCGTGCAGGGAGTTGTTATAGGTCTCAGTGTAGGATTTTTGGGCTTCCAAGATTTCCAAAGAAAACACTCTTCTCCTATAAAAGTTTCCTTAATTGTCTTTATACTGGAGGTAAGTTTCTTTAGTTGATTATATGCTGGTGGTCTTGATGGTGTGTCATGAATTGTCTTGATAAAAATGTGGCTTAGTTCATTTTAACTTATCCCTTATATTTCTTCTTTTTCTGTTAGCTCTCATGCTCTTGCTCATCTCTTCTTCATGACACGTGGCTGGGATGTGCATTGCTTCTGTAAAGACCAATTGTGGCTTTTGTTTATCAAATGTGTTCCTCTGTAATTTCTCTTTTGTTCTGAGTCCCGATACATTTCTCATATGATAAATTAACTAGCTATTAAGTTCAACAGGTGATATATTTTTAAGTCAAGATTATCGTTCAAAATTTATTTGAAATGGTTTTATTGATGAGGGATCTAAATTTTATCTTTGATTTTTTATATATTATTTTGCTGTTAGATGCTGTAATGATTCCTAGATTTTTTAAAAAGATTTTCTCCTCGAATTGGTTGTTATGCTCAATTTCATCTTAGAGTCTAGTTTATCATCATTTTGATCTTTACTTGGTTTTGCATGTTGTACCTCTTTATACATAAACTTTTTTCACCTTGGTAAGAAAAAAGATACTGTTGATGTTCTTTCAGTTTTTTACACAATTTTTTGGAAGAGTTGCATTAACACCAAAAAGATAAGATGTCTATTTTTTAAGAATCATGATTTTCATGAGATAAAACACTTAATCAGTTATTTTGATACAGAAGTAATGGTAAACATGAGAGGGTACATGCATTAAGTTGTGGTATCTTAAAATTGAGAAGATAGTCATCAATTCATAACAAGATGTTGGATGAACCTATTTTGATGTTGCTCGCATATGTTACTTTCATTTCTGGGTTTTTTGTGCAATTTGGTTGATTTCCGTCTTACAATATCAGCAGCTCCTGACCTTAGTTTTTCGCTTTGGCAAAGGTCAAGTGTTACGGTGAACAACTAGGACCTCAGAAAATAGGCAATTTCTTGCACTACTTCTACTTCTGTTTTTCTTAATTTCCTGTCTGGATGTTGTATATGGAGTGGATTTTAGCAAACTGTTTTTCCATAGAGTGCTTGGCATTGCATTGCGTTCTTGTTTCAATAATTGTACTACCTTAGTACCTTTTGCCTCTTGTCTCTTGTCCTTGATACGGTGTTCCAGGTGTCATTCTTATTTTGCATCATAGCATGTCATGTTGCCACTTCTTATTGACCATTCTTTTTTCTAATGTTGTTTTTGTTTCACACAATTTCTTGTATATGTGCTTCTCTGTAATCAATATTCCAGAATAAAGTCATGGAAAAGGTGGTCTATCCACTAGCTTATTCCTTTTAAATGTCGATCTCTTCAAACTTTCTTGATAGTGGAGCATGAAATTTTTCATGTGGAATGATTCTGAAATAGTTAGATCTTTGAATTGCATAATATTTGCCACTAGACTCTTGCATTTTATGGTTTACATAGGATTGCAGTGCTGTGTGTATGTGATCCTTCAAAGATCCATGCCATTTCATGAGGAAAAAAATTTGCATAATACTTAAAGTGATCTTTGCTTAATTCAACTACTAGAGTGATATTTCATTTATGCAGCAAGACGTGAAATCTCCTGAGCTTCGTGTTAGTGCATCTGCGTTGGAGCATGTTCTTATCAGTCTTGTTTCGCATGTTGGTCAGCAACCATGCCATTGTTCAAATGCAGATCCAAGATGGAGTTTTTCGTTGCAAATTCTTTCCATTCCCTTTCTATGGCATCATTTGCCATTTTTCAAAGAGGTAATTCTTCAAAGTGCCTTAGGAAGCTCATAGATAGTGGCTTTGCATATCAAAGCTGGATGAAGATATTGTCGAAATAGTTTAGGATGAAATTGAATCACTTCTTATTTTTGTTAATTTTAATTTAATTTTAATTTTATTGCTGATGTGAATTAAAAAAGCCTAAAAAGCTCTTCAATTGCCAATATGTGATTATAATGTGCATCTTTTTAGAATATTTAGATACCTATAAAGCTCTTTTATTGCTAGAATGATCAGTATTTGTTCCTCTAGCTTTGTGGTGCTAGTGATCACTTTTATCTCATGTTCTTCACTAGTTCTTATTGGCTCTTGGTTTTGCAGGTTTTTTGGTCCAAGGGTTTAGGCAGGTATTATATTCATCAAATGGCCAATTTTTTGCCTAGTCATGCTGGTGTCCTTCCGGATGATATAGTACGAGAATACCCTGGTCATGCCTGCTTGCTTGGAAATTTACTTGAAGTTGCTGGAGTTGTTTTATCTGATCCAAGCTCTACTTATCATACAGTTAGTACTTATCAAATTTGTACCTTTTAAAACCTTGAACTGTTCTTTCATAGGCAAGGTCAATTATCTTGATTTGTATATTTGTGAACTATTTTTTATAAAATTCTTGGAAGCAAAAACTTGTAGATATCTTAGATCTGGTATCCAACATTATGAAGGTTGTATATGTTAACCATCACCATATTCAACATTGATGGGAGCATCATCTAAAGATTGATGAAAATGTACTTTTAGAGTAAAAAGATAGGCAACTATGTTGGATGGTTAAGGCAATCATGCTTTATGAATTCAGGTGTTGGATGGTTAAATAACAATATTCATAAAAAGTTCATCTAGTTAATATCAGTGATTTAAATAGGTGCTCGGGCGGGGCTCGGCTCGAGCGCCTTATATGAGGACTAGGCAGCGTGCTTCAATGAGGCATCGTCGGGTGCTCGCCCAGGCCCAGACTATCACGAATGGTCGTCGCACACCTGCAATATCTTCGGTCGACGAACCGTTCATCGCTTTTGCATGCTTGTAGAGATGTTTGGCAGCTTGTTTGGCCTTAGTTTTATGTGGTTTTGCCTGAGAAATGTAAGCGAAAACAGTTTGTAATCCTGTAGTGCGATAACTCACCGTGCCGAGCCAAAACTACCAAAAATAGCTTTGTTTTCTCGTGTTGTGGCCTGATTTTTGCAAACCGCAGTGCGATGCGAAACGTCAGCCATCTCAGACCCTTGGAACACCCCAGGTGGCACAGTGCTGGATGGGGCTTCGGTATAGTGTCGGGCGTTGAATATTTTTCACAAGTTGAGCTTGTCCTCGCGCCCGACACTCGGTGAACAGTCGTTTGTGGACTTGCGACTGTTTGTTCAACCTTCTAAAGTCCTTTTGGCTTCTTCCTATCTTTTCTCTCTTACACTCAAGGTGTTTATTGAATTGCTTGTAAAGCTCTCTTCGCGTGACGTCAGGACTTGTCCGTCGCTCGTTTTCAAACTAATCAACCTTCTCTTTTGCAAGTCCTTCGGGACCGGCACGAGATTGTATCTAGGCTGACCCGTTGCGAACAAATAACGCATGGGCATTTCATGACTTAGGCAATCCCAACTAAGTCCGAGACATTGGCGTATGGGTGCTTCACGACTTAGGCAATTCCGGCTAAGTCCTTAACTTTGCCGCAAGGGTGCCGATGACTTAGGCAAATTCAGCTATGTCCGTGACGGTATGGTATCAAAGCGGGCAAGCTACGAAGAAATTTCGTAATCTCGCCATGGCGAATCTTCGTGGCAAAATCGAGTAAAGATGGGGCAAGCCAGACCTTTGCTCTAACTAGTCGCAAGTGGGCTGCAAGTGCAAACTCGCTCTTAAGCTGTTGGAGCGCTCATGAGGAGCACAATAGCGAACAAGATGACTGAGAAGTTGGGTATTCTCCGCGAGCGGAGGATGCGCAATCTAGAGCGTCAATCGGGAAAAGAAGCCATAAGGAGAGAGTCATAATTGCGGAAACCTACCTCGATGTTCTTGAAGCGAGTTTGGAGAAACTCTACCAAGGCTAACGAAGGCTTCTTGGGGTACAGAGCTCGCAAGAAGAAGTTGAATCTCGGATCAATAAGGTTGAGTCCCTAGTTGACTATCTAACGGAAGACACTAAAGTCTCCATGCAATATCTGCACGAAGTTGTGACGAAACTTATGTCCAAGGTGCCATTGCTCACAAGGACTCTTAATGCGGGAGGGAGCAACACCCGCGTTGCACCGCTATAAAGCTTAAGGGCACCTGAGCCGCATTGCTACGGGGTTGCCAGGGATGCCAAAGAGCTCGAAAATTTCTTGTTCGACATGGAACGATACTTTCGAGCTGTGAGGTCCGACCCTAGAGAAACCAAAATTACGATAGTAACAATGTATCTAAATGGAGAAGCAAAACTTTAGTAGCGAACTCGTTAGGAAGAGATCCAGCAAGGTTGGTTTAATTAAAAACTTGGGAGGACTTGAAGCGAGAATTAAGAACTCAGTTCTCGCTCGAGAACATAGAGTTTATCGCAAGAAGGAAGCTGAGGTAACTTCACTAAAGTACTTTCATTCGGGACTATGTGAAACAATTTTTTGCACTATCCAAGACATGTCCGAGGGATAAACTGTTCAGCTTCCTCGATAGCCTGAAGTTGTTGGCATAATAAGAATTGCATCGGAGGAATGTCACCGACGTGGTCGGGGCAATTGCGATCGCAGAAAGGCTCACTGATGTTGTTTCTTTGGAAGACTCGGGGAAGAAGAAACAATCATCGGGAAATCGCCCACTCAAATATTTTCGAGCGGAAGAGTCCGAGGGCGAACAAAGGAAAAAGAACTTCCACAAAAGACTAAGCTCAAAAGGCAAGGCCCTGAAACCTGGCATGCTTCTTGTGCGGAGGGCCGCACATAGTGAGGGAGTGCCTACAGAAACAGGCACTCAATGCCTTGACTGCATCAATCCATCCCCACAAACCAGAGCAAGGTCGTCGCCCTTAGTTCGAGCAGTTCAGAATCGACCTGTGACGATAAGGAGTTGCAAGGGCCCCGAATGGGAGCAATGCGTTTATTTAACGTATTGTAAGGTCAAGTGGGGGAGAATACAAAGGCAAAGCCACAGAAGGCAGGGATTAGCGAGTTGATATACGTGGACATCAAGCTTAATGGTCAAACAACCTGTGCGATGGTGGACACGAGCGCTACCCATGAATCGAGTGTTCCAGTTTTGATGAAGTAGAAGTTTCATTTAGGCTTTCTAAACAGGAAGTGTATCGGATCTTTTTATTGTCGATCGAGAAGCAAAACGACTTGGACTGATCTTGGAGAAGAACCCAAGTCGGATGAAGGCTATGAACTCGGAGGCCAAGCGAATCTCCGGACTAGCAAAGGGGGTCCTTGTCAAGATCAGGACATGGAGTGAGAGCACAAACATGATGGTGGTGCCTATGGACGACTTCAAAGTGATTCTTAAGATGAAGTTCATGCACGCAACGAAGTTGGTGCCAATGTCATTCCTAAACTCCCTATGCGTAATGGGAGGTGATGACCCCTGCATGGTTCCAGTTTCTCGAGGAGGAACCAAGGATCCACAACAAATATCGGTATTACAATTGAAGAAAGGGGTATGAAAAGGAGAATCAACCTTTGTGGTCGCTATAAAGCTAGAGGCACTTGATAGGGAGGCCATTCAAGAACTTGTTGTGGTGGTGAATGTTCTGAAGGAGTTCTCAAACACCGATTTGCCAAAACTCTACTACCACGCAGAGGTATGGATCATCATACTGAGCTGTAGCCGGGAGTGAAGCCTCCAGCGAGACCACCATATCGTATGGCCCCTCCATAGTTGACAAATTTCATAAAGCAATTAGATGAACGGCTAAGCGGTGGGCGATGGTCTCATCCGCAACTCAAAATCACCATTTGGAGCTCTAGTCCTATTCTAAAAGAAACAAGAGGGAGCCTTCGATTATGCGCCAATTATCGAGCCCTCAACAAAGTGACGATAAAGAACAAGTATCCCATCTCGCTCATCACGAACATGTTCGATCAACTGGGTAAGGCAAAGTACTCTAAACTTGACCTTCGGTCGGGGTATTGGTAGGTGCGCATCGCAGAAGGCGATGAAGCGAACACTACTTGTGTGACCAGGTATGGAGCGTTCGAGTTCCTCGTGATGTCTTTTGGCTTAACCAACGCTCCAGCACATTCTGTACTCTAATGAACCAACTATTCAAAGAGTATTTGGACAAGTTTATGGTTGTCTACGTGGACGACATCGCCGTCTATAGCCAAATACTTGAAGAGCATGTCGAGCACCTTCGAATAATGTTCAAAGTTCTCAGGGAGAACACCTTGTTCGTGAAGAAGGAGAAGTGCTACTTTGCTCAAACAAAGATTGTGTTCTTAGGGCATCGAACCGGTGGCGATTCCATTCGAATGGACAAATCCAAGGTGCAAGCTGTGGTAGAATGGCGAACACCAAAGATGGTACCAGAGTTGAGATCATTCCTTGGTTTTGTCAACTATTATTGGCGCTTCATTGTTGGATATTTGAAGCGTGCAGCTCCACTGACGGAGTTGTTGATGGAGCAATATTGGAGGTGGTCAGACAAATGCGAAATGACATTCCAAGACCTAAAGATTGCTATGTTGGAAGAATAGGTACTCAAATTGCCGAACTATGGGAAGCCCTTTGAAATCCATATAGAAATGCTTCAAACTTCGCTATTGGAGGAGTACTTGTGCAAGAAGGTCACCCGGTCGCTTACGGGAGTCATAAGCTCAACGAGACCGAGTGGCAATATCCAGTGCACGAGAAGGAGAGGACAGCAGTGGTCCATTGTCTATGAGTTTGGTGGCACTACCTTCTCGGAGCGTTGTTCGTGCTAAGAGCAAATGTCGCATTGAGTTACTTCTAAACTCAAATGAAACTTTCCTCAAAGCAAGCACAATGGCAGGACTTCTTGGCCGAGTTCGACATGGTAATGGAGTACAAGCCTGGAAAAGCAAATGTCGTGGTCGATGCATTAAGCCGGAAAGTGGAGCTAGTGAATGCCACATACAGTTGGATGGCGAAAGTCAAGCAAGTTAGTTGCACTCCAACTTCCTTTCTAGGATTAAGGATGGGTTGTATAGTGATCCTCAGGCAATAACCCTGATGCAACTCATCAAAGAGCGCAAGGCACGACGGTTTTGGGTCCAGGAGGGACTCATCTAAACCAAAGGGATTGTTCTGCGGGCGGACAATTTGAGGTATGAACTCCTGAGAGAGTGTCAGAATTCCCTTTGGGCTGGACATTCGGGTATTCATTGAACAATAGCTCTCGCGGAGTGGGCCTTCTATTGGTCGAAGATAGGGATCAACGTGGAGGAATATGTTTGAACATGCCTTACTTGCCAATAAGATAAGGTAGAGCAACGGAAGTCGGTGAGTCTTTTGGAGCTGTTGCTCATACCAAAAAGGCCATGGGATAGCATTTCCTTCGACTTCATATCAAGCTTGTTAGTAGAGCAACTTGAAAGTCTACCGCTCAGATCCGTAAGATGCTTCTCGAAGTGTTTCAACTCGACTACCCCCTACAAGAGTCTCCTATGAGAAGCGAGTTGAAATCATTCTGGTGGATCGCAAGACAAAGCTATCCAATAGAGCGGAGCAAACGGAATACCTGGTGAAGTGGCGAAAGCTTCCCCAAACAGAAGCTAGTTGGGAGCCTGAAGACGCTCTACGACATGAAGAAGCCATCGTCAAAGCCTACCAACAAGCGTTGACAGTTTAAGTGGGGGAGAATGTCATGAACGGTCGTCGCACACTCGTAGCATCTTTGCTCAACGAACCGTTCATCACTTTTGCATGCTTGTATAGATGTTTGGTAGCCTATTTTGCCTTAGTTTTATGTGGTTTTGCATGAGAATGTAAGCGAAAACAGTTCTACGACATTGTCTATGAGTTTGGTGGCACTACCTTCTCGGAGCGTTGTTCGTGCTAAGAGCAAATGTCGCATTGAGTTACTTCTAAACTCAAATGAAACTTTCCTCAAAGCAAGCACAATGGCAGGACTTCTTGGCCAAGTTCGACATGGTAATGGAGTACAAGCCTGGAAAAGCAAATGTCGTGGTCGATGCATTAAGCCGGAAAGTGGAGCTAGTGAATGCCACATACAGTTGGATGGCGAAAGTCAAGCAAGTTAGTTGCACTCCAACTTCCTTTCTAGGATTAAGGATGGGTTGTATAGTGATCCTCAGGCAATAACCCTGATGCAACTCATCAAAGAGCGCAAGGCACGACGGTTTTGGGTCCAGGAGGGACTCATCTAAACCAAAGGGATTGTTCTGCGGGCGGACAATTTGAGGTATGAACTCCTGAGAGAGTGTCAGAATTCCCTTTGGGCTGGACATCCGGGTATTCATTGAACAATAGCTCTCGCGGAGTGGGCCTTCTATTGGTCGAAGATAGGGATCAACGTGGAGGAATATGTTTGAACATGCCTTACTTGCCAATAAGATAAGGTAGAGCAACGGAAGTCGGTGAGTCTTTTGGAGCTGTTGCTCATACCAAAAAGGCCATGGGATAGCATTTCCTTCGACTTCATATCAAGCTTGTTAGTAGAGCAACTTGAAAGTCTACCGCTCAGATCCGTAAGATGCTTCTCGAAGTGTTTCAACTCGACTACCCCCTACAAGAGTCTCCTATGAGAAGCGAGTTGAAATCATTCTGGTGGATCGCAAGACAAAGCTATCCAATAGAGCGGAGCAAACGGAATACCTGGTGAAGTGGCGAAAGCTTCCCCAAACAGAAGCTAGTTGGGAGCCTGAAGACGCTCTACGACATGAAGAAGCCATCGTCAAAGCCTACCAACAAGCGTTGACAGTTTAAGTGGGGGAGAATGTCATGAACGGTCGTCGCACACTCGTAGCATCTTTGCTCAACGAACCGTTCATCACTTTTGCATGCTTGTATAGATGTTTGGTAGCCTATTTTGCCTTAGTTTTATGTGGTTTTGCATGAGAATGTAAGCGAAAACAGTTTGTAATCTTGCAGTGTGATCGCTCATTGCTCCAGGCCAAAATTGCCCAAAGCAGCTTCGTTTTTGCGTGTTGCGGCTTGATTTTTTGCAGACCGCAGCGAGGTGCGAAACGTCAGCCATCCCAGACCCTTAGAACCTCCCAGGTGGCACAGCGTTAAATGGAGCTTCAGTATAGTGTCTGGCGTTGAACATTCCTCACAAGTTGAGCTTGTCTTCGCGCCCGGCACCCGGTGAACCGTCGTTTGTGGACTTGCGACTGTTCGTTCAACCTTCTAAAGTCCTTTTTCTCCTTTCTCTCTTTTCTCTCTTGTACTCAAGATGTTTGTTGAATTGCTTGTAAAGCTTCCCTCTTCGCGAGATGTCGGGACTTGTCTGTTGCTCGCTTTTAAACTAATCAACCTTTTCTTTTGCAGGTCCTTCGAGATCGGCACAAGGTTGCATTTAGGTTGACCTATTGCGGACGAATAACGCATGGGCGTTTCATGACTTAGGCAATTCCATCTAAGTCCTTAACTTTGTCGCAAGGGTGCCACATGCCTTAAGGCAAATTCAGCTAAGTTCGTGACAAGGTGTTGGGCGCTTTGGGCGAGCGCTCGACTCATATAAGGCAATCGAACTAGACTTTTAAGTCTGGTTCAGTTCAATAGTAACACACGCAGTTCCTTACTTTAAAAGTTGCACGTGACCTCGACTCCCCAAGCCAACCCTAGCGTGCATTTTCTAACGTTGCCTTCGTTGCTGACACTTTTTGCCGCTATTTCTGCCGCAGACGCAGCGAACTGAGTATTCCTCTATCGCCAACCGAGTTTTTCTCCCACTACTTCTGTTGTTGCTGTTGCTATATGTTGTTGTCCGTTGTCGCTGCTACTTCTTCTCACTGTTGCTTCTCTTCCAACTTTTTTGCTGTTGGTTTCACTGGGTGACATTTTTTTTATCCCTTTTAACAGTTCTATTCTTCCCTTTTTTATTTAATGTTATATTTTTATTTAAATAATTATATTTTATATTTTTATATTTTAGAGCGCCACGCTTCGCTCAGGCGAGCGCCTAGCGCCTAGGCGTTTTGGGACCTTGGCCCCTAGCGCTTTTAAATCACTGGCTAATATTAGAATTTTAAGGTGAATATGTAGAGTTATATAAAAAATGAAAATGTTGTTATTCATGAACAATTTGCTATAGGTCCTATAGAGGATAAAATTAGAAAGCATCACGTAAGATGGTATAAATATATTCAAAGGAGACTTATAGATGTTATGTTGGACGAGTGAGTCAATTAAAGATAGAAAAAATCCAGTGGAGAGTATAAAATGTGAGAGAATCATGTAAGATGGTATAACTACATCTAAAGGAGACTTGTAGATGCTATGTTAGTATTAGCATATGAAGCGAAAGAGAAGCAGATGTAATTGGACTTTAATATAGTTTGTGCATAAATACTAGAAACTGTAGTATTTTTTATGCTTTGATTTTAACTGGAGATATTACATATACAAAGCTCAATAGTGGGAAATGATCCATGTGCGGACCCCAAATGGTTGTGACATGATGGCTTGTTGTTGTACAAATTTAATTTAACATTAATATAGTTTGTGCACGACTTCTGTCATTATGATGGATCCTTTTTGGATTCATATACAAATAGCTTGTTGTAGTATTTTTTATGCTTTTGGGTTAACTAGTGGGATTACCTATGCAAAGCTCAATAGTGAGAAATGATCCATGTGGCGGACCCCAAATGGTTGGTACATGATGGTTTGTTGTTGTACAAATTTAATTTTACATTAATATAGTTTGTCCAGGAATTTTGTCATTACAATGAATCCTTTTTGGATAATTTTCCTAATCCAGTTTTTGAATTTGTATTGCCATGTGCATCTGTACTTCTGCATCTTTTGTTGTCCCTTTGTATCTTTGCTTTAAAACTTTTACTCCATGAAAATGTATGTCATCCTTGTTGGTTTGCATTGTATTTCAACTGTCCTTTCAGTTCTATATTCATAGCGTGATTGATTTTGAGAATACCAAAATTTTTATCTTGGTATTGAGTTATTATATTGAAAAATTCTTTATTTTTATTCCTGAATCAGGCAATTGATTTTCTGACTGTTTCGACATTTTTATTTGAAGTATTGCCTTCAGTGGACTCGTCACATGTACACAGTAAGTGATATTTGTATTTCGATCGGTGAAATTTGTAATTGTACGTGCTGCTGTTGGCGTTTCGTTTATTAAAGTTGGGATGATTTTGTTGTAATTCTTCTCATGTTCAAAGTATTAAATTATGCAAAGTATCAAAGTATCGTATCATAATTCCATGAATCATATTTTGCGCTTCACAATTTATTTCATGAATAAATTATGGTTCTCTTACAGTCATTAGATAAGACTTTTTATTTACTCTTAAGGCAAATGAATTTTGTGTTTCCAAGTGGCCTGAGCTAAATCTTGACTGAGCCAAGCCAGTGAGACCGAAAAGCTGTGAAGCCGACTATGCCAACTGACATCCACTGAACATTCTACATTTTGAGGATTCTATGGATTGCAAAGTGAAAGTCACGTTTATCAAAGTTAGTGATATAAAGCATAATTGATTTATCTTGTGGAAATATTTCTTTGCAAATAGAATATAGTTATTGTGATATGTAGTTGTCTAGGATGTGCTATTATTTCAACAGCATTAAGGAAACAACCCGTACTCGATAGTCTCTTCTGTTTAAATTTAAAATGAACAATTAATCTGGAATGAAGGGCTTTTTTAGATGACTTGGAGATGTTTAGTGAATGATCTAAATCATCTATGTTTTGTTGTTTGCTGATGTCACTTTAATACAATTTTAGGAATCCTATTTCTGTTGCTGCATGGATGTCAAATATGATAATTTTTGGATCTATTGGTTTTGGACTTGAAAGCAAGCATTAAATAGCATTAGAGTGATATTTGCTTGGAGATCCTAATAAAAACACAAGCAAAGGCTCCCATGACATTACACTGTACATGCCATGCTCTATGTACTGTACTGGGCGACGTGGGTTGTCTCTTTTGCTGATTAATTTATTACTTTTGAATCACGTTGTCGATGTGTGTCCTGCATATGACATATTTGCATCTAAAGCTTCCATGTTATTTATTGGATCAAGACTCATGATCTTTATGGAAAGGCTAATCAGTCTACTTATAATGCTTTTTAATGGCTCATTCTGATGCATTGACATTGCTGTCAAACTTTGTTATGGCATTTACTGCTTTATTGTTTCTTATCACCTTCTTTTTACTTCTTTGTGCTTGCTACAACTGATATCTGCAAGGAATATTCAGAACCAGTTGATGATGAATTGACAATGGATGACGAAGTTCTAAGTCCAGATTTACAGAAGCAGATATCCAGTTCAATAGATTCATGCCTTTTACAGCATTTGGTAGGCAAATCTTGTGATCATATGTCTAGTGAAAACACCCTCTCTGAACCCATTCTTCTAGGCATCTATGGCTAATTATATCTTTCTGAAGCTGAGCCTGATGTGTTATACAGGTGAATGCATTGTTAAAAGCTACTTGTACAACTGGTTATTCTGATAAGACTTGGCCATCTAATGTAGAAGTGGAAGCAATAAGTGCTGTTTGCACTTTCCTTCATATTACATTCTGTACGCTGCCTCATGAACTCATCATGACCCTACTAGCTTACAGAACTGAGCTTCTTCCTGCTCTTTGGAATTATATAAAGCGATGCCATGAGAATCAAAGATGGTCATTCTATTCTAAGCTCACAGCGCATATTCCTGGAGATACTCCAGGTTGGCTGTTGCCTCTGGCAGTTTTTTGCCCTTTGTACAAGTAAGGCTGTTGATTGTATTTATGGTGACATGGTTGATAAAAAAGTTCATTTGTGTTTATGCTATTTCTTTATCATCAAAACTAGCAATTTCTTTTTGTTACTAACTCTTTTTTTTTTAGGCACATGCTAAAGTTTGTTGATACTGAAGAATTCTATGAGCAGGAAACACCAGTGAAAATAAAGGATATTCCATCTTTGGTTATCATTATTAAGCAGGTATTTTCTGCAGTTAATTTAATACCACTTCTATTTTTGCTGTATTGTTTGTTAGGAACTAGATAACACATTATTTTTTATGTTTAAAATTACCATTTATGTTGTACCACTGCACTTGTTCCCTGTGAGACCATAACACTTTGGTGTTAATGTGGGCATGATTTATTTCGACAGGCCTTATGGCAGCTCCTATGGACAATACATGGGCATGGGTCGTCTCAAAAATCATCAAGATCTCTTCGAGATGACAAGAAGCTGTCAGTGGAACTAATTAACCGGAAAGCCAGGGTTGCAATGTCTGAGCTTCTGAGCCAGGTTTTTTGTTTTCTTTTGAATTTTTGTACAATAATAATCTATTATTATTGATGGAAGATTTGTGTTGTTTGTCTAAACAGAGAATATTTTGTAATCTATTATTTCTTTAATTTTTAAATGTAATGCAGTTGCAAGACTGGAATAATAGAAGGCAGTTCATGTCTGCTGATGATTTCCATCTTCAAGAAGCAAGGAGTGAAACTTTTGTTTCTCAGGTGAGTTTTTCTCTCTTTTCCTAGTTTCCTTTTCCTTTTTCTCTTTGGAAGCTTGTTTCACACAGTTCTTTCTTTCACCAGGCCTTACTTGGAAATACTCGAGCCTCTGATATATTAAAACAAGCTCCATTCTTAGTGCCATTTACAAGCAGGGTCGAAAATTTCACTGTATGTCTATAAATGCTAAAACACCTATATTTTACCTATTAAATTTGGAAGTTGTTAACGATGTTTCATTAATAACTTATTCACTGGATTGCATGAAATCGCAACTTGATAGAGTTGCATACAAACTGTTGATGTTGATGTCCTGAATTATACAACTTTGATAAATTTTTATTTCTAATTCAAATTCATCACATGCCTCAGTCAGAGTTAGTGGCTTCTAGACAAAGAAGTGGAGCTCATCCTGCTTTAACTAGACTCACATTCAAAATAAGAAGAAATCGAATACTTGAAGATGCTTTCAATCAGCTGAGTACATTATCAGAGGATGATCTTAAAGGACCCGTATGTTGCTTACAACTTATAGTTTATCAGATAAGATGATGGAATGTCAATGCAGCAGTTGAAGAACTCAATGAATTTGATTTTCTTGAAATTTGTTGATGCCTGCAGATTCGGATATCTTTCGTTAATGAATTTGGAGTTGAGGAACCTGGGGTTGATGGTGGTGGAATTTTTAAAGATTTTATGGAGAACATAATCCAGGCTGCTTTTGATGTCCAGTTTGGGCTATTCAAGGTTTGCGGACTTGTTTTGCTCCTCTTTGTTGTCAGTAATATTTCTTTTAGTCTTTCTTCTTTACAAAGGTAATGCATGACAATAATATCCAAAACATGCTAATAACTGATTTGCCACTTCTTGATCAAGAATAGCTGGATCAAGGTTTGCCGTTTCGCTCTGTACCGCCCGGCATGGGAAATATGTACCAGTCCGACAAGGTACCGGTATGCAGACTGGGTGGTACATTATATTATATAAAATAATATTATATAATATAATATTACAAAAAATAAATATAAAAATATTTTAAAAAATAAGAAAAAAATGCGGGGGACGAGGCAGTGCCTTGTCTTCTAGCACTGGGACAAGGTGCTAGACGAGGCGGCGCCTCGTCTTCTTGCGCTGCGATGAGGCGACACCTTGTTCACTCGTTGGAAGCTCGTTCTCCCATTGGAAGACGAGGCGTCGCCTCGTCTTCCTGTGCTGTGATGAGGTGGTGCCTTGTTCTCCCGCTGGAAGACAAGGCGTCGCCTCGTCTTCCTTCGTTGGGATGAGGCGCTGCCTCGTTCTTCTACTGAAAGGCGAGGTGGCACCTTGTCTTCCAGCGTTGGGACAAGGTGATGCCTTGTTCTTACGTTGGAAGACGAGGTGGCGCCTTGTATTCCTGCGCTGGGACGAGGCTGCGACTCGTTCACCCGTTGGAAGACGAGGCAACCTTCGCTGGGATGAGGCGTTGCCTTGTTCTTCTATTGGAAAGCGAAGCGGGGATGAGGCATCGCCTTGTCTTCCTGCACTGTGATGAGGCGAGGACAAGGTGCTGCCTCGTCTTCCTGCGCTATGATGAAACGGCATCTCGTTCTCCCGCTGGAAGACGAGGCGTTGCCTCGGCTTCCTTCATTGGGACGAGGCGTTGTCTCGTTCTTTTGCTGGAAGGCAAGGCACTGCCTAGACACTTCGTCTTCCTTCGTTGGGATGAAGCGTTGCCTTGTTCTTCTGTTGGAAGGCGAGGCGGCGCCTTGTCTTCCAACGCTGGGACGAGGTGCTACCTCGTTCTTACACTGGAAGACGAGGCGTTGCCTCGTCTTCCTTCGCTGGGATGAGGTGTTTCCTCGGCTTCCTTCGTTGGGACGAGGCGTCGCCTTGTTCTTCTGCTGGAAGGTGAGGCGTCGCCTCGTCTTCTAGCACTGGGACGAGGCGCTACATCATTTTTTTTAAAATATATATTATATTTATATTAATGTTATATAATATAATATTATATTATAAAATATTAAATTATATTATAATGTACAGGGCGGTATGCATTGTGTGTATCATTTGGTACCAGGTACCGTACCATACCAAGAAATCTTGGTACGCCGGTACAGACCGATACAGCGAACCTTGAGAACCTTGAGCTGGATATTAAAACGGTGAAGCTGGTAGTTGAGCTAGATTACATAGATAAATTTGGACTACAGGAGTATGGTGATCTTGAATGATTCTTATGTGAACTTTAAAATGTCCAGGATATGCCAACAATGTTACTTTGACATACATAACTTTTGACCATACATTGATTGGCAATGAAAGAAACTAGAAGTATTATGTGCATTATGTGAATTGGAGTTAGGAAGAGAACCAATAAATTGGTAACTAAATGTGGTGCAGGACTTGCTTTTCTAGAACTTTTGCATCATGTTAACATTTCTTTTTTAATTAAAGCTTCAACTGAAATACACATCTTATTGTGAGAGGAGGCACAACAGATTTGTTTTCTTTGTCTTGGTGCTATTCTCATTTTTTGTTTTCCATTCCTGTTGTAACTTGTTTAGGAAACATCCGATCATCTTCTTTATCCGAATCCAGGATCAGCATTAGTACACGAACAACATCTTCAGTTTTTCCATTTTCTTGGGACTCTTCTCGGGAAGGTACTTTCATGATGTTTTCCTGCCCCTTTTTTAGCATCTTGTAGAAGTTCGTTCAGTGTTTATGTGCCTTTTTGTGTTTTAATTTTTGCTCATCTTGCATTTTCTGAAATAATTTTTGCTCATCTTGCATTTAACTATGACAGATGGAGTGTTGCCTGCTTGCCGACTGTCCATATTTGCTAGCACTTCAGCATTCTGGTTTATGTTAATGGGTAAACTGTGAGATGCAGGTTCTAGAAAATCGATAAACCATGTTCAGCTTGTCCTGGACAAGTACATGCATTTGGTGTAATTCATAAATATGTTGAAATGTGTAGCCTTTGTTGTAGTCTGGGTTGTACCATGGTATGCCTGTCTATTGGATTTGGACCTATCTCAGAATGCTCTACATATTGAGCATACTGCCATCTAGACTTTAGTATCCTAGCCTATGGTGATTAATTGTTGGAGAGGGTGAGGGGATACCTGAAAAAAATAACTGAATTATATTTCTGGTTTATCTTTTGTCATTTCTTAAAATCTTGTTTACATTTGGGTTATAGGTTTGTTATTTATGGTCTTTTTAATCGATAAAAAAATTAGTGATCAAATTGGATCAATTGGGTTGGACCATAAGTTTTGAATGATCAAGTTTCTGACAAAGTTTTTAATTGTTATGCTTAATTTTTCGAATGATTGGTTCCTATATACTTGAAAAAGTTTAAATTTGTGTTTGAACTCAGCATTTTGTTTACTATTTTGACTTGTGATAATATCACGACAACAGCAACAGATCACAATGTTCCAATTATGGATCAAATTCTCGATCTAATATCGTTATCGCTGTTGGTTGGTGGTTGGAGCAGTATGGTACTGATATGTGGTGACATACTGACTCTTGGTATGAGTTGGTACCATCAATACCCACCCAAACCTAAGGGGAGCAAATAAAAGGGAAGAGGTGGTGAAGGTGATAAGCACATACTAATGGAAGAATGTCAGATGGAGAGAGTCTTAATGCAGAGGGGAAACAAAGAAGCAAAAGAAGAAATAACACTAACAATGATGCTGCAACTGTAAGAAATTAGAAAAAAAATGACACTTGTACCGGTCTACTTACTGGCCAATGAGTTTGATACAGTGATTTTACTGAACGGTACAGCACATATCAAATTGAACTGTGCAAAATGGTCATTTTCGTATCTCGGTTGGTTTTTGGACTAGTAAGTACTGGTCCATATCTATCAGTATGGGTGACATTTTGATTCATGGTCCCAGTGGTTCAGGGCCAGCTGCATAGATTTTTTTCAGCAATTGCACTGTGTGTAGGGAGAAATGTTGATGGTATGACTACAATATAAATTTTCAATTTGATATACATGCTAGTTCATGATTTGATTCTTGCTCCAACTTTACTGATAATAGATCGTATTGAATAATTTGGGGCTTTTTTGGGTTATCTATGATTGATCTTGTTTGCGATTGGCTGATTGGGATTGGCAGTGACAAATTCTTAAAACCATGTATAACCTTTTTTCGTTTACAACCTTTTAAATTAAGGCGAATGTTTGTTGTTTATTGACCTGCCTAACCACTATTAGTTCATGGTCATGTTACTTACCCGTTGTCAGTTTGTTTCCAGTGACAGTGACCTTACCAGGGGCTCCCAGTTGGTTGGGGTGGCCAACAGATAGTTAACCTTGCCAGGAGATTAGTGTCCATGGCCACAGGCCACTTTTTGTTGTCTATTTTAGCGACCACAAGTAACCAGATGCAGTTATCCCCTGCTGGTTGGTGTTGCAGCCTCCTGGCTGGAATCTGCATCACCAGGGAACAGGTGGTGGCTGCAGGGTGCAACAGGCAAAGCCATTGACACCATGGCTTGTAACCAGTGGCCATTGCTGTGAGCTGCCACCTCCACCTGCTGGTGGTAGCTGACAACTCTGGTAGATTGGTGCGACCAACCTCACCAGGGTTGTTGCTGATCAACTTGAGTGACCAGGGACCATATGTGACTAACCTTTTAAACTATGAAACACTTTTTGTGTGTAGTGAAGATTTGTAAGGAATTTATTTCCTGGACAGTGAAGTTTTTTTTAAAAAAAGATCTTACAATATCAATAAGGTTAGAACTTAGAACCTAGATTCTACATTTCGGGTGTTGGACCCATTGGCCCATGGATGGAAGGTCTATTCCATGCCAGCATGCACAAAGAGAGGAGGAAAGGGGGGAAGGAGAATAAGATAAGGCAGCGGACAAGAAGAGGAGGGCAGGAAGAAGTGATGACAGAGGGGAAGGAGATAGGAGTACCAAATGGAGGTGGCTGTCTGTGAGACCCACAGTGTGCAGGTGTTGGTGTATGGCGCTTGGATTTGAATGGTCTGTGTTACAGTCCTCAGGCGAACTGGTATGTACCAAGCAATACATATTGGTTCAACTGATTTCTTTATCAATTGGAACATTGTGTTTTCAGTAGCTGATGGTGTGGTTTTAAAATTCCACCATGGTAGATGTGTACATTTAACAACTTTGAGAGGGTATTGATGAAATTTTCAACTTTAGAAGGTTTCTATAAAATTAGGGGTTCTCTTGCTCTATTACTAGGTTTTAATCATGTTATTGGTTATTGTTACCTAAGAATTTAAACTTTCGTTTGGTATTTGTTACATCTATCTATCAGTATATTTGGTGGTAATGTGACCTATACCATCTGATATTATTTGGAAATAAAAAGGAAATACAATTGGCACTACTGGTAATATCTTATGATATTGCTCCATACTGACTGTTGTCTGAAAGTTGAAACCATAAATCTTTTTTTTTTTTTTTTTTGCATCAGTCAGTCTACAAAATTCCATACAGTGATCATATTTTATAAAATTTGTATATGCCTGCGTTTTAAGCTTCATGAACTTATTTTTCTGTAGGCTATGTATGAGGGCATCCTCGTGGACATACCATTTGCAACATTCTTCCTTAGCAAATTGAAAGAGAAGTAAGGTTTCAAAACGTTTATTTTACTAGTTCATCTTCTGTTTTACTGGGAAAATTGTGGTTTTGCAAGAATGAGTTGAATTTTGTTTTATTCATAATTTGTTTCAGAAATTTCCTTCGTAGGGCATTTGAGGTATAATGCTATATTGAATCAATAATAGTACTGAAAATATATGATACATAAAGTAGAATCTAAACAATCTTATGCAAATATTACTCTCAAATTTTCATTTTTTAAATCATACATCTAGTGATTTTATATCATTTTGTATCATCAGGGGCTGTTCTCAATCCATTGGTATGGTGGGACATCCATTGTTATACATACATTCACTTTGTATACTTACCCAATTGTTTTACTCTAAACCTTTGGTTTCTGAATCTGGCACCAATTTTTCTCAACTAAGTTATAAGTGCAGTGTTTCTAAATTTTGCATATGTCATTAATAGATAGCACAATTTATGCTAATTTTAGTCCTGCTTCATTCATTAAGAATGTAAAAAAGTAACAGCTCTGGCTAGCTCTTCGTGTAGACCTATTGTGATTGTAACCCACTGGTCATATGCTTTTCATAGCATAATAGATCATCTGTAACTTCTCTATATATAAATGGTTTTAGAGAGTGAAAACCTGTTTCTGAATTGATTGTCATCTTGATTCAATCATTCTTTAATATGAGATTAGTTGCACGTGCTCCAAATATCTTATTTGTTCTTTTTTCTATGGGTTCGGAAGTGCATTTCATTTATTTATTTATTTATTGGGAGTAAATCAAATTAATCTTTATGTACAAGTGTTTTCATACTTTGATAGTCATACCATTCGGGTATGACGAGCGTATATCTTCCATCTGGGCAGCTGCAGTCTTTCGTACAAAATTATTCAAGAAAAAGCTTATAATATGCTTTGTTTTCTTTAGAGAGTGATATGATTGCTTATGATACTGACGTTCATGTCGTGTCACCTGATGTAGACTCCCATGTTGGTTGTCTATTATTTTTTAATCAAGATTTCTTGCATTTGATTATTACTTTGTATGTGACTAATCTCGTGGCAATTAGGAGCAACTTTTTGCATGACTTGCCTTCACTAGATCCAGAGTTGTATCGGCACCTTCTCTTTTTAAAGGTGAAGGTTTTACTATTGTTGCCTTTTACTTTTGTTAAGTATGGAACTATTTTTTCATCATTTTAAATTCTATTAAGTATGCAACTATTACCTCTAAGATTCATCATTTTAAATTGTGGTGTTAATATAATTAAAGATGCTAAATTTTCTTCTTTTGAACTGAGATCTGATCAAGGAAGGTTATGAAGAAAGTGAGAATATGTTAGAACCCTTGCGGATTCTAAGCTCGGGGTGATCTCTATAGGGGATCGGCCTCCTTGGAACTCTATAGGGGTTCCTCCCTCCAAGTTGATGCTCAAAGGCTGCTAAAAGGATTCATCTATTCATGAAGAAAAGTGATTGATTACAAGGCTATTCATTGGCCTTCTCAACCGTAACTCATAATAGGACTCCTACTTCTAACAACTCATATTCTAATTCTAATAAGCAACCCCTACTCCAACTCTAAGAATCAACTACTAACCGGCCCAACTAGGGGTGGTTGGCTGTTAGGACTCCCAATCTAACTCTAACTCAACCCTACCTTAACCAACCCCCTTTAACCAAAGTAAGGGGCGACTAACTAGGGTTACATGTGCCCAATGCCTCATCCAACTATCGTAACCTAGCCGGCCTCTTCATCTATTAATAAGGGTCGGCTAGATTGGATTTACATGTGTGCTCTCTCAATGAATTTAAATTAGGACCTCATTAGTTAAAGTCCTAACAGAATATTGGTGATAAATAATTTCGGTGTGACGCCTTAGAAATCAAATATATTGTTGTCTAACTTCAAACCATGGTTTTGACATTCAAGTAGAGCTATAAATGGATAGGGTACGAACCATATCAAATCATATTAATCTCAATAAATATCTAATTCTACTACAAACAGGATCATGTAATCTTAATGCAATCCAAATCACCCACATAAAAATTTGTTCAGCACTTAATTTAGTAGGATCCATAGCTTTGATTCAATGCTCTTATCATGGACATTGTTGAGAGACAGGAGAGGGATCCCAATCTGGTCCAATGGTCTACTCTTGGAGAATAGAGAGGGAAAAACAGAGAGAGTAGATTACCAGGGAATTTTTTTTCATACCAATGGAGGCGTGAAGTAGTACGCACCTATTCTATTTCTGGATAACCAAGCTTCCTACCAGGTATACTCCTCTTCTCCTTTCCTCCATTTCCTCTTCTTTCTTCCTCTTCCTCCATCCTCCTTTCTTCCTTCCTCTTCCTCATCCATCCTTCCTCATCCTCCTACCTCTTCTGTCTTTTCCTCCACTGTCACCTCTGCCTTCCTTGTTCCTTCCTCATCGAGTGTGGGTACATTGGTATCAGACAGTACGTACTGGTCCCACCTGGGACCAGTATAGTACCCCAGTAGGATTGCAATCCTTGAACGTTGCTACCTTCTGACTGTGAGGATGTTGTGGGCGACAATGAAATGGTGGTTCTTGAGATTGGAGAGGACATAGGTAGGCCAAAGGCTCAAGGAACCAGGCCTAGAGAGCAGAGGAAGCTAATGGGGTCTTTGTGAGTGCTAGAAGCTGTTATAGAGGTTCTGGCAGAAAAAAAATCAATCTGCAGGAAGACATGGTGTGGGGAACTAGATTGTTGGGGTGATGCAAGATGCCCTTTAAAGCATCAATAGTTTGTGGTCTTGACATCAGGTACTGACAGGCCCTTGTGGAAGCGTACCAGAAATGAACTGGACTTATCATTGCTGAATGACAAGTCCTTCTTCATGCTACCATTACAGTTATTGGTGGAGTTGTAGACGCAAAGCAGCCATTCTTTTGTACACTGTTGAATGTTGTCAATTTTTGGATACCAGTATCATCTTGGTCTGACAAAGGTAGAAACCTGTATCAGATTGAGATTTAAATTTTCATCAAATCCTTCTACAGCCTTGCTGTTTTTGATATACCATCTGTGTAAATATAATTCAAGGCATGCTAAATTTTTTTAGAACATCTTAAAACATATTGAAACTCATTCCTGAATCAGGTCCCTTTTGAGATGAGTCCAGGTCCCTTTTGAGATGAGTCATGTAAAACTTTTGGAAAAGTATGTGTGCTTTATGTTATCTTCTGAAGATTAAACTCTTTTAGTTATATTTAGCATGGCTTGCACTGCAGATAATGTATGGTCATGCTGCAAAAGTACTTTAGGCAAAGTATCCTAAATTGAAGCTATTCAGCTTGTTCCTTGCCAACACATAGCAGTTAATTATATAGGCTAACCTTTTTTTTTGGCTTTAGTTTTTTCTGATGCTTCACTCATATTTTCAAATTTTGGTTTATGTATTCAGCATTATAAAGGTGATGTTTCAGAGCTGGAACTGTATTTTGTTGCTGTAAACAATGAATATGGTGACCAAACAGAAGAGGAGCTAATCCCTGGCGGAAAAGATATGCGTGTTACCAAGGACAACGCTATTGCCTTCATTCATCTTGTTGCAAATTATCGCCTAAATTATCAGGTTCTACTTATTCCATTCCTAGATTGACTTAAGAGGATTTTGGTATGGAACTTTACCTTTTTGATGTGCAGATTCGCACTCAAAGCTTACATTTTTTACGAGGATTCCAACAACTTATACGAAGGGAATGGATTGAAATGTTCAATGAACATGAAATTCAGGTATCGATGAGCTAAACTTAATAATTTTCGATTGTCATATTCGCTTAGCTATCTTCACTATCTGGTTTGATTCTAGAAATATTCTGGCTGATGTTAAGTTACTAGCATTTATATTTTACACCTTGTAAAAGATAATAGCTCTTTTTACTTTATTGTTCCCACATCATTGACCTAAAGCATTTCTATCATGTTCTGAGATGAAAATATGGTTGCTGTTGTTACATTTTTGTTTGAATTATTTAATATGGTTCGTTTTTAGTACAGACTTAGTCAATTCTAATCAGGAGGCTATATTTTGTTCTGTTTTTTTTTTTCTGGATCACGTTTGACAATCTTCGTTGGTAAAATCAAGCTAGGGAATTCAATCAGAAAAGGAATCTTACTCATTGTCTTCTTTCAGCTGTTTATATCAGGGTCGCTTGAAAGCATGAATGTGGATGATCTGCGTTCAAATACCCAGTACACCAGTGGATATCATGATGTAAGATTTTAGTTGATCCAAAATGATATGATTGATGATCGGCAGAAGAAAATTGTGATTATAGTACTTTGATGAATTATCACAGACCCACCTAAGATCCATTTGGCATGTGATCTGCTGCTGCTGACCTATGACATTCATGTTGGGTATCTTTGCAGGAACATCAAGTCATTGAGATGTTCTGGGAAGTAGTCAAAAGCTTTTCTTTGGAGTATCAGAAGAAATTTCTTAAGTGAGTTTTCCCTTTTATTATGTAACTATATATATATATATATATATATATATATATATATAGTTCACATAGTCTTTTTATATTTCATCCTCACTGCTTCTGGAAACCATAGTCAGTTTTCAAATGAAGATCCTTGAACGTGTGTAATTTACAGGTTTGTAACTGGATGTTCTAGAGGTCCACTTCTCGGTTTCAAGTACCTTGAACCAAAATTCTGCATACAGAGGTCTGTTCTAGAATTTTTTTCTTTTTTCTTTTTTCAACTATCCATTATTCATTTGTGGGTGGTGGTGGTGCTTTGCTGATTTGTAGGGCAGCTCCTTTGGATGTCACCGAAGAGTATCTTGATCGCTTACCAACATCAGCCACTTGCATGAATCTGCTTAAGTTGCCACCATATCAAAGGTAAACTCATGTTATGAGGGAAGGGTTTTTTTTAATTTATGATCATAACATTTGGCTAACATTGTCTTTTGCACACGTGCCTGGTGGTCTGCAGTAGAGAACAAATGCGAACCAAATTGATCTACTCTATAAGTGCAGATGCTGGTTTTGATTTGAGTTGATGATGGATCCCAGCTGCCTGCACACATGATTCACAGCGTAGAATGGAAGAGGTGGCCGAACCCTGTAAATAGATTGTCAGTGAGTAGCAACGCATAGACGTCCCCGGGCCCTCATGCAGAATTTGTTAGTTACATACCAAATTGGAAATGGCAAACATATGTATCTGTTACGAGTCCATTCTATGCTACATGTAAATTTGATGTGCCTCCGCCCTGCTCTCTAAACCTCTACCCTTTCCTAGATAGATCCTTTAGGAAAGGATAGCTGCTGCCTAAATGGGTTAGTAGCTCTTAACTGAGATGAAATTTTGCTCTGCCTCATTTCTATTGCCAAGAAAAAATAACCTAAAAAAGGAGAATAATTATTGTGATCATTATATCTCCAAAAAATATATACAAAAAAATCAGCTGAAAACTGTTCAAATAAGTTCAAAGGGCTTCATCTGATTCATTGGCCCTTCTAACTGGGTTGATCTATATTTCTTTAGTTTTGAGCACAAAGTTCATTGAAGATCGAAACAAAGTCAGCCCAATAGATATGTCATATCTCGGCCTTTCACTCCACGGGGCTCGAGCTTAGTTGATTTTGTTTAAGTCGTGCAGTATTCATGCGTGTCTGTCCGTACGGGTCAGCTTTCTTCGAGATCTTTAAGGTCATTTAGACTAACAAAAGAGAAAACGGGCAAGAAGAATCAATTCCAACGGGATTCACAAGTAACTGTTCAAGCTTATAAAGTCAGATATAAATTACACCTATGGACATTACAAACTCAGAAAGGTTATATACAAAGGATCATAATTCATTATAGATCGAGGTCCCTACACGTGCTTATAAGACACACTCGTATTTACAAGCCAAAATCGATCACAAAGCAAACCAAACTAGAGTTGTCAAGCCTAAGCCGTGTGGCACCCATGCGTGTCCGTCCGTATGGGTCAGCCTTCTCCGAGATCCCTAGGGTCACTTAGACTTACAAAAGAGAAAACGGGTCAGAAGAAGCAATTCCAACGGGATCCATAAGCAACTGCTCAAGCAAACACTTTATAAAGTCATATACAAATTACACCCATGGACATTACAAACTTAGAAATGTTGTGCACAAAGGATAATGATCCATTACAGACATAAGTCCTACAAGTGCTTATAAGACACTCGTATATATAAGCCAAAATCGATCACAAAGCAAACCAAAATAGGACTGTCAAGCTTACTGCAAGCCCGCTACTTGCTATACAATGTATGTACACAAACAGAAAGACACGGACAAACATGAGCATTCTATCGAACACCTTGTTTTCATTTTTGTCCGTGACGCCACGGAGCCAACTTGACACATAGAGTTGCCTTAACATTGCAAACCCTGAGATAAGATAGCAGCTGCCAGTCACCCACTCTAGCGGTTCCCTGCATTCACTCACAAAAATTAAACACCTACTCGTACGTAAGCCCAAGATAACAGGTATAAAAGCCATTCTCAAGAACAATATTAGGGGTTGGACCCTCGACATTGACATGCTATAGTTCTCGATCCCTCTCCCCTCTTTCTCTCTCGGAGCTCTGACTCTCACTAACTTAAGCATGATCGAGTCGGTTGACCTCTCCGCTTGACTCTGATCTTTATGCAAGGCATCGACGATCAAGAGGTGGGAGCGAGCCTCTGCCATGCATAGGGAAATCGATTGGATGACCTATCAATCAGATCCCCCTCCAATTCACTCTTCCCAGCTCAAAAGCAGCATTGACAATCTTGCGCACTCGGATCAAACCAAGTCGTGCTAACACCTCGACCATGGCATAAAGAATGGTAACATGTATCGGCAAATTTTGTTGAAAGCAAAGCCAAGGGGTATTGCATCAATTGATTGTCAATTGGCCAAATTGAATGTGGGTACTACATTTTTAATCATTTTAAGAGTTTTAAATACTGCATAAGTTGCTTGTGCTTTTATTTTTATGTACTATTTAAGACATATCAGATTGGAGTCATTATGAATGAAAATTTTGGATGATCTTACGTATAAGAATTTTCCTATTTCATAAAAACTGTTAATACTTGGTATTAGGATCAAAGCCTATATATATATATATGACCAAGAAAAACTAGCATCCAATTCTCTCCCTGTTTATACTAACCCACTAGCTTTCATTTGCAATCGACTCTTCAACCATAGATTATTACCATGTAATGGATGCCTGATATAGTTTTAAGTGGCAAGCATGCTAACAAAACCTAGTTATACATCACATAAATTCAAGTCTAGACTAATTATGAATCATAATTCTTGTTGTAGAACCCAATTATATGATCTGTTTGATGTGAACTTCTGATAGAAGCGATCTTTGATCCTAACAATTTAAAGCTACACCGACGAAGAATATAGCCGAAAATTTTGAACATCTACGACTTGTGATACTCGGAAGCATTTCTCCTTAAAACCTCCATGAGGCCTTCATAACTAAAAGAGATCTACTCAATCAATGGCATTGACAAGAAAATGTTGAAGACAGCATGAATTCTAGCATTTAATCTGACAGGCAACAGCGCTGGTGCAAGAGAATTTTATGAAATTAAACCTCCTGAGTTATTCGCAGAACGTACTTATGTTCAAGCACCAAAGTAAAAAAAAAAAAAAAATGTTATATAGAAATCCTGCAAAATCTCCTGCGTTTATTTAAAGGAAGCAGCGCAACCTTCTTGCATTTGGTTTGAGATTTTAGGGTTCTTCAATCAGTCAATTAATCTGAAAGGAATAACTATTCCTTTATAGGTCACCTCATCGGAACATAATCCCGCCTATGGTTGTCATCGCATATTATTGGACCCAAAAAGAATTTTACCGGCTCATATGACAACGCCGTACTAAGGTTAAGAGACGAAGAACCACAAACAAACGCAAAAACACGAAGCGGCTTAAATGTTTACAAGAAAATGCAAAACCAAGAAGGGCAAGTGGTGCAAGACGATCGAATTGGTCGACAAGAAATGGATCTTCTTCTTGATGGCTCAACAAACATACGATCAAGAAACCCAAGAGACGAACCAGATGATCAACTCGTCACGCACAAGAAATGCCCTACGCCCTAAAGTTGTGTGGTGCAAGAGAACAAAAAATGGTTCGAAGAGAGGGAGAAAAGGGAGGAAACCTTTCCCAGTCGATGTTTGGTCTCGGAGCCGAGGCCTCTGCTTCGACCGTCATCAATCGCTAGAACCGGGTCCGAACCCCAAACCCACGGTGTGGTTTCTTGGAGAAAGCTTCTTCGTTGGGAGTCCGAATCGAACCCACGGAGAAATGAAGAACGACGAAGAAGAGATGGCGACGCGCCTCTTTCTCTGCTTCCTGGGAATGGAAACCGTTTTATACGATGAAGCTAACGAGAGGAGGATCGAGAAGCTTCCGGTAACCGGGAAATTTACATGGCTGACGTAACGCCGAATTAGAGGGCCCGCACACCAGAGGCAGCATTACCCTGATGCCTTGCATGGGTGACTGTTGATAACGTCACTTGACCCCACGGCTGAACACCAACGGGAGAAGCTCCTGTCGTCGCGGTCCCTACGCACATGCAGCGGCTCCCACTTAACTTCTCCGACGTGCGTCGTCGGAGCCACGCGTCTCGCCTTTTAACCCACAGCTGCCTCGTCCGAAACAGCGTACACAGTGAGCCTCGATGGGCACCACAGTACTCTGATGGACCCCAGCAGGATGTACGGGAGGATCCCCGTGTTCTTTGCCTCCGGCGAGACAGGTGATCTCCATCTTGTGGCAGCAACCCTGCATCAACGCCACCATGATGCCCCTTATTGGTCTCTCTCTCTCTCTCTCTCTCTCTCTCATTCCGACAGCGACGAAACCGCCATCCCTCCGTGTCTTTGTTATTATCCATGCCATGGGCGTCGGCTTCTCTGTGGCCGCAGCTGCTTGTTGGCTCCGATGGGTTTCCCGCTGCTCTCCGGCGGCACTGCCAGGAGAGTCCACGTGCGGCAGGCGAGCCGTGGTCTTCAACTTGGGCGACTCCAACTCCGACACCGGGGGCTTCGCAGTCGACCTCGACGTCATCCTAGGCAAGCCAGAAGGCCGCGTCTTCTTCGGCCACCCCCTCGATCGCGTCTGCGACGGCCGCGGCCGCCTCATCATCGATTTCCTCTGTGAGTGCGCGACCCCGAACTGGCACTCCCTCACCGGGTTAGCAGACCGTGAACGGCATGGTGTCGGCAGGTGAGAACTTGAACGCCAGCTACTGGGCCTTCAGGGGCGGCGCCAACTTCGCCGTCGCCGGATGTTCCCTTCTACCTGGCGATCCCAGTGCGGCGGTTCTTCCGATTCGAACTGCGATCTTCGGTGCACATCGCACAAGGTTTAGTCTTGTTTCCTCTCTTGTTTTGTATCCAACTCCAAAGTATATAAGCTGGGGTGGAATTCGAAGAAACTGACGACGGAGGACTCCAATCCAAAACTTAGCATTGACTACTTCTGCAATGCTTGATGTCTGTGCTTATCTCAGTAGTTAAAAATTGTATTGCTAAGGAGTCAAACCAACCATCACGGCAATCTAAATCTCTTTGTAGCAAACAAGATGCAGTGTCACAGAAAAAGGGAAATGAATCAAATCGGCATCAGTAAGACAATGAACACAGAAACAAAAAAGAGACTTCTAATACCAAAAGGGAATTCTTTTCTACAACTTTTATATTAGTGTCTCTTACCATTAAATGATTCATCTGACTGACATTAGCCGATAAAGAAACATGATTTCCAAGAGGAAGGATGAACAGAAGAAAGTAGCTTAACAGACCAACATCACAACCTTGCATGCAGGAATACTATAGCACTGAATTGATGGCTCCGACAAAGATCAAACTTGTTTTTGTAGACCATCTCATGTAATATGCATTGTGTGAATCAAGTTGGATATATTACCATCATAAAAGTTGCACAGTAGACTCTGAATCAGCTTCATTGTGTTCTGTTCCAGCATGCATCTGCTATAATCTTATTAGTTGTAGTTACCTTGGCTTACATTGTTGAGCTGCGACGTTTACCTGGCAATCCTGCATGCTCAAGGAGGTTGATTAACGGGGAAAACCACTTACAATTCTCTTCGTAAAAGTGCTAAGAAATTGGGTGGTGAAGATGCAAGCATAAAGCACATCAATGACTTTGATATTTTCTATCTATGCAAAAATTTATATTGGCAGCATTACTAGTGCATCATGAAGAGTGAAGTGAACTCAAGACAAACTCATTACCTGAAAGAATTGGCATGAAGTTAAAGTCCTTCGGCAATATGTACATGAGACAGAGAGTTCTTCATGGCTTTCTTCCTTTTTCCTGCTATGACTCGAAGAATGATATGTAAATCTCTTAGATAAACCACACATTCTCCAGCTCAGCCAGAGTTCCATATTAGATCATCGAGCAACTTCTAAGAAAACTTCAGTAGGCATTTACATTCAGTGACTCAAATCAACATGAAGACAGCATATAATTGCACATTTGCAAAGGACCAATTCTTGGAATTTAATATATTATCAATTTTAATGCTGCTAAAATCAAGACTTCACCAATTAAAAGAAAGTTTACATGTACTGGGTATTCTACACAAGTGCAGCAACAGAAGAACATAAATGAAGGAAAGTGGAAATCATATGGTTGTATCAAAGCATTTGGACGGACGAGTGTACAAAACCAAATTGATCTTGTTTCATGAATCACCATCACCATCAGACATATATTGGTTTAATCTTTCAGGAAAATAGAAAGTTTATCCCAGCTATAATATGAAAGGATAATGCATATCCTAAAGAATCTGCAAAAGGACAAAAAAAGGTTTGTGAGGTTCTTCTTAAGGAAAAAAAGAAGGTATTATCCGGATTTATGTTAACAGATATCTCTAGGATTACATGCCCAACTGTGTGTGTGTGTATATATATATACACACACACACACACACACACACACGTATGTGTGTGTATGCTAGGAATGCATTTTGACCTTGTCTTATACCTTATAGCCTCATTGATACATGGACATGTGGCAATTAATAAAGTTTGCCTGTAGGTTAGCTTTGGGGAATCTTTCTCTGGTACTCTTTTGCAACTTTTGCAAATCGTTCCAAGCCTTGTGCAAGCAATCCTTCAAGGAATGGTTTAAGTGCCTGAAAAGATCCATGAATTTTTTAATTTTAGGAAGAGAAAATTCATAAAGAAAAAATCAGAAGTATATTGCTGTTGTAGAGATGTCTCATACTTACTGATGCAACTGGAATTAAAATTTCAGGGATTTCATACGAAACTGTCAACTGCATCAGACAAAGAAGCAAAGCAATTAACTGTCTGGACTAGCTCCTGAACTAACAAGCAAGTGCTAGAGAAAGAAAAGATAACAAGACAGCACAGAAGAAATATTGTTTGGGGAATCTTTACTTGTATTCTGCAAGAGGATGGGCCTTTTGGGAAAAATCTGACTGCACCTCTGCAAGTACGAAGAAGTTGGCATCAATAATATATATATATATGTTTATCAACCAAAAATTATCGACATTTCTTTATCAAGATTATGTTGTTTTCTAAATATATGGTGAAAATAATAGATAACTGTCGTTCACTGGATCTCCTTGGTAGCATCGTGTTTTCCTTCCACTTGGCAGCATTGCCATTGGAAACACAAGGTGATATTTAGACAGAATAAGAAGTCCTCAAACCATGATATTAAAGGATATTAAGAAGATATTACAATATTCCTTAGATACTAATTCTACATCAGAGATCCAAATTGGCTAGCAAGAAAAATGCCCCTTCTGTGAGATACAGATCAGTCTAAAAAAAGAAGGATGGCATTTAAGGTACTACCTTGACATAAATTGAGGCAAACTCATGAAGGTGTAATTTTCCAGGATCAGAAGTGTATGATAGTAGTCTTTTGTATGCTTGACAAGAAAAAAGAACAGATAAAAAGAGCATATGCATTCTCATGCCACAGGTCCAGGGATGAAATCAAGTACAAAAATCTTGCTCATGCAGAAAAGATACTGTTATCGTGATTGAATGTATCCACGATGCCCAGGTTGCAGTAAAGAAAAGTGCGCTGAAGTCTTAGATTTGGACTAGAGAAGAAACAGAAGAAGGCCACTAAATAGGATAGGCTACATAACAAATAAATTTTTTAAATCAGTTACTACTTCGAAGCAAATAAGGTCAGTTCCTACTTATTCGAGGCAAAAAAGTTTGGTTGCTAGTTTGCTTCATCTGTAGTCTTGTAGAGAAAACCAGAAAAGATTAACGATTATAGGGAAAATGACTGCAACACAATGTTGAAGCCATGAAATGTTAAGAAGTTCTGCAATTTAGAAAGGAAAATGGAACATAACACCATCCTATAGAGTTACAGCTGATTGCCATACCTATTAGGAAGACCTTCCAAAGATCGCCAATGTATTTTCTGATTAGGAATGGGCTGCAGCATAAGAAACAGGTGTTAAGAATCGAACAGAGACATTGTTGCATTATTATCTTTCTCACAGTAGATGAAGTGAAGTTGGCTCTTACTTGCAAATTTCGAGCAAGCCAAGAAAATTCAACATCACGGCCAAACACCTCATACTTCAGTGCCCAGCGTGAGAGGTCAGGCTTATCCTGTAGAACCTATTAAATCCAAATCCAATCCAAATCCAAATATCAATCCAAATCCAATCTGCATCTTTTTGAAGCTCTACACTCACAGGCAACAGTATATATATAGTAGATATAAGAATGTAATGTTGATTGATGATCTGATAGTTCGGACTGCAAGGAAACAAACAGGAAAACCTTTACAAAAGGTTAGCAAGCACCTTTACAGAAGATATAAATGGCATCCATTTTGGGATCAGCTCGCGATCAGAGTAACAGTCGTAAGCTACTGAACATGGAACATCGACTTCGATCTCAGAGCTGCATCCATACAAAGATTAAATCACCTTTTTATTACCTTTTTGCATGATCGAGTACAAACTCAAGCTCATCAAACAACTACCAGAACTGGAAGCTCATAAAAGCTAACAGCCATGGAGCTAAGCTTAAAAGCTGAAACCTAATAAAAAATCAGTAAGTAACGGTGATAAAGATTAGTTGTGGATAGACATATTTATAAATGCCAAGTGACTTATGGATCCTTTTTGTAAATAGACATATCGATCCTGTTCCCACATTTGTGAATAGACATATAGACATACTCTTACAATGTCGACAAAAAGCCACATGATAAGAATATGCAGGTTGTATAACTGCCGATCTGTCAATATTAATGATGTTCATGTTTTTTCAATTCACTATAGTTGTTTTTGAGCTCTCTCTTAGGATGCGTCTCAAGAGCAGGTGACAGAGTCCCAGATTTGCTGAAAACAAGACCATTATCAGTTGGTTCAAAAAGCATTCCCTAACTATGCTAGGATAGTATTTCCTTCAAATGACTGATAACTTAATTTTTTTCATTACGCTTTAAAGCAACGACCAAAATCTTGCTAACTAATCTTAAACATGCACTGGAAAATTTTAAATGCATGCTAATTTATTGCTTGGATTTGTTTCCTAAAATCTTTGATCATTTGAAGAATTAAGAACTACTTTTTAACTTTTCTCTTTTACTCGCAAAGCTTTTCCAAAAAAAAAGTTATTGACCTAAGGTGAGCACTGATTTGCTCCAGTATCAACCTTTTTCCCCCAATGTCAAATGTAGTAGTGAGAAAGAAGAAGAGCTAACGATCGGCCTGGTCTGCATTACCACAACCTAGGCAGAAAGCTGAAGAGCTAACGATCGGTCTGGTCTGCATTACCACAACCTTTTTCCTCAAGTGCCTTACTTAACAACTGTGTTTTCTCCCTTAATCTGATGGTTTCATTTCCCTTAAATAATTTTCATTCTTTTCTTGTGGATCGGTATCGATTCGCTCTAAAAGGGACTTTACAGGTTACACGTTAGAGTTGGTCAAGTCGGTTTCGGATCGGGTCCTCACAATCGCAACCTAATCAGCAGATTCGAGCATCAAACAAGAAGACGACACCAGCAAATGGGCGAGGGAGGGTTCATTCGAGTACCTGCAATCCTGCCACTCCATGACAGGGGAGAAAGGTCTGACGGCGGTCCGCCTAGGGGAGGGCTTCCTCCTCGACGGACGCGAAGGGATTCTGAGGAAGAGGGCATTGGGGGAAGGCCTGAATCCCCGTCCCCTGACGGAAGCGAGGTTAAAGGCGGCGGCGCCTTTCTCCACGTTCTTGAGGTGGGACAGAGGGGTTGGCCCCAAGGAGATGCAAGCAGCTGAGCTCATTGGTTTCTCTGTTTCTCCCCTCTTCCGCTCCTCTTTTCTCGCTACACAGAGACGGGAGACGGTCTTCGACGCCTGTGATTTGGGGGAGACTGGATATGATCTCACGCACCTTCCTGACTCCACGTAGGTTCAATCTTGACCGTGATTTCTTGATCCAATGACTGTGTTGACTTGGTTCCCATTTGGGTCTTACTGAGGCAGTCGTCCTTAAATTCCTAATTTTTCATCAAATTCTGCCGGAACAAAATTTGAAAAATGAAAGATCATGATATAAATTTTGGATATTCTTTTTAAAATACTTATTAGTATATAATATAAAAACTACTATAAATTTAACATAATAGAACATATAAGTACATAGATAACCTCTACACACGTTGGGTCAATCATGTTTGGATATAGTAAAATTAGTCTTACTAAATTTAATATAACATCTTATAGGTATTACCTCGATTGAAACCTGTGTGCTAGATGTCACAAGGGAGCTTATGCGGAGGATAAAAGCTATATCATCCACCTCCCCTTGCTCGACAATAGGGTGATAGTCTATCGATCATCGTGAACAATAACAGTATGTGGTGAACAGTACGGATCGACCTTGGTGATCATCAAGTACAATGGTACTCAAGCGACGAAACAAACCAACACCCCCCTTTGGTTGGCCCTTGAAAAACGACAAGTTATAGAGAGTTGCTAGGGTTGACTTTGCTAGCAACGAGGGCTAACAACTAGTTTTCATTTTTATTGGACTCTACAACCAACACGTCTTGTGGGGTTATACGGACTAATCGTCCACATAAATGAATCACAGAAGAAGAAGTATGTACAAATGAGGACAGACAATCCTCCAACTTCTCAAGTATAAGAATTAATCCTTGACCCTCGACTATGAATCCTCTCGCCCTCATCACATCACTAAAAGCTAACTTGACAGTTTGGAGGGATTCAGTTGAAAAATCTCTCGTGACAATGAACTTTGTGTAGGATCCGAGAAAAGATTTAAATCTACATCGGATGCACGAAGGCTACCTCGACCACCTTGTCCCCTGCAGCGACCTCCTTGCCTGATCGGCATAAGGATCACTTGAACGACTTTGCGCCTTTGGAACTCAGAACAAGACCAAGTGTCGATCTCCGGTTGACGGCATCAAGGCAGCAACACCAGATACATTTCCCTTCATCTAGCTTGTGGCCGGCCGAGGTTCATGTGTTGAACTCAGGTTGGAAAGCAAGGTGGGTGGGCATCATCACCGGGGCGGCGAGCGGCACCGGCGAGGCCGCGCCCACGGTGCCATCGTCGTCATCCCTGACGTCCGAGATGAGCTGGGGACGAGGGTGGCAGCCGCTATCGGGCTCGACAAATGTAGCTATCGGCACAGCGACGTGACGAAGGAGGAGGATGTGGAGGAGACGGTGGCGAAAGTGATGAGGGCGCACGGGCGCCTGGACGTGATGTTCAGCGACGCGGGTGGTCCTCGGCCCGACGACGTCGATCTTTGAGGTGGGTGGACATGGGGGAGCTCGACCCCGTCATGGCGGTCGACCTGCCGGGCGGTGGTGGCCAACCGGACTCGCGGGTCCATCATATGCACAGCCAGCGTGGCGGCGTGCCAGGACGGGATCGGGCCCGTCGCCTACAGTTCGTCGAAGCACACGATGGTGGGGCTAGTGAGGGCGGCCGCGGGGGAGACTGGGGAGGCGCGGGACCGGGTGAACTGCGTCTCGCGCTTCGGGGTGGCCACGCCGCTGGCCTGCGGTAACAGCGGCACGAGCCAGCAGGAGATGGAGGAGCTGTCGTGCACACCGGTCAAGCCCAAAAGGCGTGGTGCTCAAGGCCAGCCATATCGCCGAGGCTGCTCTCTTCCTGGCCTCCGACGAGTCGGTGTTCTTCAGCGGACACAACTTGGTGGTCGATGGAAGGAGCACCGTAGTGTAAATGGCCGCTCTTCTTTCTTTGTCTCTTGGACTGCAGAAGTAAAATGGCTGCTCCAGCATTCTTCAATTTGGAGAATTAATGCGCATGCCATATTGCAGACAAAGTTCCAACCAAATTAAAAAAAAAATAGAAACTAAGATTTTATTCTCATGGTTTCTGTCTTGATATAATATACTTAATTGGCAGAAATGTTAAATAAAAGTTACGGAGTTAATAGGATATTACAATTTCATGCAATAAAAAGGTTTTATTGACGATAAATATTTTATAGATAGTTGGATAAACACAGAAACGGGAAGTGTCATTCACAAGACTTCCCGTTAAATTCATGTCTTGAAAAGAGATGAACCAAATAAGAACATGAAGTACAAAACACCGATAACAACCACAAATCAACAGCTGAACCATTAAAAATTGCTGTGGACTATCAAAACAGTCCAAGGACATAATGATACCATGGAAGTCAAAATATCGAGCATTGACAATTACGTGGGCCTTTCCTTCATAATACCATCCAAATATAAAACCAGGAGAGAGAGAGTTGCTGATCCAGCAAAGTACGTCTTATACAGTTAGATCCATAAAATCTTAGTGATATACACATTTTGAAGCAATTTATGTACATTAGAATGAAATGCCTGCTTGATTGTTCATAGATCACTGTCCCCATGGAGTATTAATTAATTAGTACTGGTTTGAACATTATCTTAGACAATTGGCTGTCTATAATCAACCAAAAGTCTTTTCACTACTGTAGCACATGTACAGGAATCCATCTTCGTCTTTGTATGACCCATATACGGAGTCCATAAGGCTGGCTGTAAAATCAAATTTTAGTGAGAGCACTCATAAGCAACATGTAACCAGAGATGAATTTGGCTGATATTTAACGTATAAAGAGAATAGAACACCAACAAATTGTACCTGTTTGCGGCAAGGTATTTTTCACAAATACAAAAAGTGCTTTTCCAGGAGCGAGGTGCAGTCTGCTACTCAATATGTGAATAAATTGCCCGACAGACATGTCTTTAGGAACCAGATATCTGAAGAAGGATTGCAAAGACGATGATATAATCATTGGACATGAAATCTCTCAACACCAGACATGCAACCATATTCACATACACTGTTATAGTCTTTTCTTCTATACATCAAATATAATAGTTTGATCCAGGTAAAATAAGTTGATTTGAGTATTCTATTCATCTGATATTAATTGAGTCAACTAGTAATATTGTCCTACAAGAACACAATGGTGGGAAAATAACCATGAAACTAACAGGTTGGAAACCATGATTCTCAGTTGTTTTAGTAGCTATTCTTTAATGCAATCAATCATTGTTACAGACTATAGATAGTAGATACCATCTATTCTGAAATCTGTGAGAACAATTATGAATTCTGAAAAAAGAAATGTACAAGAAAAAAATCTTGTCCAGGCTAGACACTCAAATTGATGCTTCACAACCCACTAATCTAAGAATGTTTCTTCTTTTACTACAACTTCTGTTGCCACATTATTCTACTGATATTTGATGCGTTCAGAATTTCAAACTAAAAAATAGAGAGAAAAAAATTGGCCAATGGCCTTCCCTTCTTTTGGTCACCATTTCTCCACTTTTCTATTTCTTCCCCCCCTCTAAATGCCTTCTATGCTACTACCAATTCTTTCATTTAAAATTGTAACAACAACTATATCTTCTTCTATAAACCTTGATTGCATTTTACATTTTTCTTCCTTCTATCAGTGACTTAAAAAGGCGCTCGGGCGCTCACCTAAGCGCTCGGGAGAGGCGAGGGCTCAATCTCCAGGCGGCGCGCTTCAAAGAGGCGTCACCTAGGCGCTTGCCCGAGCCTACGCGTCGGGCGCTTCGGGCGAGTGCCCGGGTTAAACCAAGCGACTTCGTTCGCGTTAGTTCAATCGAACCAACTAACGCAATAATATATATTTCGTGAGTCAACCCTAATCTTCTCATCTTGAATCGGGATTACGTCGTCGACATCTCACCGCTGCCGCTGCTGTTCTCTTCGCTACTCTTCGCCACCGTCGCTGCTGTCACTTCTCTTCGCAGTCGTCACTGCAGTCGCTGATCTTCACCGCCAAGGCTGCGGTCATTGCTCTTCATACTCGCTCTCGATCAGGACAACTCGTCGCATCGATTCTACTGCTCTCCGCTGCCACTGCCACTATCGCTGCTCTCAGTAAGCAGCTTTCGCTCTCGATCAACGCCTCGTCTTGCCTCTACTGTTAACAGTATACTATATATTTTTTATATATTTATTAATTATAATATATATATATAGCACCTTTTGGCGCCTAGCGCTTTTTAAATCACTGCCTTCTATACTATAATACTAATAGCCAGACAATTATAATACTCAGATCTTCTAGCTTAAGATTTTCATATACTTAATGAGATCTTTCTCATAGCCGCAGCTAGAATAAATTTCAGCAGTCCACAACTGATTGCAATTATTTTCATCTGCTAAATTTTGGTCAATGTTAATTATGAAGGCTTGATATATTATATTGAGTCGACCACTTGACTAATCCTACAAAGAAGGCTGATAATGATTTCTTGGACAAAACATTTGGTTCATAAATAACAGATAAGAATGCTATGGAGCAGCAATAGAGACACCAAGATGGATATACAAGATAAGTTGCAATTTTTAAATAGTCAGGATAGTATCATCAGAATTGTATCTAACATAGATAGTAAAGTCCATGTAGGTGAAATGAAATGTTCTGGTGTTACTTCCACCAATGCCAAATTAATTCATTATTTGCATGTTTGGGAATAGCTAAACTAAATGTCCTATATGATATACAAGAGTAGCATTGCTCAAGATAGAGAAGATAATTATGAAAAAGGACATATTATTTCTAAGTTGTTTTTCTCATAGCCACACTGTAGGTGATAACTCATTAACAATAAATAACAAAATAGGATTATCATGCACAGAATATACAAGAATTACTTTAAAATATACACTTGTATATTTGCTTTAGTAAAAATAAAATTTCAACGCTAAGGTTGAAATTTTACGACCTGATACAACAATATGATTGTTCCTTTACAACTTGGGAGACCAGGATTCGAGTCACAGAAACAACCTCTTTAAATATTTAAAGCTAAGGCTACGTATATTAAAATAAAATTGGCAAGAGCCTTATCCACTGGGTACATCCTTTTTTAAAAAAATACAATTTTAAAATATTACACATTAGAATTACAGAAACACCATAGGGAATGGCATACCCATATTTTGAGTAAGGAAGCCTATCACCAACCACAAGAACGATGGGAACAAAAAATACTAATCAAGAAAAACAGATGAGAAAAGGATTCTGTTCTATTGGATTCACACAATGGAAAAAAAAGTAATTATTAATCAAAAACGAGAGTAGACACTTAACCTGTTTATGATGAAGTAACGTATGTCCATAGAAAAACTTACTTTCTCTTTTCCATGTCGGGAAGATCGCTCCTTGAGAACCTCTCGACAATTACCTAATGAAGCAAAACGAAGAGCATCATAGAAGCTACATTGCTGTAAAGTGAACTTGCATGACTTACTTCACAAATTATATGCGACTCTTTCCCAACAATGTTGACATAATTCTTTAAGGCAGTACATTTAAATTTCGAGCATCATATACAGTAAATGTAGTAGTTACCATCTAGAAAAACTAAAGAATTCAAGCCACGTTTCTTATTCAAGATTCGTAGAAGCCTAACGATTAAAAATTCCGACCGCGGATGAATAAACATTGTAATGCAACAAAGTCGGATGAATAAACACAGTGCTTGATAACATTCATGCGACTGCAACCACAACCCTTCCCCTAATAAGAAGGGCGAGATTCGTCCTAGATCTAGATTAATTGGGGGAACCCGCAATTGATTTGGGGCTAATCAAGGATCAAAGACGGCGAGCAAGAGAAGGATTCGTGCTCACCGGCACCCGATCGGGGTATTTGGCAACGATGTCTCTCGATTCCGCGAGCCGCTCCCCTGCCACAATTTCGGATCGAATATAACATGACGAGAGATCAGGAATAAGAAAGGAAACGATATCAAGAGCACACAACAAAAAATCAGAGAGGGGAGAGGACGAACCGAGGGAGAACTCGTCCTTGAAGGATATCATCTTCTGCTTCATGACTAGGGTTCCGGATTTGAGGAAGCGCCCGTGGAAGGTAGACGGCGGTCGCCTCTCTCGGGTCTCTTTTTGGGATCCTTCGATCGCAATTACATTTCATTCGTCAACTCTTCCCTTATATAGCATTCCAAATAGCCGGTCCGGTCCGAGTTAAGTCCAGTGGACCCAAACGCTGTGGGCTTTCCCAAGGGTTTCGAAACCCGATCCACGATGCATCCGACCGTCTTTACACAATACATTTACTCGAATTCGGAACGGGTGTAATTTACGTGTCTATCGGATCCACGACGCATCGGTCGGGTCGGCCCAATTGATCGATCAAATCCGACTCTCTATTATTAGAGTACAAATATGGAGATCCGAAAAAGGAAAAGTCCATAATTTTATATCGGTAAAAACAGTAGACGTATTCCCATAGATTGTTCATATAAAAGATTGATGAACGAATTTTTTGGATCATAGGAGCAAATTAGTTTCACCCATTAATCCACTCGGCCGCCGGCAGTAGCATGCAAATCTGCTCTAAAAATTTCTGGTACATAAATGAACTGATTTGAATTTGTTCATGAGCTTATTAATGACACAACTAAGAGGTCAAAAAATGTCAAGATTATAATGTTCAGACCAGGCTCGATAACAGCTTTATAATTAGCAGTTCATGCAAGGCTTCAACAGATCAAACGCCAAACTGCAACTCGCAAACGACTTGTTCATTTGTAACCCTAACTAAACCATAAAAGAAGTGATGATGAGTGACAACTCTTAATTGAGAATATTCAACATGTCTGAGATTATCCAATCTGCTAGTCCGAGATGGAAATATTAAGGCCACCATTATGGCCCATTCATCGGATTGCAATTAGCTACATTTCTCCTGTTTCAGGAAGGATACCATCCACTGGAGCTTAGCTGAATGATGAGTTCTGCTATTACCCACCTGTGGAACAAAATCATCAACACTCAGATGGAAGAGAGCCTTCATCAGGATCTACCTACCATCATCATCAACTAATAAATATGTAGTCAGAGAGAAAAAAAATGATCTGATTCCATCAACATAAGGATATTTTAGTCACCATAAGAGTAAGACTGAAATCGCAAAACTTACTGGCTTGAAGATGACTACTACACCAAACTGGGTGTTGTGGTGTTCGCGGCTCTTCACATGAATCCATATTCCAGCAATTCCCATCTGAATGAAGGGAACACATAGAAAACTTGGGGTGGAGTCTTAAACAACAGACCCACACAGACGCAAACCGCCGCGATACCGACCAGAGAGAGCATTACTGGTCTGTACAACATCGTCCTTGCCACAGAGTTCTGATAAGCCAGCTGTTGGCTGCATCGGTTGCAAGATGGTGGCTGCTTTGTGCTCAACCAAGTCTTTCTATCTGAAGCATCTGCTTTAACAGATTTTAGCACATCTACTGGCTTATAGGAGGCATCTCCAGAAATGTTGAGGACCACCTGATTCAGATGAAGTTGCTTATCAATTTTGTTTTGAACCAATCTTAAATGGGAATCATGACCACGAACAAGGGCATAGTCTTTGGGAGTGAATCCGGTGCTGTCACGTACATTCTTCCATGCGTTGATTCCCAGCTGGCCAGACAACAAAATGGGCCATGAGAAACAAAATCAAATAGGAAAGTCAGAACAAAGACCAACCTATACAACCTCAATAGCAGCCAGCATCTGGACTTGAAAAAAAAATGGGCTATATAATGCTGCTAGTTCATGTTTCAAGTAGAGAAATTTCTTAGCAAAGTAATTAATCCCTGCAGTGTGGTTAACCAAAATAAAAACGAGAAGACTCAAGCGTAGCCACATTGACAGATCATAGGTTCACTAAATCACATTTAACACTCAGCAGCACCAAGGGAGATGAACTTCAATATGATTTGGCAAAAAAGCATGCTGCTGAAAGGAAATTCAGGTGGGTAAAAATGGCATGGGGAATTAGTTGGTGGTGACCTCAGCATATTGTAACAAGTATGGGAATTGAATTTTGTATATCTTGCTTTGACTACAGCAGTAAAATGCTTTAATCACAAAAGATGGTGCAAGTCATTGTCCTTATCAGACAACATATGTCAAATTAGATAACATGACTAAATATTTCAAAGGGCCTGGAGTTGAATAAAAGAAAACAAAGCAAAATGCACAGTAGTAGAAGCCTATGCAGCTAGCTCTGTGAATAACACCAATACTCAGCAATGTTGGTGGCTTCTACCATTGAATAAAAGAAAACAAAGCAAAATGCACAGCAGTAGAAGGCCTATGCAGCTAGCTCTGTGAATAACTCCAATACTCAGTAACATTGGTGGCTTCTACCCACAATGTAATATCAATCAAGTATGTAACTCACATGTATAAAAAAGAATTGTGTACTGAAAAATGAAAGATCAAAGCAAGATGAAGTTAAATCAGCTGATCCCTTGTCACTGCCACAATCAACATTAGAAGTGATGATGTGAATAGCAAATAATGGAATACCTGTCCAGGATCATTAGTCAGCGCATCCAATATGCTCTCAGCACCACTGGTGGAGGATGCGATATGGAGTGGAGTTAACCCAGATGGGCCAAGCATGTCAGGTCTGAACAAGAACTGATCAGGATCCATCTGCTTTGAAGGTTGACTGGGTTTATATCTCAATAGAAGTTCTACCATGGCCTTTGAATTTATTTGTACAGCACTGTGTAGCAGATTTTCAGACAAAGCAAGCTCCATAGATGATTGCCCACCTGCATCTACTGTTCCACTGAATAAAATATCTAGAAGTTTCTTCACCACTGCAGCCCACTCCCTATTCATAGCGAATGACATAAGCCACCTAAAACGTGGCAGGGGAAACAAATTTGGAGAGAATTTAGATTCTCGAGAAATGGACACCATATGATTCCTTCGGAGGAGCCACCCAAGTTCGTTTATAAAGTCCAGAGCTTGATTTCTAGAGTTGTCTGTATCTTTTCTTTCCTGAAGTTGGTCATCACATGAAGCCACATTAATAGATTTCTCCAGCACTCGGATCTCAGAGCATACATCTTCATCCGCGACTATGAAAGGGAAGAATCCATTGCTAAGCCCACAGTCTTCAAGCTAGATTCAAAACCAAGGATACCATAATCAAGAGAAAAGCTAAGCTGGACAAAAAGGAAACTAAATGGGAACTAATTGACCATAGAATTATGGAACCTCAATGAATCCTCTCCCTGTTTTATCAGGTAGCAAACAGGAAAAGCTCAGGCACTGAGCTGACTCATACACTGCACCTCTACCAAACCCCTCAACTAGATCTTGTGTTGTTTCTTGGAACAGGTATTTTCCGTCAAATGAACATAGTAACCTGACAAAAGATCATCACTACGAGACAAATTAGTATCAAAAGGAGTTGGACATATAAGTACAGCAAAAATAAGTAGCCAGTTGAACAACTAGCAAAATATAGCAGGGAGCTGAGGGCAAAAAGGGAAAGAGACTAGATACCTAGATGTTGGTTGAACAAGATTAAAGCCTTTCACAGTAAAATTGACATTTGTAGAATAAGAAACTGCGATAGGCGTGACAGACAAGATCTTACAATGGTTGGGATGTCCAACAAGTAAAGGCATGTCTAGCACAACCTGACCTGAAGAAACATTACTCAAAGAGATGAGGAGATGTTTCTGAAGCAGTCAGAAAAACAATGCAGCTCATACGAAGCTCGACGTACCATCATAAATAAAAGCTGCATGGTTTTGTACCCTAGCGAAGATCCAACCCGTTGTCCAGAAATCATGAGATTTATGCAAAAGCCTAGCTAAGTAAGAGCTTAAATCATTGCAGAGCTGTGAAAAGAGGCAGAATCAGATAACAAAATGAATGGAAGTAGTTGTGGAACCCTAAATTTCTCAATCATGGAAACTAACCTGTGCCCAGGCGAACTCAGGTTGGCGAAGGTATATTGTCAGAATTATACAACCTGGCCTAATGTAGCTCTCAATATCTGTTGGACTATTGGATAACCAATCAAGAATCTGCAATTCGGTATTTTATGATAAATCAGCCAACAAAAGTTGAAGAGTACCAGGAAAATTTAAATAGTAATTTTCTAGATGTGTTTCAATCATGTAAAATAACTTACTTGTGCTCGCAAAACAAGAGGAAGATCATGAGGGTTTTTGCCAAAGAGTTTGAAGATGATTCTATCTGTTCGACACTGAAATGAGAAGATAAGAAAAATAATTGACAAACACAGCCATAAATTGAAAACCTTTCTATATGTACTTGAAAATCAAAAGAATGTAGCATATCTTTAAAACTCAGCAATGTTGACAACTCACTCTAAGATCTATCTCAAAAAAACAAAAAAAAATCAATCTAGAGTTTATCAACACACTTTCCTTAAAAACTTTGTTAAAACATTTTGTCACTGAACACCAGAATAAATGCCGTTGTTCTCAGGGAATGTCATTATGTATTCTAATATATACGTACAATTCAAATTCTAACTTCTGTCTTCCTCACTGGTATTCAATCTCTATTCCTTCAATCCCATTACAGTAAATGCTTCTTCCATAATTGAACCAGTTTAGTAATAAAGCAGGGTGCCACCATGTTCTACCATGATGTTTGACCTTGCACTGTCATCTGGCATTTAACCCAGGCCTTCTATTTGAAAGCTCATAAAAGTTGGTTGTTTCAATGTCATTTTGGAGGCATTTTAATAATAAGGTGTTAAGAAGAGTTCAAAATGTACACAAAAATGGATAACATTAATCAGTACCATGATACCTACATAGATGGCGATTGATTGTTAATACTTTCAGCTAATAACTACTGAGAACCACACAAATTCATATATATCGGGTTGCCTTTCGTTCATGGGATGCAAAGATTTGACTCATGCTGTTTTGCCTAGGTCGAATGGGGTCTACGATCACTTGACAATCTTATATCTTCTTTTCACATATCACTTGATAATCTTATATATTCTTTGTCTCATACAATCTGTGAAAGTTTTTTTTTATCCACCAATAGATCACATTTAAAAATGGATTTTAAAACCCAAAGCCTAACAAAGAGAACAACTACCTAATTTGGATCACAATTTATTCCAGTTGTTGGCATTCTGCTCTAGGAGTTTCCTCCTCTTTCTCCTGCTCCGAGCAGTAATGACTATAATGAGTGTCGATATGCCTACTCAGACCAGTACCGTATTGGTCTAGCCACCAACCAGCATTGACACTGTGATCAAGATTTTAATCCATGATTTGAATGCTGATTCCCCAGGTCAGCAAACAGAAACTTTTGGTTTTCCCCTTATCTTGAAACTTTAGGTTAATAAAGTCTTGGTTAATTGTCAACCAACTTTACATAGACTAGTAAATAAGATCAGTCCCCTGATCTTGAAACTTCTTTAGGTTCACAAAGTCTTGGTTGATTGTCAACCAACTTTACATAGACTAGTAAATAAGATCATTCTGGAACCATCAAGATTAAAAATGCTTTAGAAGCAAACCAAACAGAATATACCTGAGCATCTCCATGGGACCTAGATTGAGTGTAGTTGGATGTTGAATCCGAATTGCCACTAGTTTGAGGTGGACTTGACTGACGAGTATTCTGCAGCAACCATGAAGGAATACAAGGAGATCCTATCCCAGTGCACAAAGAAGTTGCTGGCATCTCTCCTTTTTTGCAATCTCGTGGATCACTGTTCAAATCAAAGTCCTTCATTCCGACTCTATCAATGACAAGCTCTGAAAAATTTAATCAGCGTCAAGCTTTTGTTCTGAGAAAAGGACAATATTCACAGGTATTTAGAATGCAGAATATGCAGATGAGGAACCGCATGCGAGGCCTCACCGTCAGAAGATTCTCTTCCTATTTTAGGAACATCAGCAACAGATGGGATATGATCAGTTTCCTGTGGAGGACCCTGAACACCAGGCGTGCAAGTCATTTTAGCTGCCGAACCCAAGGGACTTCTGGAATCTTGCTCAAGAACACCATTTGGAACAGAAGTAATAATTGCTTCTGAGGATGTTCCAGCTGTAGTTACAAGCTTTGGTAGATCCTGAGCTGCCCGTAGGAGTCGAGAAAGGTCACTTGGATCCAAGGAATTAGCGAGGGTGGCAAGGTTACCTAGAAAATGAGTCAATAGCTCCTGATCTTGTGATCGTTCAGTGTTATTGGCTGCATGTGCAAAAGACAAAATCAGCAGCTCCTGAAAACATCCAGCTATAATGTTTCTACACATGGCGTGTGAAATATCATTCTTAAAGGCATCCAGCTATCCACTTGATGTTGTTGGCATATAGTTTCATATAAAATATGATTAAAATATATTTTTCAACTAAGTACAAAGTAAAAGCTCAGTCAAATATAAGTTTTTCATAGGAATTTGCAAGAGACACTTGAATGCATTTATGGTAATGTTATCATGTGCCACATATTATAATACTAAAACAATAGTTACAGTATAACCATACTAATAAGTTTTGCATACTCCACATATGCAACCATAGTTTGATGCATACACAGACCGCATGTACCACCTAATGTGGCGGCATAGCTATACATGAGCCTGTCATATGACTGCATTACAAATGCAGCTACAAACAAAATAGAAGATATCACATTTCGGAACACCAGAAGGAATAACACAACAAAGATCAATGATCGGTAACATCCTTATGTCTTACCATGCTCCACTTCTGTGCCATTTTACGCTAACAGTCACCTTTTATGGTACAACAGGACACAGATTCATTAAATAATCAGTGTGCACTAACTGGCCAGAGACTCTAGAAACCTAGAATGTGATTCAAGGCAAGGTACAGACCAAATCAGATCAAAGGAAAATTTTGTTGGTATCCATCATATGAATTATCTAGGAAGCTGCATATACTTAATACATCTACTGCCATTTAAGACTCCAGATATTACCCTCCTCTTTAATGGCTACTGGGACCTACTGAAACCTATCCTCGCCAAATTGGAGTCTGCCCTATTGTCACGAACGGTCGTTGCTCAATAGCAACTCTTCACTCAACGAACCGTTCGTCACTTTTGTTTGCTTGTACAGATGTTTGACAGCGTGTTTTGCCTTAGTTGTGTGATTTTGCCTCAGAAATGCAAGCAGAAACAGTCTGTAAAGCTGTAGAACGATCGCTCACTACGCGGAGCCAAAACAGCCCAGTTTTGGGCCGTTTTCGCGTGTTGCCGCGACCTGGCCGAGCGGTGCAAAACGTCAGTCATCTCAGCCCTCTGGTCAGCCCTCTGGAACCCCCGGGTGGCACAGGACTGGATGGGGCTTCGGGATAGTATCGGGCGTGAGCATTCATCGACAGTTGAACTCGTCTTGCGTCTAATACCTTGGGAACCGTCGTTTGTGGACTTGCGACCGTTCCTACAACCCTCTAAAAGTCTTGTTTCGCTCTCTCTCTCCTTTCTCTGTTGCACATAAGGTGTTCGACGAATTGCTTGTAAAAGCTGCCCTCTTTGCGAGACGTCAAGACTTGTCCGTCGCTTGTCTTCAAAACTAATCAACTTATCTTTTTGCAGGTCCTTCGGGATCCGCACGAGGTTGCAAGTGAGCTGACCCTTTGCGGGCAAATCCGCTTCAGCGTTTTCATGACTTAGGAAATTTTAGCTAAGTCCGGAACATTGGGCAAAGTTTGCTCCGTGACTCAAGCAATTTCAGCTAAGTCGTCAAATTTGCCACTATGGTGCTGCACAGCTTAGGCAAATTCAGCTAAGCCCGTGACACTATGCTGCATAGGTCAGTATTCTCAAAATCAGTGCTCCACATATTAAACTTGATAATATCAGTGGCAACAGGTGAAATCACAGAGTGAAACAGGCTACATACAGTCAATTTGGTTTCAGTAGGCTCAGTACACAACACTAGTGCATGCCACATCCCTATGCCATGACAAACCATTTATCACCTTTTTTGAGGAGGGTGTGTTACATCTCTTCAGCAACCTGATTTTCCCACTTTTTTATTTGCAAACATGAGGACAGTAATGACCAGTATAATGTGATATGTGTATCCTGAAGCAGCCTACAAACACGGGACACATATATTGCAAATTATGTCCTAGGGTTAGATGGACTGGAAACTTAGAAAACTAGTACTTGATATATGTTAAACCAATCAACCATCCAAGAAGTCTGCCTAGGACTATATGCATACCAATTCCTAACACTGATCAAAAGCTCATAAAGGGTATCACAATAAATAAATAGGTGCCATAAAACTGGTTGGTATATAAAGATTCATATAGAAAATAGCAAAAGGAAGGAAATAGAAAGCCAAAAGGAAAAACATGTTGCAGATATTCAATTAATGAACTGCAGCAATTACATTGCAGATTGGATAGGATCCTAAGTAGACTTATCAACAAATAGCTGCTAGCCCTTTCATCAAGAGAAGAACTCCCATTGACATTGTCATCAGGATGAGTTTTCCTCCTGCGTCTATTGTGGCCAGCTAAACGTCGCCGGCAACTTCTTTTCCCTTCATCAAACTCTTCAAGGAGATGAAATCTGCACATGTAATTAACAAACACTTAAAATAGTGGCAGTGAAGAAGAAGTAAAAAAGTAAAAACATTTTAAAGGATATTCTAGAAGCTATTATCATATCCAACATTGACCAACAAAGTTTGACAAGCCAAACTTGAGATCAACTGCCACCAAGGCTAGTTCCGAAGGGTATCATAAGTCATAACAAAAGTGTCTTGATCCCGACATTTCTTCATTATCTTTTCATTTTACTTAAACGAACTTTCTCATTATCACTATAAGGGATGTAGCACATTTATTCCCTTGACTTCTATTGCAATTTGTTCTGGCTATTCTTGTTGAACTTCTACAGTTAGTTATAGCTTCCATTCATGAATGTACTAGATTGAGGAACTTAATAATTAAATGACCATCTAATTCAGGAATGATTTCAAAGAAGAAACACAATAAATAAACTGGACAATCTGTTAAATACCAGAAACAAAAAGGACTCTAAGCAGTTCGATAAAAGAAAACATGTCATACAAATGCATTAACACTGTATATATGTTACCCATGATGGGTTTGGGTAGAGAACTAAGAGAATAAGCTGAACCAACCTACTACATTGCTGGCAGAATCGTTGAATAGCATTTCTGACCATTGCTGAACTGGCTTTTGCATGCATCTCACAGACCTTGTGCCGCCTATGGTAGTCCCTTGAATCACTGAGGTCAGCATCACAACCTTCAACCTGGCAAGTTGGATGACTAGAACTGCCTCCTTGTGATTTGTTTTTCTTTTCATTCTTTCCTTCCCAATTTGCAAGATCAGATTCCACGACTGGATATGCATGTCCCCCAAGTCTTAAGCTAAGGGATCCTGCTACACCACAAGATTCATCCTCTTCCACCACCACAATCCTCCTCTTCTTCTCCGAGTCGCCATTATCCTTCTCAACTAGTCCACAATCAGCACCTTCGGAGGAAGATGATGGGCTATTCAACACCAATCCTTTAGCTGCATCCTGGCGCAGATGTTTGCTCCAGCAATCTGCAGGGACCGCATCCAAGGGGGTTGCAACAAAGTGTTCACCATCCCATCTCCAGTCATTCAAATCCCACTCGACGCCCTTCTGCCCAATCACATTAACATTAGATGTCCCAGCAGCCAGAAACTGATGGCTCTTGCTCCCAATTCTGGCCTCCATCAAGGCAGAAACCTCAAAGCAATTCAATAGCCGAGATTTGCTCTAAATGATTCTAAGCACACAGACACCCCAAGACGGAGAACACGGTAGTCAATGGAGCTCCTAAATCGTCTCACTGCTCCCCCAGAAATCTAAAAACATAACACCCACGCACCCGCAGATCCAAACGAGTGAAACCCACATACCAATCACAAAGCCCAAAACAAAAGCGCTCAAAAATTGAAAAAACAGCAACTTTTTCCCTAGAGTAAGCCAATTTCACTTACTAACGACGACAAATAGCTCCGATTAAAACGCCGACAAACATCAACAACATCAATGTCACTCCGGGACCGAAATCTGCTCAAATGCCTGCGTCACATTTCAGATGGAACGCAAAATACCAAAATTAGACGTCGTCCACGAATCAAACAGTAGCAACACATCAAATTCCCCAAAGTCCGCCAGAAGCCCAAATCAGCTAACAATTCCTTGCTGATTTCGAGGTAAACCGGAGAAAAACGACAAAACCAGCAATAAATTAGGAAAAAAATCGAGAAAGAGAACCTTCCTTTGAAGAAATTAGAGGCTGATTTGAGGAACCCATATCGTCTGGCTCGAGATGACCCCAAATCAGCGGCGCGAACCAGAAGAAGAGAGGAAAAGATATCCCAGAAGTCGGCCGACGAACCACGACACCAGCAGGAGAGAAGGGAGAGGCGACTAGAAAAGGCCGACGTACAGAAAGTCTCCGGGAAACGTTACGAATGCGGTTTCGCCGCGAGTGCCCCACTCCCCATACCTCTCGCGTTCTCTCACCCATCCAAAGCCCTTACCAACGCACCCGTCTTCCACCCAGGCCGATCGGTGGTCGGGGCCCACCGGTCCCCCGTCGATGTCAAGGATCGGGTGTGAGGAATTGGTCAGTCGCCTCTCAGTTCTTTATGACGCCATAATTTTTTTTTGTTTTACATCAGACAACATTGTACTTCTTAATTTATTTCCTCACACTCCGTGCCATATATGGTCCACACGGCGACACCGGAGCCCCACGATCCACTGGGTCCCACGAAGCGCAAGGCCTGTGCGAAGAGGTACGGGAAAGGGCTACATTCCCGAGTGTTGCTTTTGGCGAGCGGGAATGGCATCTCCGACTGAAACCGAACGCTCTTTCCCGTGTCACCGTCACGAGGGCGGGTGGGGCATCGGTCCTCGTTTCGTGCTACTTTATGTGAGCGTACGCGTAAAAACTCTATGAGTCACGTAGTAATGGCCGTCCGATGTAGAGATTTAAAATATCTGAACCGTACGATTGTGGGTGACGGGAAGTAATATCTGCACGCGGCCGTGTGAAGGTCTCGCTCTCCGTACCCACAATAATGCGCGTGGTTCCGTCGCATCAGGACCGTCCGTTACAAAATTCTCATCCATCAGAGTACTAGAGCTGACCCTGGGCCGTCTGTTGACGCCGTCGGCCATGCTGGCTTTTGGATTTGGGCTTTGGCGGAGTCCAATTACATATCAGCCCACGAGCCACATTCGTCCTTTGCTCACTCTGCACGTGCGTAGCGCGCGCATAACACTATATTATTCCGCAATAGCAAAATGGTCAACGTTGGCTGCTTCTCGATTGACCGAGCCGCTCGTGGCCCGCACCGGAGCAGAGAGAGCCGTTTGAGAGGGTACCCAAACCCTAGAAAGGAGTACAAGCAGAGGAAGAGAAGAAACCCCCAAATATCTCTCTCTCTATCTCTCTCTCTACGAAGTCCAAACGCGATCGTTTCCACCTTACCTCTTGACCGTGAAATCTCCGTTGTTGTAGGGTTTCGACGACGTGAATCGTGATGGCGCGAAAGCCATGACGACACCGTCGGGGGCGAAGAGGGATCTCCGGCCGGCCGGGTGCGGCGGGGACGGTTGCGGCGCCCGGGACCCCTGGCCTCTCCACCACGTCCGCCACCGTACTGTCTTCTGTCGCCTCTGCACCTCCTGCGTCCTTCGATACCACCCCGGCTCGTTCTGCGTTTCCTGCTTTGATCTCCTTCTTGACGGAGGCGGCGCCTCCCCGGTCGTCCGCTGCTCCCGTTGCCCCTCCATCGCACACTCCGCTTGCCTACTGGAGGCTGCTGCTCCCTCCTTCGTGTGCCGCAGCTGCTCCGACCCCGGCGGTTCCTCCTCATACTTTTCGCTCGGCGAGGATAAATCGATCGATCTCAAGTCCGCTAAAGTGCTTCTGGCCGCCGCTAAACTGGCGGCCGCGTCCATTGGCAGGGCAGCGGCGTGCACCAGAGCAGATGCCGAGAGGAAGACTAAGGAAGCAGTCGTTGCGAGAAAGCGAGCAAGGGAAGCACTCGAGAAGGTTCTTTTGTTGTCGCAGTCAGAGAAAGAGAAGAAGAACAGAGCAGCTGACCAGATTGTTGCACCGAGTCCCAAGCCTCAAGTCGTGGATTCGAAGAAAAAGATGCCGAAGCTGAGCAGCACAGTTGCAGCCATGGCGGGCCAGAAGACAGTTCAGAACAGGGAGAGGGATAGCTGGATGAGGTTTCAGGAGCCGATAGGGATGGGGCAGACACCAGTTCAGGGCACCGATAAGAATAAGGTGGATTTGCCCACAGGGATGCAGAACCATGCCAACAATGTGGAGACGGAGGGTACATTGACTGGTTTGTCTCACGGACACAATCCCATGGGTAAAGTGGAGAGGGATGAAGGAGGAGTCCTCAAAGGTTCTCAAGGTGGGCATGTTAAGGAGGAGGAAGTTGTTGCTGCTTGCTAATTGTGGTCCTGTGGTATCTGATCAACTCAAGGTTAACATTTAACCATCAAATGTTTATGCTGCAAGGATATCTCATGTTCTTTATTCGTGATAAACTATGTGTGATCCTATCTGACTTCCGCTCTTAAATTGCTGCTATGTTTCAAAAAATAGAACCTCTTTAGCATTGACATAGATTCTATTGGATTTTAGAGCTGTTTGTATATCTAGTGATCAGATAAGTAAAATCTGAATCTTGTCTATGTTCCCAAAAAAACACCTTGTTTTGGGCCTCTTGAAATGTTTTGACTTCTTATTCTTCTGACCTGCTGCAGATGCTTCAGCAATGAGAACCAATTGTGCAGCTGTCACATGATAGTCCACAAGTATCTCTATCACTCGTGAATTAGTTTGTCGATCTTGTACTTTAGATACCACACAAAGTTGCTAGCAGCCATTGGAAATTGTTTGGGGCATTTTATATGTCCTCCAACTCTTCTTTCTTGTCAGTGAAATGTCCTTGTTTTGTCTACCATGTCTGTTTTTATGGAGTTCTATAATTATCGCTAAGTTTCTGCTAATATGATCTAGACATGTTATCTTATGCTATCTAATTTTAGTCTTTCACTTTCTTATTATGGTGGACGATGGTGTGATTCTTATGTATGCTAAGAAAGCTTGATAATCAATTGTTTATTACTGGTATGGGTGCCAAAAGGCTAGAAAATAATATCCTCAGACGTTCTTTTAGTTGATTTACAATGTGAGATAGAGGAAGGATTTTGCTGAACAGACTCACTGTCTTTGTAACAGGTGGGAGGAAACCCCATTTTGAAAAAGATAAGGTGAACTGTGCAAGTGGTTAAGACATGTCCTTAGAACACTACTCACTGCCACTAATGAATGATAATATATCTTAAATGGGAGGTGCTGTGACTATAAGACTAGAAGACTGGACTAATGGTAAGGAGCCCTTAGAGACGGACATCATAGATATCAACAAGTAGGATAGTGCGATTTTGCTATTTTGGGTATTGAGATTTTGCTATTTGGGGTTAAATGATGAAGCAGGAGTCATGCATGCTTCCCCAAATATTTGGGTATTGAGATTTTGCTATTTTGCTACCTGAACTCTTGTTAGAGTGAAAAAATTTTACATTTCATGATAAATCGTGATTGAAAATCATGATGAAGAACTATTTAAATTAAATAAACTTCAAACTTTCAAACTATTTGTATTGTAGATGTTTAGAGTACATTTATAGTTCTAGTTTAATATAGAAATTATGTCCAGGGTTTTTGTGCAAAATCGATATAATTCTGAATTATCTATAGACTTTATGGGTTGCTCTTTGTTGTTGCTTTGTAAGAGCTATTATTACGGAGGAAGGACCACTCTGTAGATTCAATTTTTTTAGACCAAGTAAACAATTTTTGTTTAATAATTTTGTTTTGACTCTGTGTTAAAATGTTAGCACCTTTTAATGAGGGATGAACAAGAGTCCTTGAGAATCCTTCTATTGGGGTTCTTGTTGTTGTGTCTAGAATGTATCATCCTCTTGCTGGGCTACCATTTAAAGAAGAAAAAAGGGTAGAGCCACTTTCACCCCCGTCATTTTCTTTTCTTTGGTCGAGATTTTTAATGTAGTTTTCACTTTTTCTATTCACATTGGACCTAACAGAACGTTGGAAGCATTTGCGCATTGAATTATTCCTATTCTATCATAATCGAAATGATTGTGTTGTGAACTGACATATTCTGCAAGATGTGAAATGGTTTGAATGTGTGATCCAACAATGGGTATCTTTGACAAGCTTTCCTTGTTTAGAACAATGTGTATTCTTATAGTGAACTTTGTCAGATAATGGAGTAAATTGATGCGGATGATTTAGCTTTACAGAGTTTCTTAGCATTATGTTGAGAACTTTTTGACAAGGATCAAGAAAGTAGCTTGATGGAGTTAATTGTTCTCAGGAGCATTTGAACATTTATGTACTCCTGGCTCGACATGTTCTACTAGTTCTTTTTATTTGCACTGTGAAGAAGATAGATGTTCTTCTTGGATGAATTGTGTCTTGCTAGTGTCACTTGGATGAATTTTTTGGTATCAAGCGACGATCTTATACTTTGGTCATCTTAGGACCTGGATACCCTTTGGTGGGTTTGGGGAAATAGATCAATTGATCACCTATTTGTTTGATCTTCATTTCAATGGGATTAGAACAAGGGGTGCACAAGACACCATAGTTAGGGTTACATATGAATTATTTGTTTGTTTTGTCTCTGCTTGTAACCTTTCTTCGATTGATTTAGATTTGGCACCTACAAATGCTTACATATGAAATGTATTTGGAAAGTTGAAATATGATATGCTATGATTTGTTGAAGCTTGCCTTTTTCTTTGAGGCACTTTATCTGAGGCTTGCCAAGTATATGTCAATATGGACATTTATTGCTTTTGAACTTTGAAGCAGCTTTGTTGTCTTTTAAGGTTTATCAGAGCCAATCCAAACTCAATTTATGTTTCATGTCATTTGTTGCTTTTGATCACAAGCTTTGTCTCTCTCTCTCTCTCTCTCTTGGCATCCTTAGGTGACAGCTGAACCCACGGCTCGGCTCCTCTGTCATCTCATCTGAAGTGCACTTCACATCCACCTTGATTCAGAGATAAAACCACATTATTCGAAGGAGAAGGAGTAGAAGCTACTCCTTGCTTCTTCCACCTCAAGCCAATACTTGAATCCAATACTTGCGTCTTAACATCACCAGAGATCCATCCATGGACTGGTTGTTGCCAAAGTGACAATCTAGTTGAAGGCCAAAAAGCGCATTCTTCCCACATAAGTCATGGTAAAGAGTCTAATAGTATACATGCACTTTGATTTAAATGGCTATCTCTGACCCACCACCATTGTGCAAATGATCTTGTCATCAACCATGTAACCTGTTCCATGTTTCTGAGTCAGGTTCAGCCATGTCTGAGGCCGTCCGTGATTGGGGTTGGGTGAGGTGGGTGGATGATGAGGAAAGATGGTGATGGTGGTGGTGGGTTAATACATACCAATCAAAACCAGTCTTTGAAAGCCGCGTTCCTTCTCATCTTTAGCATTCGTATGTGTACGTATCACCGGTTTGGCCATCGCACATCCACATCAGGAGACCGCACGGCCTTCCCCCCACAACGCCCACCAACAGCGGTCGGAAGCCGCTCTCTTCTTTTCCACGCACACTTGGGTATAGTGCCTATATGTACTTCTCTCCTCGACTCCTGCAGATGATGCCAAAGCCCTCATCACCTTCTGTCTCTTCGCCGACGGGAATCCCAATCGCCGTCTCCCTCGCCCTTTATTTCAGGTATTTTTAATCCCTTATGAGTTGATTAGGATGATTCTTGTGGCCTGTGACCAATATATCTGATCTTGAATGAGGTGCCGAAGAAAATTTCATGGCTGCGTCTTTGCGTGCGTGCTCAAAGCTTTTGTCTTCACAGATTTCTGTGAGATCGAAGCCAAATGCTCGTGATTCGTGCACGGGGTACGTACGCCGGCTGTAGAAACTATAGGCAGCCACCACGTGACCCGTGTGAGAACATTGGAACTTTTCCCTTTGGCTCTGTCCTCCTCTTGCAGAGGGGAATCATCATCTATCTACAGTGGGTTAGTACATAAATCTTACAAGCTTAAGGACGAGGGAGAAAGGACTAGCCGCTTGTTTATGTCCATTCTTTGGTCCTCCTTTAGAATCCAATGAACTCCCTAATGGCTCTTTAGATGTGTCATACAAGATGCCAATGCTGCAGCTTAAAATTAGGATGGCACATCATTGCTATCTTTGTGTTCTTCAGTGTGGTAGTCGGTGGTGTATCGCCATCGTTTCTTCGGTCAGAAGAAGAAAGAAGATCACATTCTTTTGTATCCACTTGTCCGAGGATAATGGATGGACCATTGCCATCGACAGGTTGGGAATATATGCAAACATCTTTCGCTTTATATGTGGCATGTGATGTCATTTTCAATGCAAGAGACAAAATTCTCGTGGGTAGGAATTACAACCCAAAGAAAAAGAGAAAAAGAAAGCTCTTATGTTAAGAATTTGTAGATGATATTGTTTGATTGTAGGCATATACTGGAGTGCTCTATGAGTTTGCATGTGAGCTACAAGCTAAAAGGTCACAATTGCAAGGACCAAATTAGAGGTACATCTTTGGTCTGCATGATTGTCTGGTGAGCTGCACCTTCGTTCTTCACCTCATGTCTGTGTTGGTACATATGAATTCACCTGTGAGGGATGGTTGCTGGACTAAATGGTGTGTTCTCCTTTAGTGGATAAACAGGTGAGCTTTTGTATGCAGGTCTTTGTGTTTTTGTTGCTTGTGATGGAAATGTAGTTAGGAATGAGAAAACAAATGTGACTGGTTAAGGGTAAATTTAGTGGTCCATGCATCTTGTGATAAGAATATTTGAGGAAGAAGGTTTTCATCTTATGTTTGGACTGATTTTTGTAGCTGTTTTTGTTTTTGAGTAGAACGAAAACTTGTGTTGTGTGCTTCAACTCTGTCTCAAGTGTTTTGTGGTCTGTTACCTGCTCTTTGGAGGCTTTGATCGAGCACAAGCATTTGGTAGATATGAACAAGGGTGGCTGGACTCTGCCAGACCCCACCTGGTAGGTGAGTGGGAATTACCCTTGCTGCTTCCACTTCTCTCTATTATGGTTCTGGTGATGATGATGGTGATATATTATCACTTGGAAGGTCAAGCAGAAAAAATAAATTGGTGGCATTATAATACTAGACATTCTAATTAGCATGGATGAAAATAGGTTTTGAAGTCGTATAGATGCAGAAGCCAAAGTCTGTGAAGTAGTCTCTTGATGCTGCAGGTGGATACATCCATCAATTATGCTTGTGCTGATCCATTGTTGGGTGTTTTAGCTTTTTGTCTCACATTGTTTGTTTTGTTATATGGTGGGTGTATGATGGGACTTCAGGGGGCATCTAGTTCATTTCAATAATGGTGAGGTGGTTGGAAATCATAAGAGGGTCCCTGTGATTCTTGTCTCATGTAATTGTTAGATGTTTTGATGCACACAGCAATCTGGGTAGAGTAAAAATCTTTAGGTCTATTTGCCTTCTTATCTTGGATCATTCATGGGACTGTCAAGGATATGTTCCAGGGACAATCCATTCTGTGGCAGCTGCTGGCTTTCTCTTGAGGAGACCAGAGGCTATTGGTCATTGTAAAATATTGTAATACTGACATGATAACAAAACCTAATTGTCAAATTCCTGGTTTGAATCTTTTGGAAGTTCTGTAGTTAACAGGATTCAGAGAAACACAAAAAGATGTGCTCTAAACCAAAGTTTGATAGTTTCTAGTAATTCTAAGAATGACTGCATCCTTTCCATTAATTTTTAGCTCAGTGATGATAGATTTCTTCTTAAAGCATTTTAGAGAACAATAATTATATCCTCACAATGGTATTGTTGGAGCATAAGAGAAGGAGCAAAGGAAGTTTCCAAAGTCCAGACAAGTAATCTCAGCATAAAAGTAGGCTCAGCTCTAAGTTATTACCACATGGTCCAAAAGAATGTTCCAATCATCCTTTTATTCTTAATTTGATGGATGAGAATCCAAAGTTTATTTTTATTTTCTATATTGCTGCTGGGAATCTTTTTCAGGTTTAGATGAATAAAGAAAATCTTTACAGCATGCAATTATTTTTTATAATTGGAGGTTGTCATGGTACCTGATTCCTGATATGTGCAGGATGAACTGTGACCCCCTTCTTTGGCCACACCCAGGTAGTTCTACTTGTGACATTTTCTTGAGGAGCATGTGATATGCAAAGTTATCTTTGTGATTTCTCTTATGAAAGTTATGATAAACACATTTTGTTGCACTCTACTAGAGCTTCCTTCTTCTTCCTCAAAGAACAGAGAAACTATATTCTGCTGCAATATTTGACATCTCTTATCAACATGACTTAGAAGCCTTGTTTGTGTTCCGTTATTCTTTGTGCCAAATCTGCTGCTCTTCGAACATTTATATGATAGTAGATTTACTGATGAGAACTCCATTTGGTGCTTATAATTTTCTTTTCAAGTTGTCAATACATTTTACTATCTGTGACTGCACTGACCTCTGTATGCAATACATAGATCTGAAGCCTTAGGACACTCGTACTCAGGAAACTAAATCCAAACTTTGAGCTGTACAGACCACCTAATGGACAAAATTCTATCAGATATATGATTTGCAGAAATCATTTTCTTGACATTTAATGCCCATATATAGCTTACCTACCAGAAAGAAGCTTATTAATTATGGTGTTATCAGTTATGCAAACACAAGTCATCTTCCAAGCACACAGCAATCCTTGGATCATGGTCAACCTCCCAAGCATCAGCTAATGATTTGCCTTTGATTACAAGTTCTGTACTTGTAAGAATTTTTACATTTTGGCTGTCACTTGATCTGAGCTGACATGAACTGCTTTGTCTGGTTGTCATGTCCCATATTCTACAAAGAAATCAAAAAGCAGCGGCTGTAACATCTACTACAGTCAGCTGTTTAGGGCACTGGCTTCTTTTTCCACATGAGCCCTACTCCATTTCACACCTTTCACCACCCTCTCTAGTCTGTACCACCTGCTCTTCTCTCTTCTGCTGCCATGGTGAGGAAGATCTGATGAATTCTCTTCTCTTGACCACCTGTCTCAACAACCAGAACCTTGAACCAGGCCCTTAATCCAAGAAGAACCATGAAGCAAGATCTACCTTCTGCTGATAACAAGACCTCCTCCCCGGTACTGCCTGCAGCTCGAGCCAGAACTCCCAGAATGAAGGAGACTCCGAGAGTGGATTCAGCAAATGGGGTCTCGCCAGGGTTGAAGGCCAGACCGAAGCCTGCTTCTGTGGATGCAAGTGGCACCAACGTGGCTAGGAAATCCATCTTATTCAACAAGCTGAGGCCAGCCATCAATGGCGTTGGGGATCCAAAAGAAAGGAACCGTGAGGAAGCAAAGGTCGTTGGAGGCCAGGATGTCGAGCAGTATGCTCGGTTGCGGAGGAGGGCAGATACAAGTTGCAGGGAATCCGAAGATGGAGCCAGTACAAAGATGAGAGAGTTGCAGACCAGACTTGATGAGAGTGAGAGACTGTCAAGGGATTCGCAGTCTGAGGTGTTGGCACTGAAAGCTCAGATAGAGAAGCTGCAGGTCTTAAATGTTGAATTGGGGTCACAGAAAAAGAAGCTGGAGGAAAGTCTCTCTGCTGCTGAAGCAAAGATCAAAGCTTTAGAGAAGCATAATCAGGTATATAGATCTTCATTCCTTTCCATGCTAGGTAAGATCAAATTTGGCTAGAATAATCTTTAATTTTCCTTTGCATTCTCAGTTACTGCTGGGTCAAATTTGTTCAGCTTTGGAGTACAATTACTGTAACCTAATGCCTATGGTGATTCTAGTATTATATGGATCAAATTTCCACCATTAAGGAAATCAAACATGAGGGCAAGCTTTCATGCCTGATTTATGGCAAAAACTCAAGAGACCTAGCTCCTATATTCTTCAGTTTTTCTGCTGTATGACACACTTCAAAGTTGGTTAAGTTACCTGAGAAGAATGACCTTATGCTACCTATGGAGGATGATTTTTTCCTTGTGATCCTCTCCAATTTTGTTTTAATTTAGATCATTGACTTGCTCCCTTTTTTAAAAATAATTGCAGGTGGAATCAGTCATCAAGTCTGGATTTAGTAATGTGATGGAGGTTGTTCAGAAGAAGTCACAGAATGTTAAAGATAAAATTCAGTTTTCAGTACCGAAACCTCCCACCAAAGCTGTAGAGGTCCAATCAAAAGCTCTGGTCAAGAAGCCTGTTCCACAATTGCCAACTTCTCAAGCCCCCATTGCTGGGCCACCTCCACCACCCCCTCCACCTCCCCATGCTGCAGGAAGATCAAATGCAGTGCATAAGCCTTCTGCATTAGTTGAATTGTACCATTCATTAAGCAAGCGAGACGGGAAGCAAGGCTCAATGGTTAATGGCGGCGCCAGTCCTCTTTCAAACAATGCACGTAACAGCATTGTCGGAGAACTTCAAAGTCGATCGTCTCATTTATTAGCGGTAAATTTTCCTTCTTTTTTTTTTCTTCTCATGAAGAGAACACTGGCAACTATTGGAATATCATGTGTTAATTTTGATACTTCCTGTTTATGCTTGTCATGCCTTTCTGTTTTCTCTTATTAGATTAAATCGGATGTGGAAACAAAAGGGCACCTCATCAAACATCTTATAGAGAAGGTGCTATCAGCATCTTTCACTAATATGGAAGATGCCCTGAATTTTGTTGACTGGCTTGATGGAGAGCTCTCCACCTTGGTAAGACTTGCATACAAATTGGTAATTGTGACACTTATAATGAAGGGTAAAAATTCCTTTGTACTTTATGATATAAAGGAGTTGTCAATGCATTGTCAGACACATTTTAGTTTTAGCTGAGTATATATATTCAAAAGACTGCTCTGCTGATCTTCTTCACTCTTTCTCACATTAAGCTGAATATACCAACAGGCATTGTATTCTTAAATCTTATAATTTGTTGTTTAGGCATACTTTTAAGACTTTTGGATTCATTGTCACTGCATATTGTATATATGCTTTATATGGTTCCATTTTGATCTGATGTGCAGGCTGACGAGAGTGCTGTTCTGAAGCATTTTGACTGGCCCGAAAGGAAAGCTGATGCACTGCGTGAAGCTGCATTTGAATTCCGTGATCTTAAGCGGATGGAAGCTGAAGCTGCTTCTTTTAAGGATGACGCCTCCTTTCCATGTGAGGCCACACTAAAAAGGATATCGAACTTACTAGATAAGTGAGTCAAAATTCCATTCCCTTTTCTCCACTTGGATTTGAAGTATTTACAGGTTTGTGTTCAACATATTTCTTCCATGCATCCATGATAATGCTGAAGGTTGGAGAGAAGCGTGGGTAGATTGATTAAGCTGAGGACTGCAAGTATGCTTTTATATAGGGAGTGCAGAATTCCGACTGATTGGATGCTTGATTCTGGGATGATTAGCAAGGTACGATTTATGTTGCTTCTGATCTCAAGTAAATGTATGTATGTAATGATAGATACCTGTATCAAGAATATGCATCTTCTCTAATGGAGTGAACAATTTAACAACTATTACGTACAAATGCTAGTTCAGAATCAATGTTTTGTAATATCTTTCTTTTATATATATACTTAGAATTTCACCAGCTTGAAATCATTACTTGGATGAATAATTCTTCCTATTGTAACTTTCTTATGTCTACAAATTTGCTATGGCATTTTCCTATCAATGCTATGAGAGTTTCTCAGAGACTAGAAACCTTTACAGAGAGGCAGTATTCAGTGTGCAATTTGTTGCAGATGAAGCAGGTTTCTGTGAAGCTTGCAAAGGTTTACATGAGGAGGGTGTCCATGGAGCTTGAATCAGTTTGGCATTCAGAAAGGGAGTCAGCACAAGAGGCACTTTTATTCGAGGGGGTGCGTTTTGCTTACAGAGCACACCAGGCAAGTCATCAGAGTTGATCTCCATAATTATCCTTCTCACTGGTAACAGAGCTCTAAAATCTTTCAATTGTTGGCCCTTAGTAAGGTTAAAATATGCTTCTAAGTTTCTACTAGGCAAAATTATCATGATATATGAGTCCGACGCATTTACATAACTGATCCGATTCGTTTGAACAGAAAGAGGCAAGACATTACATAAAGAAAACAGTTCACTATAACCTAATCTGTTGTTAAAGTACAATACTAATGGATGTTAAGGCCTCAATTCTTCTCTATGGTTGAATTAGAAGCCTTGGTGATACAGAGCTAGATCTTTAAGTGCAGCTACATACTCTCTCTGAGCCTGCTTAACATAATTCTGGTCTTTGCCTGGCAGTTTGCAGGAGGGCTCGATTCGGAAACTATGTTCATCTTTGAGGAGTTAAAAACGCGGGTAGAATCGCAATGCAGAGGACAGTAGAGCAACTTCATAGTATTACCTACAGTCAGGATGTTAAAGCTGGTAGCCAAGGTGGAACCAGGTTCAACATCATGAAACTGTTGGATTGAGGTCAATCCTCTCAGAATAAGGTTTATATAGTAATGATCCAACTTAACTGAGAACATCTTGCTGCACATCTCATCTCAACTAAAGTTTATGGCATGCTCCCTCACAATTGGCCCAAAGATAAACTCCACAAGTGTTCTTGAGTCTTCTCAAGCTATGGACAGAACAAACACATTGTAAAATTGACTGCAGACATGGATGAGCTTTTCACAAGTGTATTTTCCATATGTATAATAGTTTCTCAGCTTTGTGGAAAACAACTTCTTGCTGATGTATTATTGTTCACCCTCCTATCCATGTTTGCAATGTCATAATGTTTGTGATCCACTTGTCATTGAAGTGCTCTTGTCTGCAGAGTCTTCTGACTAGAGAGAGATTTTTGTGTTGCACTGTGGCAACAACTAGATTCTCATCTGTGCTTTAACCTGTCAGTTCCCACAAGCATCTTAGAGTGTCGATGGCTGCTCCCACAGGTTGAGGAAGAAGAGGTGGGGTGGGGCTTGATGAGTCGGTAAGTGCCATGAGGTGGCCGTCCAATGTCTTCTTGCGTGCTTTTCCAAGTTTAATTTATTCGACATTAATTGGTTGACTACAGCTGCAGGGTTAACCCATTGGTGACGTCATAACCGTGGTTTGTAGAGGAGGCTGAGTTGACCAACCTACAGCCGCCGTGGGTTCGTCACAGTTCCGTCTCCGACCTCACCACAGTGTAATCTATTTCGTCTATCGTCTATTATAGGGGGTTTGTCGGTAATCGTAGCGCACGTCGCCATCCAAGACGGGGAAGCATCGGCCCGTCTTGGCGTAAGATCCGAGCCGTTCATTCATATATTTCATCACGTGCAACACGTGCTACTATGGCCCCTAGCATCGAGTCAACGCATATCCCGAAAACCTAACCCGCCTTGGCTATCCACTAACTACGCCGTCCACCGAAACCAAACCCGGTTTTTTTTAGGCTGCCACTTGCTTATTATATCGAACCCAACCGCTTCGATGCCGAGACGAGTCGAGTCGGGACCCAGAGTCCCGCTGACCGAGTCGTGACTGGCCCCGTCTCCTGGTCGCGAAGGCGAGCGATGGCGTCCTCCGCCACCGACGGCGGGGAGGACCCCCACGACGGAGCGGCGGCGCTACAGGAATCCGCCGGTGGAAAGCGGCGGAGGGCTCCGTCTTCCCCTCCTCCTCCCCCGGCGCCGCCTGGCGCCGGGGGCGAAGAGTCGTCGCGGCGGTTGTTCCAGAAGCTGTGGACGGACGCGGACGAGATCGCTGTGCTGCAGGGGTTCTGGGAGTTCACGTCGCGGCGGGGGACGGCGCGCGCGGACTACCAGCACGACACGGGGTCCTTCTACGACGAGATCCGTGGCCGCCTCGGCTTCGACTTCAGCCGGAGCCAGCTAGTGGAGAAGCTCCGCCGCCTCAAGAAGAAGTACCGCAACACGGCGGGCCGGATGGCCGCCGACAGGGGCTTCGTCTTCCGCAGCCCCCACGAGAGGGCCGCCTTCGAGATCGCACGCAAGATCTGGAACCCTGTCTTCGCGCGCGGCCCCGACGGTCAAAGCTGCGATCTTGACGGGGTCGAGGCCCCCAAAGATGGCGCCTGGGACTCAGACCACGATTCTGGTCCCAGGCCTGGTAGGCGCCTCAAGAAGGGAAAGGAAACGGAAGCGGTGGCAACGCCGTCGGAGATGATCACCGCCGCTGCGAATCGTCCTGAGCCCGTGTTGCCGCCGCCTCCATCCATGCCGAACTCCGATATGGCGGATCAGAGCATGAGGAGCTGCTTCTCGCCACTGTTCAACGAGATACTCCGTTGCACAGGGATCGGCCATGGAGTAACAGCACTGAGCTCAAGGACACCAGCGGTAGGCGAGAGATGGAAGCAACAGCAGATTCTAGAGCTGGAGGTGTACCTGAAGAGGCTGGAGCTTCTCCATGACCACATCAAGTCGAAGCTGGAGGAGCTCAAGTCAGAGAGCAGCAGCTAAAAGTAGAGGTCTTCTTGCTACATCTTCGTTCAGCTCTAGTCAACCATAGCACTGGAAGCAAACTTCTTCTTCTTCTTCCTCCTCCTCCTCCTCCTCCTCCCTGTTCATATTCATGATGGTTAGTTTCTTCAGCAGTCCAAAATATTACATGAAGAAGGGATGAATCTGAGCAAACAAAAAGGGCAAGTAATAACTTGTAGCTTGTATGATACATTGATCCCAAGTTTGTTTGACTAGCTGCGTGATCCATGGTTCGATTGTATGGTTGATTGGGTACAGCTCTCTCTTCTCCTTGGGAGGGAGATCTAGGATGCTTCTTGATAAGATCTATCTGGGTTTGGTGGGGGCAAACATTGTGTCCCCCATGTTTGGTCTCACATGACAACAAGCAACACTTTGTCATGTTGATATCTATCTTTCTGGTGGAGTGAACAGTAATTAATCAAACTGGAACATGCAGATTCCATTTATTTCTGCCAGAAAAGGAATCTGTCATGCTTGCTTTGGAGTAGTTTCTTTGGTTTCCACATCTACTACTAGTCTCAGGAACAGCTCAGGTGGTGCTTCCCTTCTATCTCTTCCCTTGTGTAATCCAATGAGATATTATGCTTCACTGCACTTCCTCCAGCTGCGTTACCTCCTCCCAAGGAGAAGCTTTGTTCTTGTGCCTTGTTTTTTATCTTTAAGAAGTTTTGTTCTTGGATAGAATTAACGATGCACTCGAGAACTTTTTATAGCGAGTAAGGGTTTGTTCAACCGAAGTAGAGGTTAATTTGTAGGAGAATTGATCATCGATCCAACAAAGACAAATGTCAACAATTTTATAGGACAGCCGACGACATACACAGCAGGATAATCGTTTGGCTGTTGTGTTGTTTGATTACTACCTCTCATCATATGACAATGGAGATGGATCAGCAACATAAAAAATAAGTTACACCTGAGGTGGAACTCAACACTCGCTTGAGGTCTTAATGAAAGGAAAAATAATAATAATTATGGGAGTGCAAAGGACATAAGCAAAAAAAATCACGTTTGTTTGGCAATGGCTTGTGATATACATTTTAATTACCGAGTTAAAGTGTTGTCTCGGTTTGATCTTACCCGTGTTGTCACGGTCAAAATGCAAACAAGGTGTTTGATGAAATGCTCATGTTTGTCCGTGTCCTTCGGTTTGTGTACATACATTGTACAGCAAGTAGCGGGCTTGCAGTAGGCTTAGCAGCCCGAGTTTGATTTGCTTTATGACCGATTTTGGCTTGTAAATACAAGTGTGTCTTATAAGCACTTGTGGGGGACTTCGGTCTGTAATGGACCATTATCCTTTGTGTGCAACCTCTCTGAGTTTGTGATGTCCTCGGATGTAATTTGCATATGGCTTATGAAGTGGTTGCTTGAGCAGTTGCTTGTGGATCCCGTGGGAATTGCTTCTTCTGGCCCGTTTTCTCTTTTGTGAGCCTAAGGGACTCTAGGAGATCTCGGGGAAGGCTGACCCTGTGCGGACAGATAACGCTTTGGGCGTTCCACGACTTAGGCAATTTCAGCTAAGTCTTCGGGAGGGCCGCAAGGGTGCCGCACGGCTTAGGCAAATCAGCTAAGCCCGTGACAATGTGGTATCAGAGCGGGACAAGCATACGCAGAGACACTTGCCATACAAACGTGGGGGACCTTGTTGGGCTGTGTGGAGGACAGCCAGCACGCGCAACCGTTTGGGGGAAAACGGACATTGAGATGTAGGGAAAGGAGTCGCTCAGAGGAGCGGGCATCCAGGTTTGGCATTCAGAGGAATGGCCAACCCTTTGCGCGAGAGGCACCACGAGGACAAACATGCAAAGAAGAATGCGTAGCACACAAAGATCGGGATGGTGGAGTTCGAGCTATGGCTTGACGTTGGCAACCAAACTTGACGGTGCTCAAGGCCAAGCGGGGCGTTTGGTGATAGATGAGACCGTGCAAAGTGGGAGGTGTTGCGTAACGACCGAAAGAGTTGTGCAAAGCTCACAGAGGTGAGGGGAATTGCTAACTCGAAGGATTCGGAACTCATGCAAGGGCTTGTACACGGACGATGGAGTGTTCGTGGCCATCCTAAGGTGCGATCAGAACTCAATGCCATGGAGCATCAGAACTTTCTCTTTGACATAAAAGGCTACGTCCTAGACAGCTGAAATGTGCAGCAAGTTCAGCACGTTGCTAGACCCTGGAGGGTACAGTGGAGACTGTATTGGCGAAGGGTCACAATCTAGCAAAGTACATTTGCGGGGGCAGAACAAGGCACAAGTTGTTCAGCAAGACGGAGTAGTCCAAAGGGGATGGTGGTCTCCGAAACTTCCAGTGGGAAGAATGTAAAGAGGAAAGTTGCTCTAATAGGACAGATATCCAGGAGGGATAAGTCCTAGTTCTCCAGAGGGAGAATCATGTGCAACAGATCGCACGTATTGAGGAAGAGTTTCTCAAGGAGATATCTCCAAAACGCTCAACGGATCGAGCGAGCGACGAAGAGTCGTCGCATGATCTCGAATGAGGTAATGCATTGGTGGATGCATTTCGAGATCAAGTGGGGGAGTAATCCAAGGCAACATCATATGAAGGCACACTTCGAGTCGATATGGAAATCGAACTCAACGGAGGGCTGACCCGTGGAATGGTGGACACGAGGGCCACCATCAACTCAATGCAAATCGAGGAGCGGAACGACTTGGGTGAAACTTGGTGAAGTATCCAAGCCGCATGAAGGGAGTCGACATAGAAGATGGAACATGGAGCGGAGGCACAGAGCTTTCCTTGGACGGAGGTCAAGGGCATGAACTCTTGTAGAGGCAAGAGTGAGATCATGTCGTTCCATGAGTTCTTCATTCTGATGGGGCGGACTTATCTTCCATGGTGCCAAAGATGAAGGGAGCTTCGAGGCACATGCATGCTACCTCAGAGATGCATTTGACGGAGTAACTAAGGTGATTCAACTTGCGGAGACAAAGTTGGGATCATGATACCTTAGCACGGGGCAAGAGGACGCAGAGGCGGGTACTCTTGAAGAATATGCCATAGTGTTGCCATTCGAGTTGTCAGGAACAAGAGGTGCATAGCAGAGATTGTGCTGGTAGGGGATAGAGGCCCAGGATCCAGACAATGGTGCACCAACTCTAGTGAAGTCAGGGGGACTTCATGAGCTACTAGGCGACGGACTGTCCTAGAGCTATGCTTCGTCCAGGTGTGACCCAAGAGTGGGTGGACGAAGGTGAATTGCCAAGGGAGCGAACTAACAATCGGAGATGGCAGAGGCCCTACGATGTGTTGGCAGAGGCCACACGTGAAGAAATCGTAGTCCGAGTTCATCACACAATAATCTGTATGCAATGGAGATGTCACCAGGAGGCGACATGGTGCAGCGGATCGTGGTGGAATAGTTCATGGCAATGCAACACTGGCGATCGTGTCCCGTGAGGGACAAGATCATGCGGAGGTATGATCAGGAGCTACTGGGAGCTCCACTTTGGTGTACGACACAACAAGAAGAAGTGCTATGGATTCAAGGAGTGAATGCCATGGTACCGCGGAGGCGGGTCTTCGTGTGTGCATCGGAGCTTGCATTGGATAAAAGCCTTGATCATCAGCATATGGGGGCTATGTACCATCGAGGAAGAAGTCCAAGTGCAAGTACCAGTGAGTCCCATGGAGGGGGACGTGATCATGTGAATGATCAGGAGCTACTGGGAGCTCCACTTCGGTGAACAATGCAACGGCAAGAAGAGCTGTGGATTCAAGGAGTGAATGCCACAGTACCGTAGAGGCGGGTCTTCCGTGTGTGTGCATCGAAGCTTGCATCAGATGAAAGCCTTGGTCGGCAGTATATGGGGACTGTGTACCACCGAGGGAGTAGTCAGATTGCAAGTACCAGTGAGTCTCATGAAGGAGACTTGATTATACTAAGGTATGATCGGAGCAGCTGGAGAGTTGGACTGCTTCAGTGCTCACATTCGCTTAAGGGAGCCCGGCAAGTCAGAGGACAAAGCCGAGTAAGCGAACGTTGCTACCAAGGAAGCTAAGGAGAACAGAATCGGCGTGAGCCCTGCAACAAGATGGCGGAGGCCATGCTTGAGAGTTGCAGTCTGTCTTTCCATCGACCAAAGAGAACTGCTACGAGGACACAATGGTGTCGAAGTAGGTGGTCGGAAGGGGCGAGGAAGCGATGACGAGTCCAGTGGGGCTCAGCTACCCAAAAGCAAAGCATCGGTTAGAAAGGAGGTGGACTCGAAGGAGCACCACAGTGCCGCAGAGGCGGATCTACCGATCGCGAAGGAAGGGATGCAGATGCAAGTCAACGGATAGTAGCGCTATGGGCTTGGCAGCACCATGATACCGCAGAGGCGGGACTTCCGTGGAGTCATCGATCCCTTGCTCTCATGGAGGGAGAGCATTGGTCGCAAAAGGGGCCAAGGAGGTGGAGAATGCAAAGGCAAACTCCAAGTACCAAGACAGGGCAGAAGGGCAGAGGCCAAGAAACTTCATAAGACCGATGTCGAAGGGCTTCTCATCAAGATAGCCGAAAGCGAGGGACTTCGGGTTGACGCAGGAGTGCTCGACCAAGGAACGAAGTAGACAGTACATGGTACTGTACCTTTCTACTCAGAGGAGTAGGCGGCAAAGGTGATGGAGAAGATGGTACAATCCCAGAGGCGACCAAATCTATCAAAGACTTACTCCAAGTTGGGGGACTCCAAGTTGGGGTAAACTTTTGCTCTTTGATGGGCGAAACTTCTTGCATTCCAGAAGTTCAATGGCAGTGGGAAGGCGAATCACAGTAGCTGACTTAATGCAAGGAGTGTAAACACTTCAGGTGCTTCAGAAGTGTGAGCAAAGAGCGGGCGAATGTTAGTAACCAGCTCAATGCATGAAGTACAAACTCGAGGAGGCAGGCGAAATTGAGTAACCTTTGCCTTCTCAACTCAAGAGAATGGGCGAAACCGAGTACCCCAATCCTCTTAACTCGAGGAGGTGAGCGAAGTCAAGTAACCTTGCCTTCTCAACTACTAAGAGAATGGGTGAAGTCAAGTATCCCAGTTCTCTTACTTATCCAGCAGAGGAGCTCTGCATAAGTTCAGTGACCCTTCAGAGAACATTTTGGAGGAAGGATCAATGGGTGAACATTTTGGAGGAAGGACCTTAAAAACTTCAAAGTCTGCGAGGCGATGCTCGTTAAAGCTCCAACAAGCATCCACCCAGTTCAAGCAACATGAGAAGACTACGATACTGGCGCATAATAAGGCAGGTCTTTTCCTTCATCAGCAGGATCCGCGAGAACCAACAAGGATCAGCACAACTCAACCAACCCCACACCAGATTCAGTCAGTGGTGAGTTGAAGCAGCATGGCGGATCAGAGTTCGACTACTCAACAACAGCGGCGGAGAGCAGCTGGGAGCCAAAGGGGTGTGTTGCAGCTAAAGCAGAAGATTGAAGATTTAGCAAAATACAAGGAGATGCAACATCTACAGCGGCTTCGACGAGGACGTCGAAGGAATAAGTGGGGGAGAATGTCACGGTCAAAATGCAAACAAGGTGTTTGATGAAATGCTCATGTTTGTCCGTGTCCTTCGGTTTGTGTACATACATTGTACAGCAAGTAGCGGGCTTGCAGTAGGCTTAGCAGCCCGAGTTTGATTTGCTTTATGGCCGATTTTGGCTTGTAAATACAAGTGTGTCTTATAAGCACTTGTGGGGGACTTCGGTCTGTAATGGACCATTATCCTTTGTGTGCAACCTCTCTGAGTTTGTGATGTCCTCGGATGTAATTTGCATATGGCTTATGAAGTGGTTGCTTGAGCAGTTGCTTGTGGATCCCGTGGGAATTGCTTCTTCTGGCCCGTTTTCTCTTTTGTGAGCCTAAGGGACTCTAGGAGATCTCGGGGAAGGCTGACCCTGTGCGGACAGATAACGCTTTGGGCGTTCCATGACTTAGGCAATTTCAGCTAAGTCTTCGGGAGGGCCGCAAGGGTGCCGCACGGTTTAGGCAAATCAGCTAAGCCCGTGACAGTGTACACATAGGTATTTGAGATTTTTTCGTTGGAGCTCGAGGGATGTGCGAGCTCTTTGGAATGTCGACCGGGAGGTCAAGAACCTAGGCGGGCACCTCGTGCTGGAGTCAACTTCAGGTCCTTGGTGGAGCTGCAACCACCCGAGGTCTGTTGCGATATTCCGAGAGGCGTTGCTCATCCTTGGTCAAGGGATCTCGTTTAGTCGGCCACTCAAGGCGGAGCTTTACTCTTTTGCGAGTACGTACTTTCACTCTTCGGATGGCTCTCTAGTTGCCAACACCTGTACCAAAGTCGTTATCAGGGGGGATGCGTCGCCTTGACTCAGCCCCTCCAATGATCAAATCAGCTAGGTGAATTATTTTGTGTTATATGTATTTTTTATGGAAGAGGAAGACCCCATGTGCATTTGTCTGGGCACCTTTTATATTATTTGGGGAGACAGAAGTCATACAAAATGTGTTAATGCACGTGGGTGGTAGGTCTGCATCGTATATTGGTCGGTGGGCTACCCATTCTTGTTGTACAGATCCTCCTATTATGTAGGGATGTACGAAAAGTAATTTTGTGATAGAAGCAGGTGATGCGATCAAGACCTATCCCCTCGAGTGGTGGTCTGAAATAGTGATCCCTCCCAAAACATTAATCTGGGTTGAGTTGGTATTTTCTATGTGACTTTTGGAAGATGATATATGCACATTGGACGGTCAAAATGTATCATATTATCTTGAACGATGGATAAGAAAGATGATAAGAAATCTAACATTGTTAGCTATTAAAACATTGCACTCAGAAATTTTATTGGTAACATGAATAAAATAATAAATTCCTAGTTTTTTTTGTTCTTAGAGGAATCGGTTGACGTAGCAGATGACCAAGCAATAATATCAAAGAGCGATATGTATTGTAATATCTTCAATTTTTAGATTGAATTACTATCCGGGATCTCATGTGCCTTATTTTTTTTTATCTTTAACTAAGACAAACGGATCAACTAATATTTACAAGATAATAAATCCATACATGAATAAATAAAGATGAAAATAACCGGAAGAAATTATTTTATGTTAATAATTATTTAAAAAAAATTAGGATTTTTTTAAGTTTGTGTTCGTGTGTATTATCTTAATCGATCTAACTCAAACTTATGGATTTTAAGGAATCATCTATTACCACTTAAATCCCTTTGTCCAAAGATGTGGTATGGATCACTAATAATTATGCATGTGGAATAACAAATGATAGATTACCTAATTATTTAAATATCTGAATTCATTCTAAACACCTACTTTTCTTATTGTACATATTTTAAATCTAATTAACTAATATTTAATACTTGCTACTATTTATATAATTTGTTACAAATACCTATCATAAATAATATGACAATATTAAGATTAACTTATAAATATCTTAAAAATATATTACTATCAATTTAAACCTATATATTTTAAGCAAATGGTTCACGCTCAACTTCAGAAATTTAATAGCCCAATTATCCCATCATAATACGTGATAATTGATATTAGAATCGAGTTACATAGAATTATCATTCAACTATACTAAATTAATATATATAATTTAATTATTTTAATATTTTTATAAAATATAAAACTATTTTAATTTTATTGTTTATCTTTATCACATACATAAGAATCTTATAACATCTATCCTTAACACTTTCTTTGGATCAATTATTATTTTATTTAATTTTGACTCTAACATGTGTTAGAAACCACCATTGACTCAGTCAAACCAATTAGAATTAATACACATCAAATTCAACACCAATTTAAACTCAAACCTAATATATATAATTTTTACATCAGACATTAATATTCTCCGAACAACGCGTGGGAAATAGATGAGATAGAGAGAGAGAGAGGGTGGCGTGTCAAACTGATGGCCAAAGACAGAACAAATTCCATGACCCATTCGGTGCAATGCCATCCCCTTTCTCGGCTATCTCTGCAAGACTCCGATTCGCCGGTCAACGGGTGCTTGGAGCTTCGTGAAAGGAACCACCCAAGCTTCGGAATCATGTGGAATTCCCATCATAAATCTTCGAGGAACACACCGACCTCGTCCCATTTCCGCAAAGCAGGCGTCGGCCATGCACTGTGGCATCTTCCGATGATAGCGATCTCCTCCCATTGGCTCGGAAGCAACGAGGTAGCTTCCCTTCTTCACGTATAAATTTCAACCTCCTTTCGCAGTAACACAGCAAGCAACCGCAACTCCTCCTTGTGTCTCGATCTCGAGAGAGAGAGAGAGAGAGAGAGAGAGAGAAGTAGGGTTTCGCATGGGAGGAGGAAGCAAATCCTTGATCACCTTCCTCGGCTTCAAGGGGACCGCAAGCCGTATCCGTAAGAGCCACGAGGCTAAGCCGAAACCGACGCAGTATTCCAGGAGGAGCTACGAGGCAGACGCAGAAGCAAGGCAGCCGCGGACGAAGATTCGCCGGAGCGACGACGACCTCGGTGGTTCTTGGGTTGCGGAGCCTGACATAGACAGGAAAGCCGAAGAGTTCATCGTCAAGGTTCACCGCCGGATGAACCCGGAGCTGCACCCGGTCGTGGTGTAACCCTCCATAACGTTGCCTCTTCTCCGAGATCTATTACGTACAAGAAACTGGTTTCATAGCAACAATGAAATCGACTAGCTCTCGGTTTGTAGAACATATGGGGATAATTAAACCCATATTTCTTCCAAAATAATGATAATAAAGAGAAATGTGTTCATATTTATTTGTCAATAGACTAAGAGGAAGAAAGAAAGTAGTCTACCTTGAATGATTCCTCCTTGATAAGGTGAGGAGAAGCGTGAGTTCGTGTTGAGGAGATGAGACCTCCAAAACCTGCGCAAGAACAAAGATTTAACTGAGCCCAAATTTTGTGGAAGTTCCCAAAACCAGCTTATATATCAAAGTGCAGTAGTAGCATCCATGGCCTGGCATGATCACCGCCGATTCGTGGAGAGGTGACGGCGTGCTGCTACGTAATGCTGCAGCCGGCGAGGCCGAAGGACGAAGTAGTTTGGGCTGACATGACATCTGACTTCCACGGGAAGTCCCACCGTCGGCCTCTTTCTCCCTCGACGAGCACTAATTACAGGAAAGAGCAATGCCTTCAGCTACCTGTCGTCGCGTACCAGCGAGCTTACGTGCACCTGCATTGGAGGAGATGAGGGGAGCGCCGCGTTCATGTCGGGCTCCGTTACCACCCACGGGGCGTTCGACGGGGGAGGGCTTAACCCTCGAGCGCCCTCGTGCGGTCGCCATGGCTCGTGGGCGTGTCTGCGTTTGCCTTCGTTACCGGAAGCCTCCAAAAGCGTGAAGGACGAGCACGACGAGAGACCACGCACAGACACGTTCTCTCGTTCTGTCCCTTATGCTCTCGGTTTCGGTGGGGCATGAAGAGGAGGGTGCGCCGTTCATGGCAGCTAAGGGATTAAGGATTTCAGGAACCCTCCTATTACTAAATATTGAGGGATTTAGTAAAGTAGGTTTTACTAAATATTAAGCTCACGTCATCTCGAGTTGCACGTGGAGGTTATCTCGATAACTCAAGGGCCACATGGATGGTCATATAGTCTGAACGGTTTGTCTCGACATGTCACCCGAGGATTACCTCAGGCAACCCGACACCCCGAATACGTCAAATCGGAGATTGTGTCGGTTATTTCGAGCGTTGTACTCGTAGTCGTCGGTCTCGTCGATCGAGACCCTGGGAACCAATAAAGACGCTGCTCGATGTAGGGTCGTACCCCTGGTTCGGTCAAACACGTTGTGCAATTAAACACCGTGGTACGACCCTCTTCCGCCAAACAGGTATAAACACCCCCCCACTATACCTTACGGGGGGATCTTTTTTTAGACTCTCGACCCCTTCTCCTCGAAACCGCTCGGGACATTTGTAGCCTCGATTGAAATCTTCATCTCAGAACACTAATTTATCCATCAGAGAGGCATCGTCGGACATACACACTCTCGACAAAGGACTTCTTGTAGGACCAAGACGCATCTCCAAATTGACCCGATCGACCTCTTGACCCAAGAAAACACTATTGCCCGAGGCTCAGTCGTCCCATTGAGCTTCCTCGAGTATTCAAACCCCGGTAAATCGACCCGACACATATGAGCTGAATCGTGTCATACTGACTCCTCGTCCACGACACCAAATCCAATAACATTAGCCGGAATTTACTAAAAGGTGCGATCTTTCTCTGCCTCGTACATTGTTGTTCTCTGTTGATGCTCGCTAGAGAAGGAGTTTTCTGGGGAACGTGCGAGCCCCCTCTTGTTTGATTTCTGCTCCCCTGCTTTGCTTTAGTGTTGAGCATCTGCATCTTCTTTGGACTCGAAATTTTCTTTGACCTCTGTGCTCCAGTCCGCCGCAGTTGTCTCTGCCGCGCACAAGACGACGGTGGGTAGGTCATTGTTTGGTTCGTTCCCTCTGCCCACGGGATAGTCTCTCGAGCTTCTAATCTTTGACTTCACATTCTCCTGATAGATGACGCATAGCTTTGCATGTTTACTCATATGGGGAGTCGTTCTCGAGCTTTAAACTCTTCTTCTGTTCCTCTTGCTCTCAACGCACGAAGCATTCCTTTCGTTTAGTTCTATTGCCAACGCTGGGGCGCACCTATCTGTTGGGAGAAGGAGAAGCAATGCGATAATAATAACATAATAATATGATGCAATTAACAAAATTTACTTTCAATCAAAAAAAAAAAATAGTATTAAATATGATTTAACATAATTATATTCAAATATACATACTCTCTGTGTAATTAATTATTATTTATATGATAAAATAATAACCAACTCACACCAATTTCTTATTCTACTATCTCACTATCTCATCCATGATTAATCATAAGTCATTACCTCCCCAACTCCTATATATATTAACTATCTATGTAACTACCATAAATCAATTCTAAACACTCCCCTTTCATTCATTGTTACATACACCAATTTGAGACATAAAATAGATATTTCTAAACTAAAAGTGACTTAGTGATAATATTTGTAACTTGTTCATTCGTGCCAAGTGAGTTAGATATATTAAATCTCCAATCAAACTTTTATAGTATCTTTCATTTGTCAAACTTGTATCATATTCATGTTTTAATTTCTCATTTATATTCATGGGTGTAGCTGCAGATTTGCAATTAATCATGTTAGATTTTTTGAGCAGATCCATTGCATACTTTCTTTGTGAAATAAAAATTTTATATGATCCTTGCTTCACCTCCAACCCAAGAAAATAGTACAGTAGATTATTCATCATGTATTTTTTAAATTATATCATAATAGAGTTAGATGAACTCATATATATATAATATCATCAACATAAAATCATATTGTTAGAAAAAAGAAAAGCAAGCAGGCTACGCGGAAGAAAATAAAGATAATAGTATGTTGTTTATGACTCATTCACAAGTTAGAAATATCTCAAATGTTATTTCGTTCTCGGATAGTGGATGTTCTAATCATATGTCAGACATAAGATTAATATTTAAATATATTGATAAAACTTATAAGTTAAAAGTTAGACTTGAAGATAATAAACAAATCCAAGTGGAAGAAAAAAGAACAATTGAGGTGAAGAAAAATCAAGAGAATGTAAAACAACTTGATAATCTTTTCTTTGTTCCTAGTTTATCATTAAGTATTGGATAATTAATAGATAATAGATAGTTACATTTGATGATAGTTTATGTACTATTAAAGATTAAAAAAATCTAGTTTGATTATAGTAAATATTTGCATGACATAAAATAATATATTTTCAATTGATGTTTCAAATATTGAAAAACATACTCTTATTGTAAATCAAAAGAATGAGTTAAATTTATGGTATTTGAGATATGAATACTTTAATATTAAGGGTCTAAGGTTGTTAAATTAAAAAAAATAATTTATGAATTATAAAAAATTAATGCATTTGATGTATGTGAAGGATACATTTATGACAAACGAAGTAAAAAACTATTTTATATTAAAAAATATTAAAAATATCTAATTATCTTGAATTAATTCATACTAATTTATTTGAATTTATAAATACAAAATATAAATAAGAGAATCACATAGAACAACTACTGTATTAGACGATTGAAATTTACATGGACTATCGAACTTACACTCTTCGGTTCTTATATAATATGCACATTCCTTCTCATTTTGTCACAATGGGTGGCCTAAAATATTTAATTGAACACTATCCAACAATTCTAGCCTTGTCTTTGGGGTGGTGGAACTTGCATATAGCTCCAAATTTGTATGTTCCTGAATGAGTTGTCCAACCTCCATATCAGTACTATTTGAAGACATGAACATGCAATTTTGGAGTTATATGCAAGTTCCACCACCCAAAAGAGAAGGCTGGAATTGCTGGATAGTGTTTAATTAAATATTTTAGGCTACCCATTGCGACCGAATGAGAAGGAATGTGCATATTATATAAGAACCGAAGAGTGTAAGTTCGGGAGTACATGTAAATTTCACCATCCACAGCCGTCTAATGCAGTAGTTGCTCTACTTGGTTCTCCTATTTATCCTGTTGTACATTCCTCCCTAACTCTTACACATATTAATAGCTTTTGTAATTATCATAAATTAATTCTCAACACTCCATCATTTATAGTTATATACATCGATTCGAGATATAAAATATATATACTTGAGAATATCTGTAACTTGTTCATCCGTACCACAATACTTCATTGTTATGGCTCTGATACCACAAAAATTAGGGAAGAAGAAACAAGGAAATGATAAAAAATAGAATACTACGATGTAATTAAAGAAAAACACTTTCAATCAATAAAATGACATAGTATTAAACAAGAGATAACATAACACTTACAAGATTATCTCCAAATACACACACTCTCTACACACTTGCTTCATGAACTAAGGTCCTAATCATATGACATAATAGTAACTACCTCATACTACTTTCTTACCCTACTATCTTATTATCTTATCCATGATTAGCGAGTATCCACTAAATCCTTAATCATGAGTCACTGCCTCCACAACTTCTACACATATTAATTACATATGTAACTACCATGAATCAATTCTCAACACTGCGTGTCCTATGTTGAGCGAAGGACTTATGAGCTTCGAAAAAGATGTCATCCAAGCCTGGCCAATCTAGCTACAACTCCGACAGAAGTAAGCACAACGTTAGGATAAGGACTCAGACCGCCGTGGACATGAAGCTCGCAGTGGACTTCAAAAAGTTGGGTGAATCCTTAGATAAACCACAATTAGTTTATGTGCTCAGAGACACCGACCGCGAATCGTGGGATGCCCTTTTATGCGATTATGTATTGAGTGGGGGATACCCTTTTATACAATTATGCATTGAGTGACTGGTCGTTTGACAATAGACTTCGAACCCTTTAAGACAAGAGATGTACTCATGATTGCCACCGGTGCTCCGTAATCTTACAAGCTCACCGCCAAGGCTACAACCAAGCTTAAATCTCTGCACCATAGGAGCATGCAGTGGTTGTGCAATTCGGTGGTGTAAGAGGTGTTTGAGCTCATAGGGTGCGACACTGTCATGGTTTATTAGTTCCATGACAATGACCATGGCGAGGTCCTTGCTGAAATCACAAAGCAAGGCTTGGATCCTTATCTCAGGCTATGTTATCCGGTGATGGACGTTCTCCAGGCTACTATGTTTCTTTTCATGGAAACTACGGTGTGAATAATCTATGATGCCATGTCGAACCGATCAAGATTTACCAAGACGAGAAGCTCTCATTCGATATTACCTTCTATGGTTCTGTTAAAACAGAAAGTAATAATGAGAAGCTAAATTAAATTTCATTGATTCATCATTTATTTATACAAATAAAGATGAGGACTTTCCTCAATTGATCTACAGATTTCTTTATTAGTTAGGAAAATCATATCTAGATCATATTTTCTATCATGCCCCTGTAAAATTGAGCTTATGTCAAGGATGTCGATCTTGGACCAATGTAATGAAAAAATTTATGGGCAAAAGGCTTCGTGAATGAGTCCGCTAGTTGATCAATCGTAAGGTGCGTAATAGGTGAAGAAGAGATGCATCTAGTATCGCTATTGCTAAGGTAGAAGATGCAAGCAAGAGATCGATGGTATCGTTGAGAAGATTACAGAGGTTACGGGTACTAGATCGCAAGAGTGACTCACAGGCTTGATCTATCCATACACCCCTCTGAGTTCTGGATTAGATCTGAGAAAAGGAAGTCATGATAGAACTGACATAGGATGTGCAAGTATAATCTAATGGAAAGAGGACGCATTGTTATCAACCACGGTGAAGGTCTAACACGATTGACTTTGGCGGTGATGTCAGCCTGGCTAAGGAGCGGACGATTCTGATGGAGCGACAAGTTCGGTAGTGTGGCAAGAGGAGGTTAGAAGAGGAAGATCAGTGACATGGATATGGGCTAGCACAGGTGGACTGGGCAATGGGAAGTAGCGGTGATGCTGCTATATGCGGGTGGAGAGAAAGGCAGTAACAGTGAAGGTTGCATGACTGCATGGGCTGCAGGCAACAAATGCTTTGTTTTGAGATAGGAAGAAGAAATCGCTGACGAAGGGGAGAAGAGGGTGATTTGTTGGCCTGGGAAGAGCAACGACGGCTGGGACCAATGAGGGAGTGGTTCGCTTGTTGGGAAAGAGCGATGACGATTGGGAGAAGAGCGGTGCATCGTCCACCTCCGCCCACTCCTCATCGACCACCGCTTGGGTACCTAGCCGCGAAGAGGAACCCCTACCATTGTTGGTGGGGTGGGCGAGTTCCACAGCGGATGTCTACTGCCAGGTGCCTATCAAAGAAGGGGAGCTATAGCCGTCGTCAAAGGCGTCGAGGGTGCAGACAAGGTGGAGACGGGCATTGTCAATCGGTTAGTGATGAGCACGATGACGGGGAGGTAAAGGAGGAAGGGGAGCTCTCGACAGAGGAGGTTGCAATAGTGGCACGGAGGGTGCAACAGTGGCACGGAGGGTGCAGCAGCTTCCCTATCGAAGCAGGAAGCAAAGAATGGCTTCGCCGGCAAGAGAAGCGGTAGTTGTGTCACAGACTTCACAAGAGGTAAATGCTTCTTCTCTTAGAGTAAGAGGGAGAGGATGTCGAGGGACTCTGATACCATGTTAGAATAAGAAGTGAAAATGAAAAGCCCAATTGAAGTTCATTGATTCATCATTTATTTATGGAGGAGGATTTTTTCAATTGATTTATTAAATTTTCTCATTCAGTTGAAAAAATCATATGTAAATCATATCTAAATTATATATACTATCAGGTTCGCCTCACTGAATGAAGATGACACATATGTAAATCATATCTAGATTATATATGCTATCAAGTTCGCCTCACTGAATGAAGGTGGCAAGGAGATAACGATATTGATGCTGAGCTAGGGCAACAAGCACGGCAGCAAGGGCTCGTCGTATGCCACAATCAGAGCCCGAGATTTGTTCCTTTCCCCATGAGATATGCATAACATTTTTCAAAGCAAGTGTTTGCCATCTGTGTCAAAAAGGAGTGTGAATTGGAGAAGCTTGTGGACGAAAAAAACACATATTGCGGACTCAAACAATCCTCTATGATTTGTTGCTCAAGTGTCATGGATCTGGCGAAATGTGATGGTGCTGCACTTCTTTACCGGGACAAGGTTTGACGCCCACCGACACCCAGATACGTGACTGTTGGGTTGTTGGGCAGATGGCCCATATTCAGCCCATAATGGATTTTAATGAAGCTCACAACTTAGGACTTCACTTATATTAACCTAAACCCTAGATTATGGTTGAGATTAAGAGGACAGCGGTGGCTGAAAATGTGGGAGAGAGAAAGAAGGCTGCAGATTGATAGTAGAGGCCGAAAAATAAGAGATCCAAGAAAGGGAAGAAAATAATGACATGAAAAGACTATTCTCAATCATTCATATCTCAGGTTAGATCAGTTTGTAATGGATTCTTACTGTGATCTCTTGGGAAGACTCTGGATATTGTGCTTAGTATTATAGTCCTTGTATCACTATGATTCTCTTGTAGCTGTTGCTTTGGTTTGGGCAAGAAGCCTTAAGATCTGTATATTCATTATTTTGATAGTGGATTTTCTCTAGCTTGTCCGTGGTTTTTACCCTTCGAGTTGAAGGGGTTTTTCATGTAAATTTTGATGTTCATTTGATTGTGATCTCTGTTTGATTCCGCTGTGTGTGACGGTCTGTTAGTGTTTGTTAGTATACAAAATTTATTCCTATTTTACTCCCATCAGTGACGTTGCATCAACTATCTGAGAAGACGACGACGACGAAGAGATTGAAAGGCTTTTGGCTTACATGAGAAGATGACTATGAAGAGATTAGGGACGTAGAGAGGACCAGTCCGAGGAGGGCCTTAGCCTTCTCGTTTGTAGGAAACTGATGAGGCTCGGAGACCTACAATACATCAGGGAAGCCGGACAGTCAGCTTTCTTCGTCGCCGGCGACGAGCTTGCTTCTGCTCCAAAGCCCAGAGGCACGAGGACTAGAGGCTTGAGGAGACGAAGCCCGAGGCATACGGCGGCGCCGGTGGAAGTCATGTTTGTGACTGTTGTCGCTCGATCTGCGACGGTTATCCTTCGTACCATAGTATTTGTTGTGTGGATAGAGCAGCCTATGGAGTTGTTGTTGGCTTTTCTGCAGAACTTCAGGAAGAATAAGAAGAGAATAGTAGATGACACCAGGAGTACTTTCAATCAACAGTCTGCAGTGCTCTGGAATGAACCAAGAGCACCTATTTATAACGATTAAAAGACATAATACAGATATTTTAAAATAATAAAAAATCTATCACATCTAACTAAATCTTATCCTTATCTAAACTACTTGGATTATTTCCAACACACCCCCTTAATTCAAGTAGTTATAATTTAAAATTATTTTCACGTAATCTTTTTTCTCTCCAAAATTTTTGTGAAAATGTCGGTAAGCTGATCTTCGTTGCTGCAACGGTTGTCTTATGTTCTTTCTCGATCCACACATTTTTGAAAACTTCTGATCTGAAATATTTTATCGTTTCTCTTGATATTTTTCTCTTTGGTAGCCATCTTTGATGATATGATGGAGACTTTGCATTTGTAGGATTGAATCCCTTTGTATGCGGAAGCTTCATTTTCCTTTTCTTTCTCTTGGCTTTCTTCACATCATCAGAAACTTCTACCAACTCTGTATGCGTACTTTCATTGTTGTCCTTTGAATTTAGAGATTCACCCCTTTTCTGTATATGTGTGTCATCAACATTACAACCTGCATCATCTGAGACAGTTTGCATAGATCCACAGAATTTTAAATGATCATAACTATTTTTTCATAATGTTGATTCTTCGGTAGGAGTAGCGACATCTGAAAATGATAAGACAAACATTTTGTCTTTTGTCATCCTTGCAGTTACTATCAATTTACCAATTTTCTTATCATAAATCAAACATTTTTCTTCATCAAAAATAACATAATATCATTTTCTCATTAGTTGTCCTATACTAATGAGATTTTGTTTTAAATCAGGAATAAATAACACATCATCAATAATTTTTTTACCAGACTTTGTGTTTATAGCAACTGTTCCTTTTCCTCTTACTTGAGCCTTTTTACCATTTCCCATCTGCACAGTAGATCTGACCGAATCATCAAGTTTCTGAAACAGACTTTTATCCCCTGTCATATGATCACTACATCCACTATCCAAAAACCAAACAGATCTAGAATATTTTTCATCAGATGCTATAAAACAAATATTTTCTTCCTCTTTTGTCATCATTTTGTTCCTCATGATAGTTTGTTTGATTTTTGTTCCAACAATCTTTTTCAAAATGTCCATATTTTTCACAATAAGAACATAGAGGAACATTTGGATTTTTATTTTTGTACCAACAATCCTTTTCAATATGTCCTATTTTTTTGCAACAAAAACATTTTCGAGTTTCTTTATTACCTTCATTTGGTCGGCCTCGTCCTCTGTCCTTTTGATCTCTCCCTTGAGATATGATTTCTGAATTCTCTTTTTGATCCTTCTTCTGATCTATCTTCATTTGAAGAACATGTTCCAAAGTTTCATCTGAAGATCTGTTCAATTTTTGTTCATGAACTAAAAGAGATCCCATTAATTCATCAATAGATAATGTACTTGTATCTTTAGATTCTTCTATAACAGTAGAAACCATATCAAATTTCGGAGACAAACTTCGTAAAACTTTTTCTACTACAGTTTGATCTTTTAGATTTTCACCATAAGATCTCATTTGATTCACAATGGAAGAAATTTTTGAGAAGAAATCAGCAACAGATTCCGAATCTTTCATCATAAGTATTTCAAATTCACGACGAAAAATTTGAAGCTTTGAAATTTTTACCTTCTCTATGCCTCCAAATACACATTTTAATATATTCCAGGCTTCTGTTGATGTTGATGCCATCATGATTCGGGGAAATAGAGAATCGTCTAATGCTTATTGTAGCATATAGAGAGCTTTTGCATCTTTCTGTATATTTTCTTTCATATGGTTTTTTTTATCTTTTATAATACTAGGATCTTGCAGATCATACTGAATAAAACCATTTTTTACCAAATTCCACAATCCTTGTGAAACAAGGAGAGTTTTCATTTTAATAGCCCAAAACTGATAATTATCACCTTTGAGAATAGGAAGAACTTGATTAGAAACACTTACTGTAAGTCCTGCCATCTTCTCTTTTTTCTTTTTCTTTTTTCTGGATCTACTAGTCTTCCCTTCTTTTTGGCCGGTGTACTCCTTTTGATTTTTTCTGAACCAGACTCTGATACCAGCTTTTCTGCAGAACTTCAGGGAGAATGAGAAGAGAATAGTAGATGACACCAGGAGTACTTTCAATCAACAGTTTGCAGTGCTCTGGAATGAACCAAGAGCACCTATTTATAACGATTAAAAGACATAATACAGATATTTTAAAATAATAAAAAATCTATCACATCTAACTAAATCTTATCCTTATCTAAACTGATCTCATCATCATTCTAACTACTTGGATTATTTCCAACAGTTGTAAGGTGCAAAATATAGAATGTGTTAAAAGTCATAGTCTGATGCTTGTCCTTTGTTCATGATACTGAAGTATGAACGTCGATGAAACAGAAGATTATATAACGTCAATGATCTTAGTTTGCATTCATTCTCACCTAATTCCCATTCCATTGAGTTGCTCCTGTGTTGTCTTCTTGTCATACATCATGATAGAAACAGCTACAAGGGTTGTCTTACCAGCGTTCAACTCGCCCAGATTTGTGGTACTGTTTCATGTTCCCACTTCATTTTCAGCAGACTGGTATTCAACATTTTATAAAATATAGATCAGAAGGCATCAATTATCCTTGAAAGTCCAACAAGTCTTAATGTGTGCATTTCCCAAAGTTTGTTGTTGGAGAGTTCACGTATTCAATTCACACATTATGTTTGCTAGCTCATGTAAAATGGATCAGACTCCCTGCAAGAACACCGTCACCCACAGAACGAGCAGTGTGTTCGGTGTCTCAGAGTTTGGTCAACGGTGAAGCTAAAGGGAAGGAGGAGGAGGAGGAGGAGCCAAAAACCTACATCGATGTCAACGCACGTAGTAATGACGCACATCGACGACCCCACCCGGCGGCCAACGAGGGAGGAAGAGTGTAAGAATGACTTGGCTTCTGGAACACGTCACATCGATCGGTGTCAGCTGAGAGCTTCGTCAAAGTGAGGTGTGTCAGAAATATCGTAATAATGAATCCGAATTAATATATATATGGATCAAAATTTTATTATAATAATAATAATATCGTAATTTTTAATTATCTAGGATCCATTAGGTGAATCTTTTATCATCCTTATGATCTATTTAATTAAATTTAAAATAATTATCTAGGACCGATTAGGTGCGTCAATAATAATGAATCCGAATTAATAATATATGGATCAAAAATTATAATATAATAATAATAATAATAATTATCTAGGATCGATTAGATGAATCTTTTATCATCATTAATATCTATTAAAAAAATTATATATTTAATTAAATTTAAAATAATTAGATATTTATTTATAGTTTCTAGTAAGATTTTTATTTGTTCATATCGTTTTAAATAATTTTTAATTTATTTTTATATATCTAATTATTTATGAATAGAAATATTTTTTTTATATTTTCAAATAACTCTGCATATATCTCAATATTTTTTTATCTCGATAACATAAATTCTATAATAATGGGTTTGAATTAAATTAATCAATATTAATATATATAAGATTATATACTGATTTAATTTAAATTTTAAATTATAGACCAACCCTAATATATACAATTTAACTCTTTCACCAATCGATGATATAAAATTATATTCCCATAACATCTCACTTAAATATTTCTAATTAAGCATCCATAGTTGCACTAGACTAACTCGAATAATGGCCACCACCCAACTGCTGCATGCGTGCATTGACCGTTTCATGTGTAAGGTAATGAGTGCTGCCATTCTCTCCGTTCTTTCCACAGTTTGACTTCTTCTATTTCTTTTGACAAGTGGGCAGTCTCAGGTCTTTTACTTCTATTTTAACCTGTCATCAGCACAGTGGACTTCTCTTTTGATAAGAACAATAAGAAATTGATGATTGATTAATGAGCTTTGGCACTTGCAACAAAGTCTAGCTTTAGAAGGATTATTATTATTCCTGCAGCTAGCTCTTGGGGGAACAAAGTCCCCTAAGAGTCTCAGATCATATATTTGGTCTTATCCCCAACATTGCAAATCCAATAAACTAAGGAATTAAACATAATCTTTTTTTTAGTTTTTATTGGTGTTAATACATATTATAATTCTTCGATAGAAGGGTGAGGTGATTCAACATCATTTTTCTTTTTAATACTATGTGAATAACATACTGGATAAGATCTTCTTGGATACTTAGATTAATAAAAAAATAATAAAATTTTAAAAAATATTATGTACTCTACAATTGTATCTTTTTTAATAAAGAGTTATCATATCCAGTGTTATCGGCGTTGATGTGAGACTCCAATTTTTGATTGATTAACGAGGTAACAAGTTGTCTAGATATAATTTTAATTTATTTAGTCGATATTGACTTCATTCATACACAAAAAAAATACATATATAGGTAGGGCCAATTGCAAAGGAAAATAATACTTTACGAACTAGCTTAGTCAATGCTTAGCTTTGGATCATGTTATCACTAAACATGTGCGTACAACAACTCATCACATATAATCTAAATAAAATAAAGCCAATAGCTAATATTATATATATATATATATATAATTAGTTTTGTTTCTTTTTTATAAAGACAAGTGACGATTACAATATTCAATTAAAAAAAATTATATCGTTTTATTATTCTCTTTAATTCACAAAATAGAGGATAAATGGATATATAAAATGTTACGCTTAAAGTCGTAATGGTTATTACTAAGTAATCTTATTATTATGTAACATTGGAACGGCGAGCGGACTAAAGGTCGACAAGGTGAGCCGCGTGCGCTATAAAGGACGAAGTGGAGGAAGCGAAGGCGGGCAAGTTTTGGTTACCGCTTACCGGTTTTCTTGCAGCGCTAGTTTGGTCGCTGTGGGAAGACGACAAGAGCAGAGATTCTCAGGAACGTAAGATCGCCATGGCGACATCGAACGTGTGCCCGGCGCCGATGACGGCGACGTCGAACGGGTCGTGGGACGGGGATAACCCGCTGAACCACTCGCTGCCGCTCATCATCCTCCAGATCTGCCTCGTCCTCGTCGTCACCCGCTCCCTCGCCTTCCTCCTCCGGCCGCTTCGCCAGCCCCGCGTCATCGCCGAAATCATCGTAACCCCATCGATCCACCGCTCCTCCTCCTCTCTTTATTGCTGCTTTGATTTGTCTTTACTAGTTCTACTCCTCCCGCTCTCGGCTGAGGAAGATTCTTCTCCGATGTCGGTGCTGGGTTTCCTGATTCCAAACCCTAAATCCAGTAATAGGAGTCGATTTCGTGGGAAACGAAACTCCAGTCAAGAGCATGTAGGGTTGGGAATGAGATTTGGAACTGGAAACAGGGGTGTGGCATTTCGTAGGAAGCTTCATGTCGAATTCCACCGATTTGAGATGATAGAAAGAAAGAATTGCGACCAATACATTCGCACTCCTTAAGAGTTCATCTATAGGAGAAGAGAGAAGGTTGATGCGCTTGATCGTCTTCCAAATCCGGGAACCGGAGTTTAGTCTTTACCAGTGACTTAGGACTTCTAATTTGGTTGACCCATTCGCGCTCTTTTCGTGTTACAATTATATATGGAGTTTAGTCTTTGACAGCATTAGCGCTCTTTTCGTGTGACGGTACTAACTCTTGAATCGTGTTGCAGGGGGGTATACTTCTGGGGCCATCGGCGATCGGCCGCAGCAAGAGGTTCATGGACAATGTGTTCCCCAAGAAGGGCATGGTGGTGCTCGACACTCTGGCCAACATCGGCCTCCTTTTCTTCCTCTTCCTGGTCGGTCTCGAGCTCGACCTTCGATCCATCCGTCGCACCGGCAAGGGGGCCCTGGCTATCGCCATCGCTGGCATCACCCTCCCCTTCGTCCTCGGCATCGGCACCTCCGTCGTCCTCCGACACACCATCGTCGAGGGTGCCCGACAGGGCCCCTTCCTCGTCTTCATGGGCGTCGCTCTCTCCATCACTGCCTTCCCCGTCCTCGCCCGCATCCTGGCCGAGCTTAAACTCCTCACCACCGACCTCGGCCGCATGGCCATGTCCGCCGCTGCCGTCAACGACGTGGTCGCCTGGATCCTCCTTGCCCTCGCTATCGCCCTCTCTGGTTCCGGCTCGCCGATCATAACCCTCTGGGTCCTTCTCACCGGCATCGGCTTCGTCGCCTGCGTCGCCATCTTCCTTCGCCCCGTACTCGCCTGGATGGCCCGGCGCTCCCTGGAGGGCGAGCCCGTCAAGGAGTCCTACGTTTGCGCTACACTCGCCATTGTGCTCGCTGCTGGCTTCGTCACGGACGCCATCGGCATCCACGCCCTATTCGGCGCCTTCATGGTGGGTGTCGTCGTGCCGAAGGACGGGTCCTTCGCCGGGGCGCTCATCGAGAAAGTGGAGGACCTCGTTTCCGGCCTCTTTCTCCCGCTCTACTTCGTCTCCAGCGGTCTCAAGACCAACGTCACCACGATCCGCGGCTCCCGATCCTGGGGCCTCCTCGTCCTCGTCATCACCAACGCCTGCATCGGAAAGATTGCCGGCACAGTCATCGCGTCCCTCATCGCCAAGATTCCCGTTCGCGAGGCCTTCACCCTTGGCTTCCTCATGAACACCAAGGGACTCGTCGAGCTCATCGTCCTCAACATCGGGAAGGACCGCAAGGTTTGGTTCACAACATACCGCCTCTATTCGCTCCTTCGTCCCTCGCTTTGCATCTTAGCCACCTCATCTTTGACGCATATTATACCCACAGGTACTCAACGACGAGACGTTCGCCATCATGGTGCTGATGGCACTGTTCACCACCTTCATCACCACCCCCATCGTCATGGGAATCTACAAACCGGCCCGGAGGGTGGCTCCCTACAAGCACCGAACGGTCGGTAGGTCGGGCACGGCCAGCGAGCTCCGCGTCCTGGCCTGCTTCCACAGCCTCCGCAACATCCCCACCATGATCAACTTGGTGGAGATCTCCCGCGGCATCCGCCATCGATGCCTCACCCTGTACGCCTTGCACCTCATGGAGTTCTCGGAGCGCTCATCCGCCATCTTGATGGTGCATAAGGCCCGCCGCAACGGTTTACCCTTCTGCAACAGGCGGGACAATACCAACCAGATGGTGGTGGCTTTCGAGGCTTACCGGCAGCTCAGTGAGGTCGCTGTCCGACCCATGACGGCCATCTCGGACCTCGACACCATCCACGAGGATATCGTCGCCAGCGCCTTGCAGAAGCGCGCCGCCCTCATTCTTCTCCCCTTCCATAAGATGCAGCAGCTGGACGGCACCCTCGAGTCCGTCGGCCACGCCTACCGTCTCATCAACCAGCGCGTGCTCCGCCACGCCCCTTGCTCCGTAGCCATCCTCGTCGACCGCGGTCTCGGCGGCGCCGCTCAGGTCTCCTCCAGTGAGGTCTCCTACACCGTCGTGGTCCTCTTCTTCGGCGGCCCCGACGACCGCGAGGCCCTCTCTTATGCTGCGCTCATGGCGGAGCATCCGGGCATCGCCCTCACCGTCCTCCGCTTCCTCCCGGCCCCTGCTGATAACCTGGACCAAAGTGCCGAAGACGAGGCGTGCATTTCCAAATTCAGGTCTAACTCGCAGCCGTCGGATGGCTCCCTCACGTACGAAGAGTCGGCTGCCGCGGATATGGCTGGCATCATAGCAGCCATCAAGAATCTGGGACGGCGCAATCTCTTCCTAGTGGGTCGGTCCCCGCCGGCGATTGCCCTGGTCGAGAGGAGCGACTGCCCGGAGCTGGGCCCGGTGGGAAGCTACCTGGCGTCGTCGGAGTTATCGACCACAGCGTCGGTGTTAATAATACAGCGTTACGATCCTAGCGGGGAAACGTGCAGGCTAGTGGAGGAGGTGGAGGTGGCGGAGGTGGCCGACATGCCTGACACACCGCCGGCTCCCGTGACGCCCGAGCCTTCTCTGCGCGCCAAATGACAGCCAAGGTAGAAGAAGGCGATCACTTCGGTCTTTCCTTGTGTTCCTTTCCACAAGAATCGTGACGATCGAGAACAAAATGATAATAATTTGATGTCGTAGTTACCGAGATTCTTGAATCAAATATTGATCTTTATTAACTTTACTGTTTAACATTTTTTAATCTTCGCATGATGTAATTATATATCTTTTTAAATTAATTATTTAAGTATTTTTATTTTCAAAAATTATATTTTAATTTTATATTTATAAAAGTAATTTTATTTTTTATTATCGATTCTATTGATAGAAATATTGTAGGATTTATTACTGAGCATATCTTGATTCTATCTCATTTTTTATTATCTTTGAGCATCAATCTGTAGTACTTCAATCAGTATAGTTGATGATGTGAGAAGAAATATGATCATATATAGTGTGTACTTTTGACGATTAAAATATGACTTGTTTCAAGACAATCATATTCAAAAGATAGCTTGCTCTGCTTCTTGTCTTGAATAGCTTTGACATTTTGGACATCTCATTCTGCTCTTTCGTGATGATCATCGTGCTATTGTTGTCTTTTTTTGCTCAAAAGTCTTAAGAAGTCTCACATCTTTTTCTTTTTGCTAGGGCAGAATTCACATAAGAATGTCAACAACAAACAAAGATGATAGCAAGCATTGACAATGTTAGCACCAACAAGAGAGGTGTCAGAGGGGGCATGGCAATGAGCGATGTCGATGTTCGCGACGAGCAACATTGATATCTAGCAGTTAAAGTAAGGAGTTGTGAATTTTTTTTTATAATAATAGGATTATATATAATAATTATTATTTTTATTTTTTTTAAAATACATTATCAACACTAAGTGGTTTATCAACAGTAAAAAAAGGATATGAAATAACCGGTTTGTTGATAAATTATCAAGGGTGAATTTTTTTCATGAATGGGAAAAATTAAAAATGGCTTGGCACAATATATTATAAATCATATATTAGCTAAAATTATACCAATTTTCGTTATTATTTTAAAACTACCATAATATTAAAATCAAGGATATCAGATATTTTCCATTTTTATATACTTCAGAAACGTAAATAAATTAATACAATAATAACGATTAATCAAAGTTTCCTATATCAAATGTAGTACTTAAGAATATCAATATTTGAAGGACTGTCTATGCTTACATTAAAATTTATAATAATAAATATATTATGTTAAAACTTGGGTTACTTACCAACAAAAATTCTCTCTTTGAGTTATTATGATAAGTGCCCCTTTCTGGAATTCATAACAGCTTTTTTTACTTCTAATATTTAGAGTACTTATGATTCGAGAGCCAATTACTTTCTTTTTCTTTTCTTATATATTGATTCATAGCATAGGATGAATCCGTCAAGTTATTATATTTATATATCATTTATTTTTATACTACGGTATAATATTTTTAATAATATAAAGCTACAAAAGTATTGTAACACATTATTTTTTTAAAATGTTAGAATTTCTTAATATAATTAAAAAATAATATAATTCAGTATAAAAGTATTATATTTAAATTAATTTACCATATGAATTGGAAAAAGAAAAAAAAGACAATTAGATATATTTCTTATATCTGAAAAAAAAAATAACCCAAGAAAAAAAAAAGGCTTTCGAAAATATATAATTATTTCTTGGGAGTGTTAGGCCTCCAATCATCGTCCATCCATATGGCATCCAGCTTTAAGATTCGATGCGGAGATGTGAAGAGGGCCGATAGACTATACTGATGTGCGTACGTTATCAATGACTAACTTTGGATTATGTTATGTGCTTACGGTAACTCATAAGGTATATATATCTTTACTATATAAAAGAATATTTTATTTACATTAGTTTAATCTAAATAAAGAAAGTCAAAATCCTAAATTATATATGTACAAAGAAAAAAATTAAGATTTTCTGTTTTTTAAAGATAAATGATGATTACAAGACTCAAGTGAAAACTTTATATCGTTTATTTTTCAAGAGAAATTTGGATATCTTCAAAGTCTAAATACATTATCGAGAAATATATGGATGCGTGGTTAAAAAATAATTTATATTTTTTTATAAAATATTCTATAAATATGTATCTTCTAAAATAACTTATTCTATAAAACATTCTAAAAAATAAATATCTTCGAATCATTTTCTCTTATATTTTATTATACGGGCGGACGAGGGGACGAACCTGTAACCGCTTAACCGATGATATGCCACGTAACCGATGATATAAACGGCGGGATGAAGAATAGAAGGCGGGCAAGATTTTGGTTACCGCTTACCGCGTTTTCCGTTTCGCTCTTCTAGCACTAAGTTCTGTGCTTGGGGAGACGACGCGAACAGGACTTCTCGGGAACGTAAGATCGCCATGGCGACGACAACAGTGTGCCTGGCGCCGATGACGGCGACGTCGAACGGGTCGTGGGACGGGGATAACCCGCTGCACCACTCGCTGCCGCTCATCATCCTCCAGATCTGCCTCGTCCTCGTCGTCACCCGCTCCCTCGCCTTCCTCCTCCGGCCACTTCGCCAGCCCCGCGTCATCGCCGAAATCATCGTAACCCCATCGATCCACCGCTCCTCCTCCTCCTCCTCTCTTTATTGCTGCTTTGATTTGTCTTTACTAGTTCTACTCCTCCCGCTCTCGGCTGAGGAAGATTCTCCTCCCCCTTCTCCTCCGATGTCGGTGCTGGGTTTCCTGATTCCAAACCCTAAATCCAGTATAGGAGTCGATTTCGTGGGAAACGAAATTCCAGTCAAGAGCATGTAGGGTTGGGAATGAGATTTGGAACTGGAAACAGGGGTGGGGCATTTCGTAGGAAGCTTCATGTCGAATTCCACCGATTTGAGATGATAGAAAGAAAGAATTGCAACCAATACATTCGCACTCCTTAAGAGTTCATCTATAGGAGAAGAGAGAAGGTTGGTGCTCTTGATCGTCTTCCAGATCCGGAAACCGGAGTTTAGTCTTTACCAGTGACTTAGGACTTCTAATTTGGTTGACCCATTCGCGCTTTTTTCGTGTTACAATTATATATGGAGTTTAGTCTTTGACAGCATTAGCGCTCTTTTCGTGTGACGGTACTAACTCTTGAATCGTGTTGCAGGGGGGTATACTTCTGGGGCCATCGGCGCTCGGCCGCAGCAAGAGGTTCATGGACAATGTGTTCCCCAAGCAGGGCATGGCGGTGCTCGACACTCTGGCCAACATCGGCCTCCTTTTCTTCCTCTTCCTGGTCGGTCTCGAGCTCGACCTTCGATCCATCCGTCGCACCGGCAAGGGAGCCCTGGCTATCGCCATCGCTGGCATCACCCTCCCCTTCGTCCTCGGCATCGGCACCTCCGTCGTCCTCCGACACACCGTCGTCGAGGGTGCCCACCAGGGCCCCTTCCTCGTCTTCATGGGCGTCGCTCTCTCCATCACTGCCTTCCCCGTCCTCGCCCGCATCCTGGCCGAGCTTAAACTCCTCACCACCGACCTCGGCCGCATGGCCATGTCCGCCGCTGCCGTCAACGACGTGGCCGCCTGGATCCTCCTTGCCCTCGCCATCGCCCTCTCTGGTTCCGGCTCGCCGATCATATCCCTCTGGGTCCTTCTCACCGGCATCGGCTTCGTCGCCTGCGTCGCCATCTTCCTTCGCCCCGTACTCGCCTGGATGGCCCGGCGCTCGCTGGAGGGCGAGCCCGTTAAGGAGTCCTACGTTTGCGCTACGCTCGCCATTGTGCTCGCTGCGGGCTTCGCCACCGACGCCATCGGCATCCACGCCCTATTCGGCGCCTTCATGGTGGGTGTCGTCGTGCCGAAGGACGGGCCCTTCCCAGGGGTGCTCATCGAGAAAGTGGAGGACCTTGTTTCCGGCCTCTTTCTTCCGCTCTACTTCGTCTCCAGCGGTCTCAAGACCAACGTCGCCGCGATCCGCGGCTCCCGCTCCTGGGGCCTCCTCGTCCTCGTCATCACCAACGCCTGCCTCGGAAAGATTGGCGGCACAGTCATCGCGTCCCTCATCGCCAAGATTCCCGTTCGCGAGGCCTTCACCCTTGGCTTCCTCATGAACACCAAGGGACTTGTCGAGCTCATCGTCCTCAACATCGGGAAGGACCGCAAGGTTTGCTTAACAGTACACCGTCTCTTTTCGCTGCCTTCGTAGCTACCTCATGCATCTTAGCTACCTCATTTTTGACACATATCATACCCACAGGTACTCAACGACGAGACCTTCGCCATCATGGTGCTGATGGCACTGTTCACCACCTTCATCACCACCCCCATCGTCACGGGAATCTACAGACCCGCCCGGAGTGCGGCACCCTACAAGCACCGGACGGTCGAGAGTTCCAACATGGACAGCGAGCTCCGCGTCCTGGCCTGCTTCCACGGCCTCCGCAACATCCCCGCCACGATCAATTTGGTGGAGATCTCCCGCGGCATCCGCCGTCGACGCCTCACCCTGTACGCCATGCACCTCGTGGAGCTCTCGGAGCGCTCATCCGCCATCTCGATGGTACACAAGGCCCGCCGCAATGGCCTCCCCTTCTGGAACTGGCGAGACAACACCGACCACATGGTGGTGGCTTTCGAGGCGTACCGGCAGCTCAGTGACGTCGCTATCCGCCCCATGACGGCAATCTCCGACCTCGACACCGTCCACGAGGATATCGTTGCAAGCGCCTTGCAGAAGCGCGCCGCCCTCATTCTTCTCCCCTTCCATAAGATGCAGCAGCTGGACGGCACCCTCGAGTCCATCGGCCACGCCTATCATCTCATCAACCAGCGCGTGCTCCGCCACGCCCTTTGCTCCGTAGCCATCCTCGTCGACCGCGGTCTCGGTGGCGCCGCTCAGGTCTCCTCCAGCGAGGTCTCCTACACCGTCGTGGTCCTCTTCTTCGGCGGCCCCAACGACCGCGAGGCCCTCTCTTATGGTGCGCTTATAGCGGAGCATCCGGGCATCGCACTCACCGTCCTCCGCTTCCTCCCGACCCCTGCTGAGAACCTGGACCAAAGTGCTGAAGACGAGGCGTGCATTTCCAAATTCAGGTCTAACTCGCAGCCGTCGGATGGCTCCCTCACGTACGAGGAGTCGGCGGCCGCGGATATGGCTGGCATCATAGCAGCCATCAAGAATCTGGGACGGCGCAATCTCTTCCTAGTGGGTCGGTCCCCGCCGGCGGTTGCCCTGGTCGAGAGGAGCGACTGCCCTGAGCTGGGCCCGGTGGGAAGCTACCTGGCGTCCTCGGAGTTCTCGACCACAGCGTCGGTGTTAATAATACAGCGTTATGATCCTAGCGGGGAAACGTGCAGGCTAGTGGAGGAGGCGGAGGTGGCCGACATGCCTGACATACCGCTGGCTATCGTGACGCCCGAGCCTTCTCTGCGCGCCAAAGGACAGCCAAGGTAGAAGAAGGCGATCACCTCGGTCTTTCCTTAAGTTCCTTTCCTCAAGAATCGTGACGATCGGCCACAAAATGATAATAATTTGATGTCATCGTTACCAAGATTCTTGAATCAAATATTGATCTTTATTAATTTTACTGTTTAACATTTTTAAATCTTCGCATGATGTAATTATTGAGTTTTTTAAATTAATTGTTTAAGTATATATTTTGTATATTTTCAAAAATTATATTTTTATTTTTATATTTATAATAATAAAAATTTTATATTTATTTTTTTTTATCGATTCTATTGATAGATATATCCTATAATTTATCACTGAGTTTATGTTGATTCTATCTTATTTTTTATTATCATTGAGCATATATTTTTGGTGCTTCAATCAGTACATATGACTATGTGAGAAGAAACATAGGCATATATAGTGTGAGTTTTGACGATTAAAATATGACTTATCCCAAGACATCAGATTCAAAAGATAGCTTGTTCTACTTCTTTTCTGTTGCCTTGACACCTATTTATATGACCCATTCTTCTCCTTGGTGATGCTATTGTTGGTTTTTTTTCCCTGAAGAGTCTCAAAAAGTTTCACATCTTTTTCTTCTTGCTGGGGTAGAATTCACATAAGAGGGTCGACAACAAGGATATGAGCAAGTGTTTACAATGTTAGCACCTTGGTATCAGATGGGGCATGGCAACGAGTGATGTCGCAACGAGCAACATTGATATCTAGTTATGAATTTTTTTTATAATAATAGGACTATAAATAATAATTATTATTTTGTTTTTTAAAAGACATGATCAATACTAAGTGGTTTATCAATAGTAAAAAGGGTTATGAAATAACAAATTTGTTGATAAATTATCAAGGATGAATTTTTTTCATGAATGGGAAAAATTAAAAATGGCTTGACGCAATATTATAAATCATATATTAGCTAAGAGTCCAATTTATGTTATTATTTTAAAACTACCATACTACTAAAATCAAGGATATTAGATATTTTGCATTTTTTTATATACTTCAGAAACAAAAATAAATTAATACAATAGTCACGATTAATCAAAGTTTCCTATAAAAAATGTCGTACTTACATTAACATCTATAATAATAAATATATTATGTTAAAACTTGGGTGACCTACCAACAAAAATTCTCTCTTTGAGTTATTATGATAAGTGCCCCTTTCTAGAATTCATAACAGATTTTTTTACTTCTAATATTTAGAATACTTATAATTCGACTGCCAATTATTTTTTCTCTCTTCTTATATATTGATTCATATGATAGGATGAATCGGTCAAGCTATTATATTTATATATTTTTTATTTTTTATACTATGGTATAATATTATGACCAAGGTTCGATGGACGGTGCTGATGCGTGTCCGTTATCAATGCCTAGCTTTCGATTATGATTATGTTATGTTCTCACGATAACTCATTATATATATATATATATATATATATATATATATATATATATATATATATATATATATATATATATATATATACTATATAAAAGAATAATATTTTATTAACATTAGCTTAATCTAAATAAATAAAGTCAAAATCCTAAATTATATATGTATGAAGAAAAAATGGATGATTTTTATTTTTAAAAAAATAAATGATGATTACAAGATTCAATTAAAAACTTTATAGGAGTATTAGAAGAAATAATCATTATCAAACGAATGTCAAAAGAAATTTTGATACATTCAAAGTTTAAATAAATTATTTTAGAAGATACATATTTATAGAATTTTTATAAAAAATATAAATATCTTAATTTATATTTAAATATAAAATAATATTTTTTGAAGATCATAAATTAATATTTTATTTTTAAATAAGATTAGTTACAATTTTAAGGATACATATTTTAAACGACTTTAAATTAATATTTTTTTAATAAGATTAGATAGAGTTATAGATATTAGAAATTTTTGTATTTTATATTTATAGATAGGTGGATTTATATGTATAGATAAACATAAGTCTCGAGTATTCAAGTCTAACTAAGGTTGAGGCATTAAGAGTCGTTCAAGATCTACCAGTATTTTTTTAGAAATTTAATAAAAAAAATTCATCTTAATGATAGTGGCAAAGATATTTTTAAATTCTCAACATTAAAGTAACTGTTACAAATAATATCTTTTTATTTGAAGTACTATTTTTTGTTTATGTGGTGTGGCTAAGGAAATGATTGAAGTTAAAAATTTAGAAAATTTATTTATTATTTTAATTTCTAATTAATTTATTTTTAATGAGTGATTTAATTTTTAGGAAGTAAATAGTTTATAATTTTTTTATGTGTGAATCATAAAAAAATAAATATTATATTTATATCTTTATATATTAAAAATAAATTTAAAAAAACTAAATTATTATTTACTTTGTGGAGAGATATTATATTATTGTTATATAAAAGGGCTCCTCATCGTTAAAGATTGAGGAGATGATTTCTTGAAATCTTTAGGATTATTATAATTTTAAGATGAATAATAATTTTTAATTTTAAAATTTTATGATTAATAAATAATGATAATTGAAGTATCATATTAAAATCATTATTTGATTTATAAGAGTCTCTAAAAGTTAAATAAATTTTAAGATTAATTGAATTTTTAGTTTTTTGGGTTAACCTAATAGTTTTAATTTATTTAATTAGACATATTTATGTTTTAATAATTATGTATGAATTTTTAGGATTTAATTAGTTTTAAATTTAATACCATACATTTAAATATTTTAATTCATAGATTTGAGTTCTTTATTAATAATTTAAAATATTAAAATTTAATTTGATAAGAGGTGTGTCTAACTAGGGTGTGACATGAGTAAGGTTGATCTACTAGGCTAGGTCAACCTAGCCTATATGGCTATATATCACCCAACCTATAAGACAAAGTACGGTCTCATCCCATGTAGTTAGGACCTTGCCCATATGACCGGTTACAATTCACCCTTCTGGCCAAGTAAAAGTTAGCCCATGTAATAATCTAAGACCCAACCCATGTAGTTAGACATTGTCCAACTCATGTGAATAATTACGATCCAATTTATATAGTTAGGCATAACCCCAACTCATGTATCGAGGCATGACTTAACTTACGAGCCAAACATAACCTAGTCCATTGGTAATACTTAACCCAATTTTTGAGTAAAGTTTAACCCAACCTACGAAGTTAGGGTCGCTTAACTATGAGATTGACGCTAGACACATCATTGCTTCTCAATCCAACCCGTTGTACCTTAATTCAATTTATTACTTTGGATAAGCATATGCGACACACATAACCTATCCAAGATTAAGGTGGGTTGGTTCAATTTAGGTTAGTGTTATATGATATGGTATAATATTCTCTTTATTTATTAGTTTGAGCTCGTTAATTGACTAAATTAGATATGTTTGATTAGTTTAAACTAATTTAGGGTGACTCCAAACTAACTTGACTAATTAAGTCATATTTGACATAATTAAAATCAATCAAATCTAAATTAATATAATATAAGGTTATTCCACACCGACTGTATAAGAATTTGAGGTCATTTATATCCTAATTGAATTGAATATGATTCAAGTTAATTTGGCTATTTAATTAAGGTTGTTGTTGATTCAGGAGTATTGAGAGATTGATGTCTCATATATTTATAATTTATTTAATCTAAATGTGTAATTTGGAAATAATTATTGATTTTTTACTTTCTTTAAGCCTATGATATTGATCTGATTATTGCCATATAGTATAAGTGATTCCTAGTGGTTAGTATTGAAAGTGTGACATGTGAAAGGACTTATATGCTAGTAGTGTACATAGCCACCAATAGACATAGTCTAGCATATCATATATCAAGCATGATCCCTCACAATATTTTCTCATACTTTTTTTGGATGTATGCATGAGTGAATGAATGAATGAAATGAATAATCATGGTTGTTTATGTAAACTTGTCGTGGGTAAGTAAAGCGATTTTTTTGGGGATTAATGAGTCATCAAGTTAGATGTCATTTTCATCCGTTTTTAGGAGGAACGTGTCTCCACTTAGGCAAATGACGGATATCACTTCATCCATTGTTATGAGTGCGATATTGATTCTCTTCATCCACTATTTAAAGAAATCGATCATTTGAAGTATATCTCTTCATTCACCTTTTGAGAGAGTGCCTCATCCAATATAATATATAACTTTGTAGTATCAATATTATATGTGCTATTTGTGACTAATACATAATTTGATTTATTACAAAAAAATATTATTATTTTTCTTATGTATGAGTTTTATAATGAATCAATAAATAATTATTTTATATTAAATTATTGATATAAATAATTATTTTTATTATTTTTTAAAGGTTCCTACCAGTATAGTTGCTGATATATTTTTATCTTATATATATTTTTAGAATAATCTACTATTTATAATAGATATAAGGTATTAATAAAATATTTACTATTATAAAGATAGGATTTGATTCAAGGATAAAAAGTAAAGAGTGTCTAAATTATGAATGATAAAATAATAAATTATTTTTATTCATAAATCTAAGATGTGGCAATGTCGAGGAGAGTTGGTCGCTAATGAATCAAATATGGGATTGTGAAATAAAAAATTGATAATAAAAAGTTATAAATAATATTTGTTTTATTATTTTAAGATATCATCAATAATAAGTGATTTATCAATGATAGAAAAGGGTTGTGAATAATTGAACTTTTTCATGAATGGGCAAAATGATAAATGGCTTCGCGTAATATGATAAATCAATATTAGCTAGAAATTCAATTTACGTTATTATTTTAAAATTACTATAATTTTAAAATTAAGGATATTAGATATTTTGTATTTTTATATACTTCACAAACATAAATAAATTAATTTAATAATAATGATTAATCAAAGTTTCCTTTGTCAAATGTAGCACTTGGAGAATCTCGTATATGCTTACATTAATAATCGATCATTTTTTTTTAATATTTATGATACTTTTGATTTAATAATCGATCACTTTTTTTCTTTCTTATATATTGGTTCATAAGATGAAGCGATTCAATTAAAATATTTTATATTTTTATAGTATTTTTAGTAATATCAAGAAAAGCATTGTAACATAATACAAAAGTATTATAACATATTATTTTTATACAATATTGATAGGACATATTTTGACCCATCAAATGTGGACCTTCACGTCAGTCTCGATGAAAACCGAGTAGACGTATTCAACTTGACTTACCCAGATATCGGGAAAAGCGCTATCTCGGTTCACCGCTCTATCATGGGCTTAGTTAGTTTTGCCTAAGTCATGTGGTACCTTTGTGAGTCTGTCCATAAAGGTTAGTCTCCCCAAAACCTCCTAGGGTCCCTTAAGACCTACAAAAGAGAAAACAGATTAGAAAAATCACTTCCCACGAAATCCACAAGCAACAGCTTTAGCAAATACTTTATATAGCCAATACAAATTACAACTATGGACTTTACAAGTTATGAACGATTGCACATTACAGATCGAAGTCCCCACAAGTGTCCATATGACACGACTCTCATTAGAAGTCGAAATCGATCATGAAAGTTAATCAAACGAGGGTTGCCAAGCCTACTACAAGTCCGCTACTTGCTATATAAAGCATGTATAAAAACTAAAGGACACGGATAATCATGAGCATTACGTCGAACACCTTGTTTATATTTTTGTCCGTGACAGCTCGAGGACCTCAAGTCAACATCAACAGATAGATCGACGGCTCGATCTTTGCCCGAGGAGCACGACATCGTACGGCTCTGAACTAGTGGCCCCACTCATTAACAACTTCGTACAAACTTTTCTTCTCGCAGGTAATATAAAAGGCACTCAGGTAAATAATAAAAGGGGGGTGGACATTCGAACCCGTGGAACCTACACTCTAATACTTTACTTCTCATTGCTAATTTGATCGTCGGAAGGGCTAAGTCGAGGAACCACAATCGCTCGATTGAGGCCTTGGTGCAAGTGTTGACAATTTGAGAGTCAGTTGAGAAGCGAAAGGTTGCACTCGCAAAGAGGGAAGCTTTGCTCACGGATGCCAACCAAACAAGATCCTCTGATTGAGGATGAGTAACTCCCTTTGGAACATCGCAACAGACTTTGAGTAGCTGCAGCTCCACCTAGAACTAGATTGACTACAGTATAAAGTAATCGCCTCACCGACGTCCCAATGAGCTAGCACATCTCTCAAGCTTCAACGAAGAATTCTCGGGCGTCCATGTGTACGCGGGCATAACCAAACCGTTGCGACACCTCAACCACAATAAATAAAATGTACAAAAGTATTATAACACATTATTTTTATATAATATTATAGTGTTTTTTAATATTACTAAAAATAGTATAATATAGAATAGAATTATTATAATTAGATTAATTAATCGGTGTGTAGGAAAAATAAAAAAAGATTAAGAAAAAAAGCCTGTCTCAAGGATCGATAGTTAAAACTGAAATATATAATTGTTTATGCGGAGCTGTCACCAACAATTAGCGTTAGGCGTCCAATCATCGTCCATCCAGATGGCTGCCAGCTTTAAGATTCGCTGCGGGGGTGTGAGCGAGGTCGGATGGACGGTGCTGATGCGCGTCCGTCATCAAACTCGCCGATAGCGAGGAATTAATGCTGTCTATTTATGTGTTCTGTTTGACCACCAAACATCTTCTTCTCGGTTACATCGCAGTAGCGTAGTTGGACTCGAAAGCGAGATCACAATCTCACGACGCCGATACGATCCATCCATTCCTTTGCCTTGCCCTCTTTCTCCTCCTCCCGCTGCCACTCCACGCGTTAGATTTCGAGCGGCGAGGGAGGAGCCGCCTTCCGTCGCCCGTCCCATCCTCGATCGCCAGGAGGGCAGGAGACCTAGGTACCACCGACCGATCGCGAACCCTAGCCAGGTCCGGATCGAGAATCTACCCTCCATTGCCCCGATTCGCCGCTCCCCGCTTGCCTCCTTCTCCCCTTGCCCCAAGCCCCGGTTCCTCGCCCGGGGCTGATCTCCCCGCAGCCGAGATCGGGGACTGAAGGGCCCGGGGGACTGCGGATCGCAATCCAGGGACAGCAAGATTTTCTTGAGTGGAAAGGGAGGAAGAGTGGGAGAGGGCTCAATTTGCCAATCATCGAGGTTCTTGACGCCGTCTTCCACTTCTTTTCGATTCTGGTCCTCCTATGTGCACGCGTCACTCATATTGGTTTCTGTTTTCAGTGGTGACGCAGAGACTGCTTGTTCTTATTCTCCTCAATGGCGCCGATTCTCTTCGTCGTCGTTGCATTTCCATGTACGGTTGGAGCCATGGCGCTGGCGGTGCTTCATATATACAGACACCTCTTGAATTACACCGAGCCTACTTATCAGCGCTACATTGTCCGCATCATCTTCATGGTTCCGGTATGCTGTTTCTTCTATTGGTTCCCATTATCATTGCAGTTGTTGTTGCTGATACTTGGTGGCTAGATCAGTTGTGTTCTTTGGTACTGTTGCTCTTTTAGATGTTGAGATGCTAAAAATTTCATGCGGGAAGTACAGCTGCATTAATTTTATCCTATTAGCTTAGAAATCTTATGGACCAGTGTGGACTTTCTGAAACTTGTGATGGTGTACCCAAGGATACTTAATGTAACCAATTCTCTTACCATTTAAAATTAGAAGATTTGTTGGGAGGAGACAGCACGCAAAGATGTATTTGCTTTGGACTTGGAAGTTTATTTTAATCCTTTTTTGCTCTGGTATAATTTCACTTTTCTTTCCTTACCTTATAGGGCAATGAAACCACTAAGTCAATGCATGTTTTTATGGATGGAGGTACACGAGTTGTTGATTTAAATTCCTTGTAGTTTGAGAAGAAAGATTTACTCTTACGCTTTCCCTCTTATTATGGTTTCTTCACTTTAGATTCATACTTCTCCTAGTTTCATGCTTCCCTATGAATATATCAGTATATTTGTTTTCTGTACCTGTATATTGAACCATAATTTTAATATTCCATGGGATGCCTTGAGCCAGCTATGTGCCCATGTGCACAACAGTATACGACATAGTATATCAATGTACCTTTGGCATAGGGCAGAATTCTGTGGTGAGATTGTGCCACAATGTACAGCATGGCAGAAGCACATTGGAATGCACCAAAATTCAAAACAATGCTGTGAACTGATGGAACTGAGGGATCATATATCGGACACGTTCCAGACATTCTGGGATGAAGACATAACTTGTTAATTGGTGTCTAGTTAGTGAAAAATGGTCGAACTATTTATGCCTATAGTTGAAGTCTATGCTATGCGAATCTATTGTCTTTGGTGAATATACAACATGGTTCCACAAGGAATAAACCATTTTAGATGAAAATATTCCTGTACGTCATTGAAAAGTTCACAAATGTCCTGATAAAAACTGGGACCACAATTACAGTGTCTGTTATGGAGATGAAAGGAATGCTGGCATATGCTTGAGGGTGAGAAGTGAATCTGTACCAATGTAACATAAGCAATAATCCTAAGCAAGGTTACAATGTCATACCAGTGTATCGATCAACTATTAGTACATTACGTATCGAGCTGTATTGAGCATACCGACACATTGTTCACTAAAGTACCGAGCATACCGGTCTTCTATCGGACCGGTATGTACCGCCCATACCGAGTGGTATGGTATAATATTGCAAACCCTAATGCTAAGTCCATATTAATTCTCGACATCTTGGTTGTAAAGAAATTCAGAATATTGTTTTTTTCTTTATTTTCAGACTCCTTTACAATTCAACATCTAGCAGATTCTGATTTCAATTCTTATAGTAGGTGGACAGAGTTTTATGGTGTCTAGCTAGAATGCACATCTGAACTTCTCATGTAATCCTGCAAATTTCTTATGTTTCCAAGTATCGGGACCAGTTTAAGAACCAATCCCTTGCTTTCTAAGATGCTGTATCTTTTATGTTAGTTGTATTATGACTTACTGAACTATAATTGTTTTTATCTTTTCAGCCTTCATACCTTGTTTATATTGTCATGTCCAATGAATTGAAGGTCTACACGTCAAAAAAAATAATCTAGGAGATCAATGTAGTTCAACTAAATTGATTGAATAACTTTCCTCAAGAATAAGAAGATAAAAAGCAGAAAGGTAAAAGGAATAGGTAATATTTGATGATGTTTCAGTTGTTCTGTTCGCTGACATATGATATTTGATGTATGCTTTTTATGCTATCAACTAACTAATTGCATAATTCCTTGGCTCACCATCTTATGCTTATTTTGTCAGGTCTATGCGATGATGTCGTTCTTGTCCCTGATCCGTAGTGATCATTCAATATACTTTAATTCTATTCGGGAAATGTGAGTATATTTGTCATTTATGTCATGTAAATCATGTAGTATTTTGATAGAAGCCTAGAGTTCTATCGTGGAGGAAGAAGGTGGAAAGGGGGATAATCGATCTCTTCGAGGGGATCGGGCCTCCTATATCACTTCAAGGGGATTTGCCTCCTAGGGTTTTGCCTGTGGCTAAAACTAATACGTTTTCATTGATTGATTTCCATAAAAGAGTTTACAGCCTTATTTATAGGGCTCTGCCAAGAGTCCCACTAATCTTTGACTCTTAACTAACTTGATAAACTCCTAACTGAAAATAATAACTGTCTTCATCACAATCGAAGATAAAAAATCAACTCTAACCACTTATAACTGACTTGATAAGGTTCACGCAACCCATAACTGACTCTAACATGACTAAACATGAATAGATGGACCCGACTTAGTTAGGGTCTTATCAGACCCGCCCTCTTCAAATCAGCCTTGTTCTCAAGGCTGAGCAGCAATGAACTTCGGGGGTACTTCGGTCCAACATATTTGTCACGCGTCACAATTATTTGATCAATTAAATAAGGTCTTCACTTTGTGTAAGCAATAGGTCAGCCTTCTGGTGCAGCTGTCATTGAAGTCTTGTGGGGAAGCCTCTTCATTCGATGGTTACTCGCAGTTGTGATCTTGCTTCCACGTCTTTCTTTGAGGATCACCTGCTTTTCATTAATAAAAAACTTCATAATTAGTTTAGAAAGATTTCAGGTGACATCACCCAGGGTTGACAGCCATTTAATTCCAAGCACTATTTCGATGTCCTCCAAGGGTATCAGAAAGAAATCCACCCGCAGTTCTTGGCCATGTACCATCAGTTTGATTTTTGAGCATTTATTATTACAAGTTAGAATTCGACCATTAGCAACCTTGACTTTAAATCTGTCACAATCTTCAATTTGATAGGCCAATTGGTCAGCAAGCCTTCTGTCCATGAAATTGTTAGTGCTAACAGTATCGTTTAAAACAATAATAGGCTGTTGTTTCAAAATTCCCTTGATTTTCATGGTTTGCGGGTTGGAGTAGCCTACTATTGCATGTACTGTACGTACGAAAGGGTCAATAGCGTTGTCAAAATTTGTACCTTCTCGATCAGAGTCCACACCATCATTCTATGATACCTCTTTAATTGGTTCTATCATCAGAAGATGACCCTGTTTACATCAATGTCCTCTACTCCATTTTTCATCACAATGCCAGCACAACCCTTTTGCTGATCTTTCTTGGAGCTCTTCTTTAGTAAGTCTTCGAGGGTCTCGAGTGGAGGGAGGTGGGGCTGTCAGCTTGCTTACTACTGGTTGATGTATGCTTTTATTTCTACGATTGTCCCTGTTGAGCTTTTCTTCGTGTATGCGAACGAATAATATGACATCCATCACGGTACGAGGTTGTCGAGCCTTAACTTCGCACTGAATCTCTGGATTGAGCCCTTTAATAAATGTTCCCAGCAGTTGTTTTTTGGACCAGTCTTGGGTTTGGTTTGAGAGGCGCTCAAATCTGCTATGGTATTCTTGTACAGTAGAGGTTTGACGGATTTTGGCGAGTTGTCCATCCATGTTTTCGTACTCCGATGGTCCGAAGCGAATTAAAAGCCCGCTTTTGAATTGCTCCCATGAGAGTTCTCCGTGAGTATACTCGTATCAATCGTACCATTGGATCATGTCTCCTTCAAGTTGAATGGAGGCGATCTCCACCTTGGATTCCTCCGGAGTCCTGTGAAAACGAAAAATTCTTCAGCACGTGAAATCCAGCTAATCGGGTTTCCATCTTCCCATCTAGGAAACTCCTCCCTCATGCGTGTGTATCCTGTGTCCTACCCATGATCATACTTTTCAGATCAACTCCCTTTGGAACTTTCACCATGTTGAGTTTTGTTGGGACTCTCTGATTGGCTTTTTCTAATTTCGCGGAGGAGCTCTTGAAATCTGTCTTCCATGCGAGCTTCAAAGGCTTTAAACCTCACATCAAGTGCATCATCTGTAGTCATCGTGTAGGATTGTTGGTCAGTGATGTTCAGTTTTTTTTTCTGCTGTCGAGTCAGGGGCATGAGTTTGCGTCGTAGATGTGGTAGGACTTGGTCGCAACGAGATTGTCGGTGTAGACAAGTAATGGGAGGAGAGAAAGATGGATGCGGCTGTTGTAACTTGGTTAGGTGGCAACAACAGGATGAAGGTGGCTACGGTAGATGCAGTTGTTGCAGAGGGAAGAAGATGAGGGGGGTGCGGCTGGAGGCGACTGCGGCAGCAAGGGAGGATGGCTACAGCCTTCGGTAGCACGACGGGGAGAAAGAATGGGCGACGGTGACGCGGTTGAGGGTTGGAAGGCAGCAGCGATAAAGGAGGAGGTAGCGATTGTGACCGACGATGGCTGCGGCTGTGGGGAAGAGGTTGGGCAGCGCTGGATCCGACAGTTGCAGTGACGGTGATGTTGCTGTGCGGGAGTGGGGTGTCGTCGCAGATCTCGGATGGAGTCGAGGAAGAGGAAGCAACGGTGGTGGTGGTTTGTGTGGGTCGCAGGGGAAGATAGGATGGGAAGCAAGGGGGAAGTAGTGGAGAAGTAGGGATGGCCGGCGGCGGTGGCAGGGAGGAGAGGAACAGAGGTGGCCGGCGGAGGAAGAGGCGGCCGAGGGAAGAAAAGGTAGAGGAGGGCTTGGCTACGGTGAAGAAGGGCTTGCCTGCGGCAGAAGCGGTTGGGAAGAGGAGGCAGCGGGGTCCGGTGAGGAAGCGAGAGAGGAAGGTAAGGAGGACGCTGCTGGAGCAGCAGTCGAGGAGGGGTATGGCCGACTGGAAGCGACTGCGGTTGTGGTTGAGGAGAGGAGATGGTGGTCGGGAAGAGAAGGAGGTAGCGGGGTTTGGTGAGGTCTGCGGTAGCGGGGAGAGCAGCGGGGTCCGACGAGGAAACGAGGGAGGAAGGTGAGGAGGGCGCGGCTGGAGCAGCGGCCGAGAAGGGGTATGGCCGGCTGGAAGCGGCTGCGGTTGTGGTTGAGGAAAGGAGATGGTGGCCGGAAAGAAGAGGCAGCGAGGTCTGGCGAGGGCTACGGTAGCGGGGTCTGGTGAGGAAGGTGAGGAGGGCGCGACACAGGTGACGAGGTAGCTAGCAGCAAGTAGGTGGGGAGGAAGAAGGGGGAAGGTGCGGGGCCCCTTCTTCTTCTTCTTCTTCTTCTTCTCTATCTCTCTCTTTTTTATTTTTTTCTTTTTTTTTATTGCAGCAAGGTGGCAGATATGATGGCGATGACAAGAGGAGTGTCTGCAGAATCACAGTAGAAACATCGAGGATCGCTGCTCTGATACCAATTGATAGAACCCTAGGGTTCTATCGTGGAGGAAGAAGGTGGAAAGGGAGATAATCGATCTCTTCAAGGGGATCGGGCCTCCTAGATCACTTCGAGGGGATCTGCCTCCTACGGTTTTGCCTGTGACTAAAACTAATACTTCTTCATTGATTGATTTTAATAAAAGAGTTTACAATCTTATTTATAGGGCTCTGCCAAGAGTCTCACTAATCTTTAACTCTTAACTAACTTGATAAACTCCTAATTGAAAATAATAACTGCCTTCATCTCAACCGAAGATAAAAACCAACTCTAATCACTTATAACTGACTTGATAAGGTTCACCCGACCCATAACTGACTCTGTCTAACATGACTCAACCTGAATAGATGGACCCGACTTAGATAGGGTCTTATCATATTTAAATGATTTAACATTGCACCTTGTTAACATGATTATATTTTTTTCAGTTGGTATGTTCAGGTCCAAGTCTTTTCGTTGAAAGCATTATTACAGACAAGACTCACATGACCTTAAGTCTTTTCGTAAGTTTGTGCAAGTATCATTCTAACAATAATTGACTGTTTCAGCTATGAAGCTTGGGTCATTTATAACTTCCTTTCACTCTGCTTGGCGTGGGTGGGAGGCCCGGGTGCAGTAGTCTTGAGTTTAAGCGGTCGATCTTTGAAGCCTTCATGGTACCTAATGACGTGTTGTTTTCCTGCTATTCCTCTTGATGGGTCCGTTCTCTGAGAATCCCATTTCCTGTAATTATGGTTTTTAAAAGTTTATACAACTTATCAAGTGATACTATCATAAAATTTGCTCCTTTTTTGTGAAAACATTGTAGAACTTGTTGAAACACTTGTGACAAATGTATTTAGTTCAATCATTTATCAAATTATTCATCCGTGAACATACTTTTCCAACAGACGATTTATTAGAAGGTGCAAGCAAGGTGGTTTGCAGTTTGTGATCTTGAAGCCTCTTCTAGTTGTCATTACCTTCATACTCTATGCAAAAGGGAAATATAAAGATGGAAATTTCAGCGTGGACCAAGCCTATATTTACATCACAATTATCTACACTGTATCATATTCTATGGCATTGTATGCTCTTGCTTTATTCTATGTGGCTTGTAAGGATTTGCTCCGGCCCTTCAACCCAGTTCCAAAGTTCATTATAATCAAGTCTGTTGTTTTCCTCACGTACTGGCAGGTGCTGTTTTTTACCTTGGTATTTAGTTAATTCTCCTTGATTGATTGCTTTGAAATTTATCTAAATGAATGGTTTGGATATCTGCGCTGGCCTTTCCTTTGGCACAGCCAACAGAGAACTACCGGCCTGGATCTTAGGCTACTTGTGAGCAACCTGAATGATTTGGTTCTCAACAAAGGTCTTCGTTGCATGCAGGGTGTCTTGGTTTTTCTTGCGGCCAAGTCCAGGTTCATTAGAAATGCAGAAGAGGCTGCTGATCTTCAGAACTTTGTGTTATGTGTCGAGATGCTTGCGGCAGCTGTTGGCCACTTTTATGCATTTCCATATAAGGAATATGCAGGTGCCAATGTCGGTGCTTCTGGTGGTCTGAGGGGAAGCCTTTTTCATGCTTTGAAGTTCAACGACTTCTATCATGACACAGTTCATCAGGTAACCTCCTTTGGAAAGTAATACTTTGTTTTGTTATATATTGAATCTGTTCTGCATATATTAGACTTTCCTTTTCTGATATCTGGTTATCTCGACACAGTTTGCCCCTACCTATCATGACTATGTACTGTATAATAACAATGAGAGTGATGAGGGAGCAACAAAGTACCGTTCACGGACCTTCGTGCCTACCGGGCAGGAGATGGATACCGTGAGAAAGAACAAACATGCGTACGCAGGGAAGTTAGATGATATAGAGTTGTCTAGTGTCTCGACATCAAGTTCAAGCAGCCCTGTGATATCAAACACACTGCAAGTCCAAGCAGACCTGGAAGCAATCAAATCTTCATTGCTCAAAGAAAGTGCTGCTGCTTCTGCACAACCATATGATCTGTCAGTGTTAGCTGATACCGAGTTGTCAAGCTACCCCACGGAGGTCCCTGCAGTTGGTGACTCCGACAAACCGTAATGTTAATTGATTTTAGTAGTTAGCAGAGCCGAAGCTTACAGCAAGCGAAGCCAGGCGTTCTTGAACTGCGCACCACTCCGTGCTGCTGTGTTTGCAAAACTAGGAAGCCTACAATTTCCCGCCCCTTCAGTGAAGGTAATATTATACCTTTCAATGATTTTGCTTCTCGCTTGAATGCAAGTCAGGATTGTGAGCATGTTTGTACATTTTCTGTTAAGTGTCATTTAATGGAATACCTGCAATGATTTATTTGTTGGTTGAATGCTGGTGAGGATTGTGAATTCTGACATTGCCACTTGTTGTTGATACTATATGATGGTGCCTGTTGATCGAGTTGCCCAGTCTTGCTGCTTCATCTGACTGTTTTCTTAGCATTACTAATAGCCGAGATCGAAATAGCGTTTGTATTTCTTGCGAAGAGAGCATTTACTTGGAATATACATGTGATCTAACTTCTCAAGTTCTAACACCTTATGTCCGCTCAAGATTTGGATTGATTTATATGGTCTATTACTATTAAATTAGGCTTAAACATTTTGGATTAATGGTTTAGACTTAATGAATTAGTTATCGTTATGCTTGTTTAGGTGCTCAAGTGAGGCATAGTGGGTCGAGTGGGTGCCTTCAAGTGGGCTCCCGCAAAATTATAATTAGAATATTTGATATAATACTCGTGTATGTTCGTATTTTTTATTTTTAGTCATGTTTTGTATAACATATAGAGGACTTGTAGTAGAACTTGGTAGTCTCAATTTGATTGACTTTTATGTTCATTTCAGGCTTATAAGCATAGATCGTATGAAATCATCGTGCACAAACAAAATTGCTTAGAAACAAGCTATCCAAGTACCTATTTTTTAATGATTTCTATCTTCACATAATGGTTCAGAGTGTCAACTAATACAGCACCTAGGAGCTACCCGAGTGGCACATAGCTGAATGTGCCTTTGAGGTAGTGTCTAGAGCTGGTTTGCTATCTTGTTCCACAAAATGTCATGTGGGCACCTGTGGGACTTTTGGTCATAGCAGAGGACCATATTGGATCTGTTATCGTGCAATCATTCAGAGTCTGTAAAGTCTATATTTGTAATTTATATTACCTATTAATTGTTTATTGAAATGTTTGCTTGTGGATCCTAAGTTAAATGATTCCTCAATTCATCTTCTATTTTGCAAGTCTTAAAGGGATCATAAAAGGTTTCAGGGAAGTTGACCCTTTAGCGATAGACATATAAGGGTACCACACGACTTAAGCAACATTAACTAAGTTGGTAACAGATAATATTAATGTAGAACAAGCACACTTAAAAATACTTTACATACAAATATGGTAGAGCTAGCGAGGTATAGTTAAGAGCAGCCGGCACACATGATCGTTTAAGGGAAACATATATTTAAACGTAGGGAAAGAGTCGCTTAGAGGAGTGGGCATCCGAAATTAACATTCAAAGGAGTGACCAATCCTTTGTATAAGAGGCACCATGATGATAAGTGAGCTGAGAAGAACAAAGCACACAAAAAATTGAGATGACTGAGTTCGAGTTACGACTTGACGTTGGCAGCCAAAGCCAAACTTGATGGTGCTCAAGGCAAACGAGGTACTTGGCAAAGGATGAGACTGTGCAGGGTAGGATGAGTTGCTCAGTGATCGAAATAGTTGTGCAAAGCTCATAGATGTAATGGGAATTACTAACTCAAAGAATTCAATACTCATGCAAGAGCTTGTATATAGACGACTAACTATCCATGGCCACTCTAAGGCGATTGAACTCAGCGTCATGAAACATTAAAACTTTCCCTTCAATCTGGGAAGGATATATCCATAGGAGGTTGAAGTGTGTAGCTAGTTCAGCATATTGCTAGGCCTTAAGAGGCGTATCGAGGGTTGTATTGGCGAAGAGTCGCAATATAGCAAGTACATTTATATGGATAAAATAGTACATAATTTGTTTAGTAAAACTAAGTACTCTAAGGGATGGTGGTCTCTGAAACTTTCGAAGGGAATGATACAAAGAGGAAAGTTACTCTGATGTGATAGATATCCAAGATATATAAGTATTACTTCTTTGAATGAAGAATCATTTGTAACAAACTACACATGTTAAGGGGGGTACGTTAAAACAACAACTCTGCAAAGCTCAACAAACCGAGTGAACGATCAGGAGTCATCACGTGATCTCGCATGAGGTAACACCAAACGAAAGCACTCTTAGATGACCATAATCAACTCAATGCAAACCAAGAAGCTGAAATCAAGGATATGGATTCTTATATAGGCAAGAGCGAGATCATGTCATTCCATGGGTCCCTAATTATTATGGAGCATACTTAACTTATATAGTCTAAAAGTCAAAGAGAGCTTCAAGGCACACATATTACCTCGAAGAAGCATTTGACAAAGGAACTAAGATGACTCCTCTTGTAAAGGTGAAGTCAGGCTTAGAAAGCCTTGACATGAGGCAAGAGGACATAAAAGGAAGTACTATATGTCGTAGTGCTACCTTTCGAGTTGTCGTGAAGGAAGTGATGCATAGTGAATATTGTGTTGAGCAGAGGCACAAAAAACAATGACACGAATTTAAGTGAAGTTAGTGAACTTCAAAAGATGCTAGGCGATGGATTGTCCTAAAACCACGCTTTGCTCGTGTGACTTGAAAGCTAATGGACAAAGGTTCATTACCAAAGAAACGAACACAATCAGAGATGACATAGGCCCTAAGATATGTTGGTAGAGGCCACATATGATAATATCACAATCTGTGTTCATTCCACAATGATTAGAATATAATGGAGATGTCACTAGAAAATGACATGGTGTAGTGGATCATGATGGAACAATTCGAGGTAATATGACATACACGAGAAAAATCTCGTGATGGACTAGATCATATAGAGGTAGATCAAGAGTTATTGAGAGCTTCACTTTAGTGAATAACATGATCGCAAGAAGGGCTATAGATTCAAGGAGTGAATATCATATTATCACAAATTTAGGTGTTCCGTGTGTGCATCGAATTTTACATCAAATAAAAGCTTTGGTCATCAACATATGAGGGTTATGTACCACCGATGAAAAATTTTAAGAGCAAGTATTAGTGAATCTTATAAGAGGGTCTTGATCATATAAAGGTATGATAGAAGTGTCTAGAGAGTTAGATTGCTTGCTCAAAAGCTCATATTTGCTTAAGGGAGCCTAGTAAGTCAGAGGACAATGTTGAGTAAGTAAATATTATTTCAAAGGAAACAAAGAATAATAGAATCGTTGTGAGCCATATAATGTGACGGCGAAGGCTATAAATGAAAGTTGAAATATGTCTTTCCATCTACCAAGGGAAATTACTCGAAGAACACAAATGTGTTGAAGCAGGTGGTCGAAAGAGACGAGGAAGTGACGATAGGTCCAGAGGGACTTAAATATCCATAACCAAGTGCTGGTTAGAATAGAGGTAGACTCGAAAGAGTGCCATATTGTCGTAGAGGTAAATCTTTCGATTATAAGGAAAGAGATACAGATACGAGGCAATGGACAGCGGGGTCATAGGCATGCTAACGCCATGGTATTATAGAGGCGATACTACCATTGAGTCATCGATCCATTGCTCTTATGAAGAGAGAGCATTTGATAATAAAAAAGCCTGATGAGGTAAAGAATACAAACACAAATTTCAAGTATCGAGATAACATTAAAGTGCAGAGGCTAGGGAACTTATAAGACCAATATCGATGTATTTTTTTATCAAAAGCGAAAAACGTGTGACTTTGGGTTAATGCAGGAGTGCTCAACCAAGAAACGAAGTAAACAATATATAGTATTGTACCTTTTCTACTTAGAGTAGGTGACATAAATAATGGAGAAAACACTATAATCCCAAAGGCGATCAAAACTATTGGAGATTTGTTTTAAGTCAGGATAAAATTTTATTTTTTTCGAACAAAATTTTTTGCATTCAAAAAATTCGAATCATAGTAGTTGACTCAACACAAGGAGTGCAAATGCTTCGGGTGTTTCAGAAGTATAATCAAAGAGCAAGTTAATATTAGCAACCGGCTCGATGCATAAATTATAACCCTCAAGTAGACAGACAAAGTCAGTAACATTTATCTTCTCAACTATTAAGAGAATAGATAAAATTAGGTATCTTAGATCTCTTATTTATCCGATACAAGAGCTTTGCATAGATTAAAAAATAATTTAAAAAAACTTTCGATACTATTTAAAATAGACAATCAAATCCGTGACAGAATCCCAACTACATGATATAATATAATGTGACTCATGCTAAAGTTATTCATGCGAATCATAAATAAAGGAATTATGATTGAAGTCAACGATCAAGGCCGTCATTCCCACTTGGTTTGAATCTTACCCGTGTGCTTGAAGTCAACGATCAAGGCCGTGCTTGCATCCGTCCTCCTCACCACAAACCTCTCCACCAACACGTAGCACCCAAATCTCTTCCACGGGCTCACCCCTCCGTACTCCTCCAACCTCTCCACCTTCCCGTCCCCGCCGATCCACCCTCCCCTCCCCTGCTCCCACCTCATCCTCTCCCAGACCGGGGAGCTCAGCCCCACCCTCTCTCCCGCCGAGTCAAGCGGCTTGAACCACACCACGCCGTCCAGTCCACCTGCGCCGTCTCGCGCCGCCTCCACGCCACCCAACACCGCGCCCTCCGCCCGAACAGTAGCCTTCACTTCCACGGTCCTCCGATCGCCATACAAGTTCTCGCACGCGAACACCTGTTCCCAGTGCTGCTCGAGGGTGATCTCGTAGAAAGCCGAGCGCTCCATTTGACGCCGCAGGCTATCTCCTTCCTTGACGAACACGCAAGGGGCGTACCACCTCCCCACGACCAAACTGGCACCACCTGCGCCCGATATCGGCAACTCCAACGCGGGCGTGCGGTCACGAAGGGCTTTGTCGAGCCCCCAGGCGTCGGTCAAGTCGTAGTCCTTGGGCTTCGAAGCATAAAGCCTCCAGTTCTTTCTCCTCAGTGGCCATGGAGCGAACCCATCCGGAGCGACGGACCGCGCGGTGAACCTCCCTCCCTTGCAGACGATCTCCACCTGCTGGTAGATGTCCCTGTGATCGAACTCTCTCGGCTTGACATCGTTGACGCACCGGCCGAAGCAGCATGCGGTCATGTCTTCCTCCAGGGAGCAGGTATACGCTTTCCTGCACGTACCCAGTCGAAATCAACCCGACATTGTTGCCAGAAAACTTGGGGAGGGAGGCAAGGAGATCGAGAGAGGTGCGTCACCCTTTCTTTTTGCCCTTTGCGACGATGACGTAGTAGTGATTTGAGGAGAGCAATTTGTAGAGGACGGGGATGAACAGCGCCGGGAACCGGTAGGTGCAAGAGCTCTGGCCATTATGCTCCGTGTAGGTGATGGTGAGGATCCTGTTCTGGGGGAAGGGGAGCTCTCGAACCCTCGTGTCTTCACAGAGGCCCCAGCAGCATGAGGGGTTTGGTTCAGCACCCTCGTCCTGGAGAAGCAGATAGCCTGAGTTGGGCCCTGTTGGTGGTGGTGGCGGAATGGCGGCAGCACCAGCGGAGTTCTTGAAGACGGAGAGCGGCCTCGTCGTGTACATCTCTCCTCGGCCCTGGTTGTTCCCGGAGATGAGGTTGGTGGAGGTGAAGACGGCTCTGATGCTGCTATTAGTACGCCATGATCTCTCGCCCATTCTCCGATCTTTCGCAGTAGACCTTTCAAATCTTTCCTCCGTCCAGGAAATGTCTGGCTGTTGCTTGATGGTCAAGTCGTCCATTGATGACATCTTCAAAGAAGTTAAACCTTTGGTAAATGCGGACAATGACGTGGAGCTGTGAAGAATATGTGAATGATCAACTCAATCCAACAGATCAACGAGGGGAAGAAGAGTCAGAGATCTGTGGGCATAAATATTTAATGCTTCTTTTTTCTGAAAATATTGACATCTAACCTTACAATCTGAGTCATCATAGCAAATGATGGATTGCTTCTCCTCCT